>CAUYUJ010000223.1:0-116630 GCA_963575745.1 Prorocentrum cordatum | reverse complement strand
TGGTTCACCAAATATGCACGGTAACTCGCCAAATATGTGAAGTACTTCACCAAATTCGTGAACTAGTTCACTAAATATGTGAAGTAATTCACCAAACATGTGAATTGATTCACCAACCATGTGAGGTACTCCACCAAAACTGTGAATTAGTTCACCAAATTCGTGACGTAATTCATCATAAGTGTGAAGTAGTTCACTAAATATGTGAACTAGTTCACTAAATATGCGAAGTGAATCACCAAATGCGTGAAATAACTCACCAAATGTGTGAATTAGTTCACCAAATTCGTGAACTAGTTCACTAAATGCGCGAAGTGGTTCACCAAATATGTAAGGTACCTCGCCAAATATGTGAAGTAGTTCACCAAATTCGTGAACTAGTTCACTAAACATGTGAAGTAGTTCACCAAACATGTGAATTGATTCACCAAACATGTGACGTCACTCGCCAAATCTGTGAATTAGTTCACCAAGTTCGTCCAGTATTTCACTACGCGCGTGACGGGTACCACTGCGCATGTGAATGAATTCGCCAAAATCTGTGAGGTAATTCACGAAATGTGGGAAGTAGTTCACCAAATCCGCGAACTGGTTCACTAAAATTGTGAGGTAATTCATTAAATATGTGAACTAGTTCACTAAATCCGCGAACTGGTTCACCAAATCCGCGAACTGGTTCACCAAATCCGCGAACTGGTTCACCAAATTCGTGAATTAGTTCACAGAATCTGTGAAGCAATGCACCAAAACTGCGAATTGATTCGCCAAACATGTGAAGTACATCATCAAATATGTGAAGTAGTTCACCAAATGCGTGGATCAGTTCACTTAATATGTGAAGTAGTTCACAAAACGTGTGACATGACGTACCAAATATGTGAACTACTTCACCAAATGTGTGACATAGGTCATTAAATTCGCGCAGTAGTTGACTACATATGTGACGTGGTAAACATAATGTGTGTAGAGTAGTATGTCGCTAAATCTGCGACGTAGCGTCTGATCAGGTGCCGCCCCGTCAACTGGATTCGAAGCCTGCGCTGTGTCAGACCATCGATGCGAGCTCTGACATATCGTCTTGCTCGAGCTATTGTTGCGTCGACGGGGCGTCCACCCCACCACCAGTAGCACATGTTGGCTCACATGGCCACTTGTCAGGTTGAATTGTCGCGCTCCCGACCCGAGCCCTTCTGCGCATACCCGGCTCGCATCCGCTGTCGCATCCGCGTCATGTTCCGCCAGCCCACCGTCGTTGGTGATCGCCCGCCGCAACCCTACCGTATGGTTCGCATCCCGGGTCAGAGGATCGGCTTGATGGCAGTCGATCCTGGGCTCATTACCGAGTACGGTGGTGTTGTGCTGACAGATGTGCTTCGCCCGTGCACAGACTTCCGTCTGGACAGAACCTTCCCCGGAAAGTGCCACGTCACGCGCGAGCTTCGCTGCGTCGACGCCGTGGATCGCTACTTCGACCCGGCCATCGACATGCCGATCCCGACGCTCTTCTGCATCAAGTGCGGGGCGCACGCCAATGGGTGGAGGCGCGCGCTCAGCTTGTCGCTGCGCTCTGTGTGTAAGGACGTGGACACCCGCACGCAGTACTACAAGCAGTGCGCAGTGCGGTTGAGACAGGGCACCAAACCATATTGACCGCGCCATTATATGTAATAGGGTCGGTGCTAGTATGTTGTAGTTACTTCTCCAGCGCCTCATGCATCCACATGTGATTGTGGGAGTAGGTCACATCTTGCATTGCGCTGCTGTGGCGTGCCTGTTGCCGCTCCGCTTCCAACACTCAGATCGGACATCTGTAGTAATTTGTCGTGAACACAATAAAAGTGTCGCCATGTGTGGGCGCATCCAGACTCATCTCATCGGGGGTAGGGTACGGGTAGGGGTATGTATACCACTCGGAGTGAAACGTGCCAGGGACGCGTTCATCATTGTTGTGCTAGACATTCCTGCATGGCCTGCATTGTATTAATTGACTGGGGTATGGGATGGCGTCGTTTGTCGATGTCGGCTCGTTGACTGCAGCCATTTTGGCACTGACGCGCCCCACGGGCTGCGCCTTCACGTCGCGCGCCGTGCCGGGCCGTGTCGCGCCCCGCGGGATGCTCAGTCCGTCCGAGCGCTACTCGCAGGGCTTCAACCCCGACGGCTCGCGGTGACCCGCTGCCCGTCCCCTCCGCCCCCCTCCCCGCCCTCCCGTTCCCAAAACATTCAGGCCTAGATTTTGGAATGCCGTTCCAACAACTGTCCGGCGGTCCGCCCTAGATTCTGGAATGCTGGTCCCAAGGTCCCAACACAACACAACGCAGTCCAGGAGGGAGATGACGCAAACGATGTGAATAGTGACGACAATGGGTACGATGCGGATGATGATTATTCCACCCCGCTCTCAGGTACTCTTGGACTGAGGTCGACTACGGCGCCCCGGTCGTCGGCAACGGCGTCTACGTGAAGGTTGAGCCCACATGCACCCGGTCGTGGTGGTGGTGTCGGCGGCTGCAGCGCTGGCGCAAGGTCGTCATCCTCAGTCATCCTCCCCCCCCCCCCCCCTCGTCCTCCTCCTCCGCTGGGACTCCTTCCTCCTCCTCCCTCCTCCTCAGGACCCCCTCCTCCTCTCCATGTCCCTCCATCCTTCTGGGTGGCGCCGCGCGGGCCGCGCGGTGATCCGCGCGGCCCGCCCGTCGCATCGTCGCTCCGCCCCCCGCCCCCAACGCACTCTCCCCCCCCGCCCCTCGTGTGTCAGTGTGTCAGTGTGCCCCTGCATCGCCCGCGTGGGCCCTGCGCGCATTGTGGGCGGGACATGGGGGGAGAACATTCTGACCCCCTCCGGAGAGGTGGACTGGCAGTTCGACGGCGCCACCCTGAGCAACACGACTGCAGGGTGGAAGCTGGTGGGGAGGGGGCGAACACATCGCATCCACATCCACCCGTCGTCGCCCGGTCTGCGCAGACCCGGTCTTGAGTCATATCCGTTTTTTGATTGAATTCAAAACCCAGACAGGTCTTGAGTACGATCCAGGGTTTTGGTGCGCATTCACACGCCCCATATGTTGTGCCGCAAGACCGCGTTTGCACAGATGTGGGTGATGGTGATGATGTGAGCTGCTTTGCGTTCGGCCTGATCAGGTCTGGAGGTGGTGGTACGCGGACGCCTTCGACATCGCCACCACCGACCTGGACTTGATGGCCCCGGTGGCGGCGGCCGCGGCCCCGCGACCCGCGATCGCATCGCGCCAGGCCGGCGCCGCGTACCAGCCGTACCAGCCGCACCAGCCGTACTGAGCGGAGGGTGCGCATCGCAGCGAGCCGAGCGCCTGTGATCTGTTTTCCCTCCATCGTGCGCGGCGCTCTGCCAGGGCCGCTTCCGTCGCTTCCGTTGCGCTTGGTGTTCCCCGCGTGCGGGCGCGCACGACTGCCGGCGTCGACCGACGACTCTGAAGAGTCGGGGCCTCGGGTCTCGGGTTTCATCGCATCGCCATCGCCTCTCCTGTCCTGTCCCTCTCTCCTGTCGCAGGGCCTCGTCGACTCGTCGCTCCTCTCTGTCCTGTCCCCCCCCCTGCCTCCTCCTTCGCCTCTCCTCGCATCCTCGCCATGCCCGCTGTGTCTCCGAAGTGTCCTCCCTCCATCTCTCCGTCCTTCCACTGCCGCACCCCGTCCCCCCCCCCCTCCCCCCACCCCGCCTCGTCCTCCTGTCCTGCCTGCGCCGCCATCGTGTCATCGTCGCCGCCGCCGTGCCCGCGCCGCGGGAGGTGCCTGGTGCTCGAGGTCGTCGCCTTCAGCTGCGGCAGGCTGCGGCGCTCGCCGCTCGCCTCTGCCGCTGGAGGCCCCCCCCCCCCCAGCGTCCGCGCGGCGCGCGCCGCCGGAGGATGAGGAGAGGCTGAGGAGAGGACCGCGATGATGAGATGTTGAGGATTGGGGGGTGCAGGGAAGGGAGTTGGGGGCATGTGACATGTGGCAGGGCGAGGGGGCTGGGGCTGGGGGGCTGGGGGTGGTGGCGGGGGTGGGTGGGTGGAGGGCGGGATGGGATGGCACGCGGACGAGTGTGGTCACCTGCAGTAGGGAGCGGGAGGGGGGATGAGAAGTTCTCGAGGAGGAATACGAGGCTATATGACGATTTGACGCGATACTTGATAGCCAGGGTGGTGCGGAGGAGAGGGTGATGGTGCGGGATAACTCATAACTCAGCCTCCTCCTGTCCTGCCTGCGTCGTCATCGTGTCATCGTCGCCGTGCCGCGTCGCGGGAGGCGCCTGGACGGCGTCGTCGCCTTCGGCCCGAGCTGCGGCAGGCCGCGGCGCTCGCCGCTCGCCTCTGCCGCTGGAGGCCCCCCCCCCCCCGGCGCCCCGACGTCCGCGCGGCGCGCGCCGCCGGAGGATGAGTAGAGGCTGAGAGGTTAGGTTGAGGATGGGAGGGCGTAGTGAAGGGAGCGCGTGCACGTGGCAGGGCGAGGTGGGTGGGCGGTGAGGGGGGCGGGGGGATGTGCGAGCATGCGGACGAGCGTGGTCCATGCAGTGGGTGGGGCGGGAGGGGGGATGAGAAGTTCTCGATGAGGACGAGTATTGAAGAGAAGAGTATTATATAATCCAAAGGACGAGGATACGAGGATAGCCAGGATGATGCGGATGATGACGATGGATAAGATAACGGACCACTGAGCATCCTTGCATCATTGCATCTGTATCTCCTGTCCGCATCCTCCGCCCCCCTGTCCTTTTCCTCCCCCCTCCCTCTCGGTGTTGCGCCCGTGGCGCTCCCCTTCTTCCCACCAGCCCCCCCCCTGGCGCTGCGCTCATCCCGCTCTCCCCATCGACCCGCGCCCCCCCCCCCCCCGCCGCAGCCATTTGGGCTATATATGGGCGCGCGGCGCCCGCCTCCCAGCGGCCCGCCTGCAGATATGGGCAAATTGACAGCTGCTGATGCGTCTGGGACGGCCAGCATCCGCGCGTTTGCCAAGGCGCCAGCGGCATCGCCCAAGGCCATGGGCAAGCGAGCGGCGTCGGCGCGCGATGCAGCCGCCGGCGCCGGGGGCGCCAGCCAGCCCAAGAGGCGGCGCGGCGGTCGGGCGGCGCCCAGCACTGCAGCGGGCGCGGCAGTCGGCGTTCAGGCGGCGGCGGCGGACGCGGCTGACGGCGCAGCCGGCGTCGATGCCGCATCGGGCGCGCCCGGCCTGCATCCGCGGGCCGAGGCTGCCCTTGCACGCAAACGAGCAAAGTTTGCATCGGCCCATGGGTCGGGCGCGCTGCCACCGGCGGTCCCGCCGAGTGGCGACGCGGCCGCCGAGCTCGACGAGATCGAGGCCATCGGTGCCGAGCTCTGGCCGGCTTCGGCCGAGGAGGACTCGGAGAACGGTGCTGCGCGCCAGTCCCAGCCAGCCACGACGGATGTTGATCCGCCTGGGTTGCCGCCGACGCTGGCAGCTCCAGCTCCGCCGCCTCCGGGCGCATCCGCGGCGTCCGTGGCGGCTGGCTGCGGCGCGGCGCAAGAGGCGCCGTCGGATGCCGTCGCAGCATGGGGCGTCAAAGCAGATGCAACGCCTGCGCCACCAGCGGGCGCGCCCATGCCCGATCCATCGAGTGCCGAGCCCGACGTACCAGCGCCGGCTGCAGCGATGTCGGCCGTAGTGTCGGCCGTTGCCAGGTTAACGTCGGAGACTGAGACCGCGGCGGAGCCGTCGCCGTCCGCCGACGCACCACCCGACGCAGTCGCATCGGCCCACGTGCCGAGCCAGGACCCCTTTTTTTCTTTTTTTTTTTTTTTCTTTTTTTTTTTTTTTTTTTATTTTGTTTTTTTTTTTTTTTTTTTTTTTTTTGTTTTGTTTTTTTTTTTTTGTTTTTTTTTTTTTTTTTGTTTTTTTTTTTTTTTTTTTTTTTTTTTTTTTTTGTTGTTTTTTTTTTTTTTTTTTTTCTGTTTTTTTTGTTTTTTTTTTTTTTCTTTTGTTTTTTTTTTTTTTTTTTTTTTTTTTCTTTTTTATTTTTTTCTTTTTTTTTTTTCTTTTTTTTTTTTTTTTTTTTTTTTGTTTTTTTTTTTTGCGCCGCCAGCGACTCCAGTCGACCCCCCCATGAAGACGGGCGACTCGGGGACCGCGGCCGCCGCGGCGGCGCCCCCCACTGACACTGACTGCCCCGTGCCCGCAGCAGCCGAGAGCGCGGGGATGCCGCAAGCAGTCTACCTCGCGACGACGGGCGACTCGGGGACTGCGACCGCCGCGGCCGCCGTGGTGGCGGTCGCCCCCGCGGACTGTCCCGCAGCGCTCGCAGCAGTAGCAGCCGAGAGCGCGGAGCTCCCGGAGCCGCCGCGTCCAGTCGGCCCCCCGACGACGGGCGACGCGGAGTCCGCGGCCGCTACGGCCGCCGCGGCGGTGGTCACCACTGACACTGTCTGCGCAGACTGCCCCGCAGCAGCGCCCCCCGCCGAAGCAGCCGAGAGCGCGGGGCCGCCGCGACCAGTCAGCCCCCCGACGACTGGCGACTCGGAGACCGCGGCCACCGCGGCGGCGGCCCCCACTGGCCCCGCTGAGACTGACTGCCCCGCAGCCGCAGCAGCCGAGAGCGCGGGGCCGCCGCGCCCAGTCGGGCCCCCGACGACGGGCGACTCGGAGACCGCGGCCGCCGCGGCGGCGCCCCCCACCCCCACTGACACTGACCGCCCCGCAGCCGCAGCAGCCGAGAGCGCGGAATTGCCGCAGGCAGTCGACCTCGCGACGACGGGCGACTCGGAGACCGCGACCGCCGCGGCCGCCGTAGCGGCGGTCGCCCCCGCTGACTGCCCCGCAGCGCTCGCAGCTGCAGCAGCCGAGAGCGCGGAGCTCCCAGAGCCGCCGCGTCCAGTCGGCCCCCCGACGACGGGCGACGCGGAGACCGCGGCCGCTACGGCCGCCGCGGCGGTGGCCCTCACCGACGCTGACTGTCCCGCAGCAGCGCCCACCGCCGCAGCAGCCGAGAGCGCGGAGCCGCCGCGACCAGTCAGCCCCCCGACGCCGGGCGACTCGGAGACCGCGGTCGCTGCGACCGCCGCGGCGGCGGCCGCCCCCGCTGACTGCCCCGCAGCAGCGCCCGCAGCCGCAGCGGCCGAGAGCGCGGAGCCGCCGCGTCCAGTTGGCCCCTCGTCAGCGGGCGATTTGGAGACCGCGACCGCTGCGGCCACCGCGGCGGCGCCCCCCGCCCCCGCTGACCGCCGCCCCGCAGCGCCCCCTGACGCAGCAGCCGAGAGCGCGGGGCCGCCGCAGCCCGTCGGCGACGCGATGACGGGTGCCTCGGAGAACGCGGCCGTCGCGACGGAGGCCGCGGCGGCCCCCGCTAACAGCCCCGCCGCGCCCCCGGCCGAAGCAGCCGGCCGCGCGGCGCTGTCGGTCAGCCTCCCGACAGCGCTCCGCCCGGGGGGGTCGAGACTCCTGGGCGATGTGGGCGCTCCTTTGCCGCCGCAGCCATGCACCTGGAGCTCCTTCAGCGACGCGGGGGTCGGCATGGGGCCACTGACAGGGCCGCGCCCGCACGTGGTGCGGTCGCTCGACGACCTCATGAGTTGGGCGCACGACGCCCTATCCAGCCTTGCGCGGGCCTGCGGGCGACGCATCTTGCTGGACATCCACAAGGCCTTCGCAGACACAACGTACACCACGGCGTTTTCAGGCGTGGACGCTCCGGGGACGGCTGCGAACGTCATTGGCGCTACGCTCAATGACATGGTGGGCCACCACGCGGGCCGTCTTGATCCGATGCGCCATTTGGCGTCGACGGAGCTGCTGGAGGAGTGCAATCGCGAGCTGGAGCTAGAGGCGCCTTCCAGGCCCGCGCCAGAGCACATGTTCTGCGACATTGAGGACTTTTGGAACCCTAGCCTACGCCAGCAGATTCTTAACGCTCAGAGGATCCCGTTCAGCACGTTTGAATCGATCATCAAGAAGCCGGGATGCGTGCACCTGGTGGCGAAGTGTCGCACCTGCGGCGGTCGCTATCGACACCCCGCAGGCAAGCTGCATATCGTCGGCACGCCGTGCATCGACTGGTGCCCGGGAGGTGCCCGTGAGCGAGACGAGGGGAAGACGTCATCCGTCTTGGCCGTATGGATCGCGATGAGGATCAAGATACAGGAGGCGTGCATCGTGCATGAAAACTCGCACCGCTTCGACCTGCAGGTGCTGGAGCGCACTCTAGGGCACATCTACTGCATTGTCAGCCACATCCTCGAACCCACGGACCTCGGATGGCCGGTGCGCCGCCAGCGGCGCTGGACGATCTTGCTGCACAAGGCTCACGTGATCGACACTCGTTGCACCCTCGATAATGTCATCAGGCTGTTCCACAGGCGCCGCCGCTGTACCTTCAGAGCGTTCCTCATCGCCGACGATGCCGAGCAGGCGGGCGAGGTTCATTGGGCCCGTCGTCGCAAGTCGAGTCAGTCACACGACCCTGCTATCACACTGGAGTCCTGCATGGAGATCGTCGCCAGCGCGCCCGGGGCGTTCCGCAGCAGCCTTTCGCCGTGGGAGTTGGATAACCTGACGTCCTACGAGGAGAAGTCCGCGGCTAGGGGCGAGGCAGGCTGCGTGCATAGCCTCATTCAGAACAGTCAGTGCGGGTCCAGGGGCGTCTCATCATGTCCGGAGGTTCTCTACTCGATCATTTCGAACCCGTCGTTGCACTACGTGTCGGGGAGCGAGCGTTGGATGACCCCCATGGAACTTCTCGTTGCCCAGGGGTTCCCGGTGAGGCCCGAGCTCGCTACGCCGCGTTCGGGCGTGCCGCGGCGCCTCTGCAGCTTCGCCATCGCTCGCGAGGGTGGCGCTGGAAGGAGTCGCAACGCCATCCTTATGCAGGCGGGGAACTCCATGAACGTCAACGTTGTGGGCGTCCACCTGCTCTACCTCTTGGGGTTCGTTACGCGGGTCGACCAGGTGGATGGCTTGCGATCCATTGCCAGTGCCATGAGCTGGCCAGATTCAGAGTGAGGGCCGTGTACTCGCATTGTCAGATCGGCCTGGTGGGACTGTGCTTTGTCTGTCAGCCCAGCCATTAATTCGTAGAGCGCGTGTGCTACATGATAGGCACATCGCAGTAGTTAGATGGCGAGGACATTGGCATTGGAGTTGGGAGGAGTTGAGAGGACACTGTATTGGGATAGGCTGAGGGGGGGGCGGGGGGGTTCTGGCTTGCCGCGGGGCTCCTGCGTGTCCAACGTGCTCCAGGCCCCGATCGGACCGAGACCAGACCGACGGAATCCAAGTCTGCCCGGGGGTCCCGAGGGCCTGTTTCGGGCCCGCGCCGCCTGGCACCTTGGCTTTGATTGCGTATCTCGGTGCCTCCGCGGGGCGCGTCCAGTTTCAGTCTCGGAGACTCGGAGACTGTCAGTCTCAGTCTCGGTCTTCGGCGGGGCTCGGGCCCGCGGTCACTTTGTAAAGCTTTCTTCCGACCGGAGCTCGTGTGCAATATACGACGCGGCCGCTTATTCAGGCTCCAGGCTCGCCCCTTTCAGAGCCCCTTGCGGGGTCGCACGCATGCTGCTTCATGTCGCTGGGGGCGACTCGGGATTCCGAGGCCATGCGACCGCGAGTGCGCACCCATGTCATTGTCATCATTATCATCACTGTTGTTCTTGGACGTTGGACGCCCCCTCCCCCTCCCTCGCTCACCCGCCCTCTCCGTCTCACCCTCCGTCTGCCCACGCTCCATCCGCCGCCTGGACATCGGCGTTGGCATGCGGCGTCGACGGCGGGAGACGGCGTCGAGCTGCGTCGGCGACTGCCAGAGACGGCAGCGTTGAGATCGGCGACTGACGACGACGCTGGACATCATGACATCGGCAGCGACGGCAGCGACGACGGACGACCTCGCCCCCCCCCCCCCGCTTCCGCGCCGCAAGGGCGGCGGCGCTGCTGCCGGAGCTGCCCGCGGAGCTCGGTGGCGGCGGCGGCGCCGGCGCCTGGGGCTGCACGACGCGCGACGGCGTCGCCGCCGCCCGTCCCGTCGCCGTCATCGATATCTAGCGCCGTCGCTTCACTATCGCCGTCCAGCGCCCTGTCCTCCTCCTCCTCCTCCTCCTCCCCCTCCTCCTCGTCCTCCTCCTCGTCCTCCTCCTCAGCCTCCTCCTCCTCATCCTCATCCTCCTCCTCCTCTTCCTCGCCCTCCTCCTCCTCCTCGCCCGCCCCGTCTGCCGTCGTCGTCGTCGGCGTCGGCCGTGCCATTCGATGCGACCGTTATGTGTTGCGCTGTGTTGCCCCAGCGTCCATTGCCCCATGGCCCATGGCCCTCGCATCGCCAGCCCGACATTGCGAGTCCGACAGCCAGCCTACCAGCCGCACGCTGCGTCGCAGGTGTCCCCGTGCCCTCCCCACATTCCCGTGGCCGCCGCCCGTGCGGCTCAAGCTTGCGTCTTTCGCGTTGTGCACGCCGTCTAGCTTCGCGCGCTTCTGCCCCGGGCCACGCTTCCAGCTATGCGCCGCGCCGCCCCCGCAGCATCCAAGGCCCAGGCGAAGGATCGGCGCATGGATGACAGCTGCTCGGACTCGGACATCCAGGGCCAGCCCGGTGCTTCTGCGCCCCGCGCCGCGCCAGGGCCAGCAGGGTCGGTGTTTGCCGGCGGCGGAGGCCGCGGCGGCCGCGGGCGTGGTCGGGGGCAGGCGGGCCGCGGCGGTCGCCGGGGCAAGGGCAGCGGCAAGGGCACCGATGCGCTCCGCGGCGACGAGCCAGGGGGCGGGCCCAACGCTGGCGCGCGTGACGCCGAGCCGTGGGCCGTCGTGCCCGTGCCAGTCCAGGTGGGTGACGCCGTTGACATGCACAGCCACCTGTACAAACCCTGCGAGTCCATCGAGATGAGATTCCCTGGGCTGAAGGGGGTCGCGCTCCAGGATGCCGTGTTCAACGTCTACACCGTCCCCGGCAAGCGCGGGATCACTGTGCCTTGGTACGATTCCAATGGGGACAAGACCATGGTCCCGCACATCCAGAACGAGCGCAAACAAGATCAGGTCGTGCAGGAGTACGCCGAGAAGGTCGCCGAGTTCGGGAACGTCCCAGGCGTGCGCGGGGAACCGTGGTGCACTCTCCACACGTCTGGCGAGTTCCCGCTGCAGATGCTGACGTACGGCACGCTCACGCGGGCCTTCTACCTCGCCGTCGACATGGAGCGCAAGGCCAACGAGTTCGAGGATGTGCCAGGCCCGGACAATGACTACATCGTAAATCCCTGCATCAAGTTGAGCTTGCAGAAGGGGCTGCCGAATGTCACTTGCTTCAACGCGGAGACTCCGCGCGACGTTGTTGACTGGCTAGTGAACTGGCATAACCATTGGCACTCAGGATCAAGTTTTACGGTGATCCAGCTGTTCGACTGGTGCAAAAAGCTCAACACTGACTTCAAGGCGACCAAGTTGACCGACACGCCGTACGCTTCTTTGTGGGAGTATGCCTCCGCCAAGTACGCCACTACTGCGACACGCAGGTTCAGCAGCGAGAACGAGATCAAGGCGTGCAAGGCAGCGTCTGCGCAAACGCATCGCCGCCCACCGCCGTCGCCCCCCCCTCCCACTTACCTCGTCGCCGCCACCGTCGCGCCCGGGCCCCTGGGTCATCTGGAGCGTTCCGCCCCCCCTCCCCCCCCTGTGGGAGAGGCAGGGTGGGGGGGAGGGGGCGACGGTACTGGGCGGGGTGCGCGTGGGGCCCGCCAGGCACTCTTGGGCACGCTGAAGCGCCACCAGCTGCTCACTTGGACCGTGGAGTTTCTGGGTAAGTACTGCAAGTTCACGGAAGAGCGCTTCTCCAACGCCGCAGTGGTGTTCAATCTTCACGCCGTGTCGGTCGCATTGTTCAGTTCCGAGGTCCGCAGCGGGTTGTCCATGGAGCTCATTGCGGAGATCTGGAAGGTGGCGGTGGAATTCATAGTTCCGACAGCAGGGCTGCCCGGGCGGTCCAAGCCGTGGCTCTTCGATGAATCGCAGATCGACATGTGTAAGTGGCTCTCTGTGGACATCGAGTGTGGCGTGTCATACAGGAGAGCCAAGCAGCTCGCGGAGAAGACCCAGCTTGCCGCTGAAACTGCCAAGGTCGACGCCCAGAAGGCAGCCGTGAATGCCGCCGAACTCGAGGCGCAGGGCGAGAATCCACCGCCTGCCAAGAAGCCCAAGGTTGCCCCTGCTGGCAGGCCGCCAGTGGAGTCGCTCACAGACCTTGAGATGCAGAAGATCTGGGTGGTCGACGCCGCCCTGTGCCTCATCTCGGCCATGTCTGACGCCGATCTCGACGACGATGGGAAGTGGACGATTTTCCGTTCGCTGATGTCCATGGGGCTGGAGTTCTGTTGGGCCAAGGTCGTCCAGCTTGGTCAGGTTAAGTACACGAAGTGGTCCGAGCTCAGATGTAAGCTGCGCGACGTCGCTGCTTCCTCTGCGTACAATCTCCAGCTTGGCAACTCGTCTACGACGACGGCGTCCGACGTGCTCGAGTGGGATGCCGAAAAGGACGGGCAGAGCGCGCCCGAGCCTCAGCCATCGGCCACATGTGACGAGTCCACCGCCCTCATGCGCCTGGAGTCCGCGATCGCTGCAGCAGGCGCTGAGCTCGATCGTTTCCTGATGGCGAACAAGCTGACCGCGCCGGCCAAGCTGCACCCAGCGTACAGGTCCATCAACAAGCGGATGTTCGATCTTCTTGGCGAGTCCCAGGGGCAGCTTCTCGCCGACAAGTCACGGTCGGATGATGCTGGTCCGTTCGTTGCGCACCTTCTCGGCCTGGTGAAAGATATCTTGATGGCTGAGATCTCGGAGGCCATGCTTGGTATCGGGCAGCTTGCCGTCAGGTACGTGCGCCAGACGTCTCAACTGCCCGGCGTGGTCATGAAGTACTTCAAGGACACGCCCACGCTGATCACGTTCGCGCGTCTCAGGGCAACGTACGCCAAGCTTCTCTTGACTGACGTCTTGGACGTGCAGGAGATGTTCCACGATGCCACAGGCATGGGAGGTGCGGCCCAGGGGACTGCTCCCACTATCAAGCTGGAGGTCTTGAAGGGCCGCCTTGAGAACTTGGACGGCCTGCGCGACGTGGACCCCGTCTTGCCCTACAGCGACTGGGCGTCGGTGTATACAGAGTACCTGGTCGCTCTCTACATCGGCGCCGACCCCGACACTACCTTGCGCGGGCTCGTGGAGTCGCGCAGGGTGCCCGGTACTCCCACGTCATCTGTGCCGTCTCCGTCGGGCGAGTCGTCGCAGGCGCCGACGTTTCTGGCGCAGGCGCAGCAGCAGCCGCAGTCCTTCCATGTCGTGCAGCAGCAGATGACCACCGAGCAGCCGCAGCACCCGCTGGCGATGCTGCAGGGCGTGTACGCGTGCCGCCGGCGGTCCATCCAATACCCCCCGCCCAGTCATCCTCCTCCCCCCTTCTCTCCCTCACCCCCTATCCCGACCGTCGACCGCCTGAACCGCCGATGCCAATGCCGACCGTCCGCCGTCTGCCGGGCCGACCGCCGCTTCTCCTCGCGCACCCTTCCTCTTCCTTTCGTCCTCTCGTCTGCGCCGTTGCCGCCGCCTGCTGCAGGTGCATGGGCGAGCGGGCCATGTCGCTCGCCGCCGGCAGCCCCATCAACCTGGACACGGTGCGGCGGGGCGGAGGAAGTGGGGGGTTCGGCGAGGGATGCTGGAGGTGGAGCGGACGACGAGGAGGAGTTGAGGAGGAGGGGAGGAGGGCCGCATGTGAGGGGGGCTCCGACTCAGGAGGAGAATGATGATGATATTGATGCGGAGACCCTCGGAGGATGATGATGAGGAGAAGGAGAGAAGGAGAACATGAAGGAGTTCCTCCCTTCTCCTCCCGATCGGTGAACATGTCTGATGATATAGCGGGCGCCACGATCACCTTCGACATGAGTCGCTTCCCGCCGGCGTGGTGGATCAAGCAGTTCCTGATGCTCGTGGAGGCGGAGCTCTACAGTAGGTCGTTCAGTGCCAGGGCGGTGGCGCCATTCGGCAGCACGCGCATGGGATGGGCGGCGCCGGCGCCGGCGGCTAAGGCGAAGGCGAAGGCGAAGCCGAACTTGGCCAAGGAGCACGAGAAGCCATCGATGACCGTCGCCTTGGACTCGGGCTTCTCGATGTGCTTCTGCGGCCCCGTGACCTTGGCAAGGCCGCCCGCAGGCCGCTCCTTCCCAGTGGCCGCCATCAAGGTCACGGCGCCTGACAGCCGGGACGACACCACCTTCGGAGTGTACTGCGTCGCCGACACGGTGGGCACCGTGAACAATGAGTGCCCGTGCCCGGCGTGGCTTGTGCGCGTGGTGGACGACGACGAGCAGGCGACCCTCGAGATGAAGGCCCAGGTGGTGACCATCGACCTGCCGCCCCACTTGGTGTTTGAGGGCATGACGTCTTTCAAGCTGAAGGCCATCATTACAATCCTCACATCCTCTCTCATCACCTCCCCTCATATGTGTATCAGATCTCTCTCTCTCTCGCTCTCTATCTCCCTCTATCTCTCTTTTTCCCTCTCTCTCTCTTTCTCTATCTCTCTCTCGCTCTCTCGCTCTCTCTCTCTCTCTCTCTCTCTCTCTCTCTCTCTCTCTCTCTCTCTCTCTCTCTCTCTCTCTCTCTCTCTCTCTCTCTCTCTCTCTCTCTCTCTCTCTCTCTCTCTCTCTCTCTCTCTCTCCCTCCCTCCCTCCCTCCCTCCCTCCCTCCCTTCCTCCCTCCATCTTCCTCGCCCCCCCCGCCCCAGCTCGGTTCTCGATCCTCGCCTCCTCATCGTGCTCCTCCTCCCTAGCTCCTGGGGTTTCCCCCTCACTAACCCGTCTCCGCATCCTCCATCTCCCTCCTCCTCATCATTCCCCCTCCCCCCGCCGGTCCGCGAGCTCGTGCCGGTGCGCGCATTCGTCGGCAGGGAGGTCCAGCTCACGCGCCACGAGATCCCGACGGACCTCCCGCCCAAGCGCAAGGCGGCGCGCCACGCCAACGCGGCGCCGGCTGACGCCTCGGCGCTGTTCGGCCCGACGGCCGCGGCAGCCTACATGGCTGCGCACCCGTCGCGCCCGGGCTCGGCCACGACGCAGCAGCAGCCGGCGGCTGGGCGGAGCACGAAGAACAAGGACTGCAAGCACTTGTTCGAGTGAGTGCGGCGCTGCGACGGCTGCGACCCGCCGTCGCGCCCGCGTGCCATGGGTGGCGCGCGGTGCCGGCGGTGGGGGCCCGCGCCTCGTCTCGTCACTGCTTCGAAACGACGATGGGCCGATGATAGTACGATGTCGTACGACGATGCGACGATGCGTTACGACGGTGCATCCGATAGGATACGACTACGATGAGATTGTCGGCAGTCCGAGTCATTCGATCGGAGCGGTCCCGCGTATCGAAGCAGTGTCGAGCGGCGGCGGAATCTGGCAGATCTGCCGAAGCGTGAATTCATCATCGTAGCTGCAGGGCCGCAGCTACTATGCGTCGGCGCGCAGTGCAGCGCGATCTCGCACAGCAGCCGGGGAGTGGCTGCCCGCGCGCGGCGCGACGCCTGCCGCTCGGGAGGCGGCGGCCTCGGAGCCTCAGGGAGGAGATGAGATGATGAGATGGAGGAGATGATGAGGACATGATGAGGACTGAACGAGGCTCATGCTCAGCTCAGCCGCTGCGACACTGTGTGTCTGGCGTTGGGGGCGCGCGCCTTAAATAGCGCCCCCGCGACGAAGGACAGGGACCCCGCGCGCCGAGACGGCAAACGGATCGCCTGCTCAACGTGGTTGGGGTGATGAGGACACACAGGGGTAGGACTATGAGTTTGAAGATGAGGGGTCGCATGAGGAGGATGATGAGCACGATGAGGATGATGAGGATGATGAGGAGCGAGGCGTACGAGGATAGGGTGAGGATGGGGGTGGGATGAGGCCTTCAACAAGTGGGGTGATGCTGCAGGTGAGCGGTGATGAAGAGGCGGGTGCGGACGACGAGGGATGAGGTGACCGCGCTCTCGTCCTCGGCCCTCTCCCTCCTACCCCCTGCCCCCCTCGCCCCCAGTCCGGCGCCCACCTCTCTACTACTCTACTTCCTTCTCATCCCCTCACTCCCCACTCGTCGCCCACCGCCCTCTCCATTCCACTCCCCCCCCCTCCCCTTCCTCCAACACCCCCCCCCGCCTCCCCTTGGTCCTCAACGCCTCAGCGCATCTCCTCATCTCATCCCCCCCCATCCCGCGCTGCCGCCGCCAGGCGGGGCGCGCCTGGCGGCTGGCGCCGGCGGCGGCGGCGGCTTGCCGCGCCCGCCCCGCTGAGCAAAAAGCGGCGTCGCCGTCGGCCATCCCGCCTCGTCGTCGCCCCTCGTCTCTCCCCACGCCTCCGTATCCGCTCACTCCAACACCGTTCGGCCTCTTCCGCCTCCTGCGTGTCCTCCTCCTCCCCCCTCCTCTGGAGCCGTGCTATGCACGTCGGCGCTCCAGCCAACCTCTTTGCTGGGCTGTGTAACGTCCACTGTGTTGCATGTCATTGTATTGGCATGTAGGCATTGAGACCACATTTCTGCTAAGTAAAAACGTCCACTTCACGGATCGTTGGTTTCACAACATCGTTAGAATTGAAAGTTAGCAGAAGTGAGGGCTTTGCCATAGCCATTTGGGGTCCGTAGTCGCGGGCTCGAGATCGAGCCAGGACTCGGGGGGTCCCGGGGGGCCGCGGGGCGGCCAAAACCGCAGCGTCCTGCACCGCCAGCTCTGGGGAGCGGGTGTGCGGACGTGGCCGGCGCTACCAGCCTCGTGGCGGGTGTGCGGGCCAGCGGTGCCATGGCCGTGGGCTTCCTCGGGGCGCATGCCGTGATCTTGGCGGTTGGTGGGGCGTTCTCGGCCCAAGGGGCGATGGGTTGGTGGCTTCTTGGCCGCGCGGGGGACGCAATGTCCCCAGCGCCGGCGCCGCCATCTCAGCCCGGGCCGAAACTCCGGCCCGCGGGCGGCGGGGGGCATGGCAAGGGGCGAGCTCCGCCCGCCAAGCCTGCGCCTGCGGGAAGGAAGGGGCGAGGGCCGACGGCCGAACCTCCTGGGGTCACCATTACCACAACCACGACGACGACTACGACGTCGACGACTACGACGACATCTTCGCAGCCCGGCCCGAGCCGCGAGCGCGGGGGCGAACCCGCAGTTAGCCCGGCCGCGGCCTGGCCCGCAGGCCCCATTTCCACTACGACTGGCGTCGGCCGCGCGCGCGGGAGCGGACCTTCGGGTAGCCCGGCCGCGGCCGAGCCAGCGGGCTGGTCGGGTTCCCAGGGCGGTCCCAGTAGGGAAGAGCCACGCACCCCGCCCACGCATCCTGGGAGACCCAGCGAGGCATCAGGCCGGCCGACGGGGTCCCTGGGCACCTACGGGCCCGGCGAGGCAGCGCTGAGCTTCGACCCGCTGCGCTTCAGCTGGCTGGTTGCTGGCTGGTTGGCCTACTGCGCGTTGGGCGCAGAGTTCCGACGTCGCCGCATGGGGGCTGAGCTGGCCGAGAAAGGCACCAACCTGCAGCTTTGGGCGACCGAGGCGCTCGACGCCGGGGAGAAGCTGGCCGAGGCCCGGTCGCGGTGCACTGCTCTGGAGGCCGAGCGGTCTCGTGCCGCCGAGGGAGCCGAAGCGTGGCGCCAGGCTTACGAAGAGGAGGCGACTCGCCGGCAGGAGACGGCGCGGCGACAGAGGATGGCCGAGAGGCTCGCCCAAGGGAAGAGCCAGGCGCGCGAGCACGAGCGGGCGCGCAGATTCCGTGCCGAGGAGACCTTGGCGGGGAGCCGCGCGGACGTCGACGTCGACAACTTGTGGGCGTGGATCGACGGCCTGTTGGCATGGATCGACCGCCTGACGACGAACCTCGAGCTGGGGGCCACGATCGCCGAGAACCTGCGGGCCCGCGTCGACGAGCTCGAGGCTGCCGCAGAGACGGGGGGCGAGGCAGGACCAGGCACCGCGGACTATGTCACGGAGCCACGCGCCGCTGGGGACGATGAGACCGAGCGGGCGGTCCCGCCGCCCTCGCGCGAGCCCGGCGGGGTCGCTCCGACCGAAGGGGCCAGCGGCAGAGGAGGAAGAGGAGTGGGCGGCGGAGGCGAAGGAGCGGCGAGGGAGGAGGTCTTTCCGAGAGCGAGGATGAGGAGGCGGAGGAGGATGAGGAGGACCACTACCCAGGGGGAGCTCATTCCCGAGGAGCCCGAGGAGATCAGCCTCGGGGAGCATCGCGCCCTGGGCGACTCCGCGGCTGCCTCGGGCCTGGCGCCGGGAGCGGGCGACGATGGCGACGACGATGCGGGGGTGCCGGGAGGGTCAGAGGTCAAACTGGTCCGCGCCCACGAGGACGTCCACGGCGCCCGGTTGCTGGCGGGTTGCTGGGGCCCCGTTGGCGCCAGCGCCCGCGCCGTCGCCGAGGCCCGCGCCGGCGCCGGCATCGGCGCCCGTGCCCCCGCCGACTCTGACACCAGGGAGTACCGCAACGGGGGGGCGCGCATGGGGTCGTGGACAGGCGCGGACGTGGAGCTCGGCGCCGTGCACCTGGGCGACGCCGGCGCCGACGACCGCACCGACACCTACGCCTCCGCCGTCGCCCGCGCTGGCCCCATCGCCTGCGCCCGCGCCCGCGCCGACGCCGACGCCATTTGCGACGCGCCCGCTGACGCCGGCGGCCGCGACTTCGACGCCTCCGCCGGCGCCGGCGCTTTCGCCGCCGCCGCCGCGACCGGCGACGCCGATGCCGGAGCTGGCGCATATCGCAACGCGGCGCCTCCGCCGCCGGCTCCGGATCTTTGGCGCGGCGCTGGCCCCGAGCTGAAAGCGCGGCTGCGCCGGCGCGCCCTGCCCCTTGAGGGGGCCGGAGGCGCGCTCGCGGGGCACCGCTCCGAGCGGGCAACTGCGGAGGCGGCGGGGCGGGCGCTGCCGGAGGCCAAGCAGTACTGGTTGACGGTTGTGCCCGAGACCTGGGAGGTCGCGCCGATGGATCGCGAGGAGTCCCCCCGAAAAGCCCCGGGGGCCCTGGAGTTGGGGCAGCCGCTGCTGGATGAGGCTCGCTGCCACCGCGCCGCGGGCGTGAGCGTCACCGAGGACTTGAGGAGGGCCGCGGGGTCGGACGGGGCCGAGACGGTCGTGGAGGCCGACGAGGTCTGTGACCTGGACTGGGCCAGGCTCGGCGCCGCGGGCCCCGAAGAGGGCCCCGTTCCCAGCATTGGCGCCACCACCGTCGTCGACCCCGCCGTCACCGCCTGCGCCATCGTCAGCGCCGACGCCAACGCCGACGCTGACATCGACGCCGATACACGGGCTGGCACCGGGGCCGCCTCCTGCGACGCCAGCGCCGACGCCCCCAATGTCTCCGCCCCCGCCGCCTACAACGCCAGCGACGACGCCAGCGCGGGCGCCTACGCCGAGGCCGCCGCCGAGCCCGACGCCGGCGACCGCGCCCCCGGCCCCGACGCCTATGAGGACGTTGCCGCTTCCGCGGCCGCCAGCGCAGGCGCCAGCGCCCGCGCTCCCAACGTCACCGCCGACGCCGGCGTCAACGCCCTCGGTTGCGAGGCCCGCGTGGGCGCCGCCGCACGCCCGGCGGCGAGCGCAGGCGCCAGCACCGACGCTACCGCCCTCACCCGCTCGGAGGCCGGCGAGGTCTGGGCCGTTCGCTGGTCCAGGCCTGGCGCCAGGAGCCCCGACGTGGGACTCGGCACCCGCACCGACGCCAGCGTTGAGGTCGGCTCCAGCATCGCGGCCTACGCCAACGTCAGCGCCAGCACCGACGTCCGCGCCAACGCCGACGCCTCCGATGCCGATGCAGGCGCTACCGCCACCGCGACCGCCAACGCCGCGACCGGCGCCGACGCTTGCACCACCGCCAGCTCCGACACCGGCGCCTTTACCAGCACGGACGACGAGGTCTGGGACTTAGAGTGGCTCCGGCTCGGCGCTGACGCGGGCCCCGCTACCGGCATCGGCGTCAACGCAGACGACGTCAGCGGCGTCACCGCCTACGCCGAAACCAACGCCGCCGCCGACCCCAGCGGCGGCCCCGACGACGCCGCGACGGTCGGCGTCAGCAGCGATACCATCGCAGGGATCGGGGCCGACGCCGACGCCGACAGGGACGTCTGCACGGGCACCGGCGCCCGCGCCGCCGCCGGCGTCGACGCTGGCCCCAACGTCAGCGACCGCGTCACCAGCACTACGCTTCCGCACGCGCGCGCTTGGCTCCGCAGGCTCCGTGCCGCTCACGCGGGCTTCCTCGCGCGCGCGCGCTGCCCGTTCGGCTTTCTGTCGCGCTTAGCGCGACGCGCGCGTCTCGGGCTCTTCGCGGGCGCGGCTTCGCGCCGGCGGGCCGGCGCCGCGCGATCGGGGCTCGTTGGTCCCCTGCCTGAGCGAGGCCGTGGGGGCCAGCTCGGGCGCGCGCCGCGCGCTGCCGGCGGGGCTTGCCCAGCCGGGGTGCCGCAACTGCCCTCGCCGCCACCGCCGTGGGCCGCTCCGCGCCTGCCGAATCGCGAGGACTGCCGCGCGGGCGACTCCACCTCCACCACTGCTGACGCCAGCGCCGACGTCGACGCCAACGCCGCCGCCTGCTCCGATAGCGACGGCAGCGCCGACGCTGACGCGGGCGCCTACGCCGACGCTGAAACCGGCACGGAGACCGACACCGACGCCGGCATCGACGTGACCGCCTACACTGGGACCAGCGCCTGCGCTGCCGACGGCGCCCGCGCCCGCGCTGGCACTGGCGCCCGTGCCCACGCCGGCGCCGCCGCCAGCCCCAGCGCCAGCGACAGCGCCACCGGCGCCGACGTCGCGGTCGCGGGCGTGGTCGCACACCAGGGCACGCACCATGGGGTGCACGCTGCTCAGTTCCGCTTCTTAGCTGGCGCGCAGTGGAGGTTCGACCCCGCCCGGGTCCAGCCGTGCGAGGTGTCCATCACGGGTGCCCATTCTAGGCTCGTCGAAATCGGCCAGGACGTGCAGCCGAAGGCCGACGCCGCCCATGTCCAGCAGGCCGTAGGACCTGGGACGGCTGTTCCGGCCAAGCTCGACTCCATCGTGCAGGACGTGCCGCGGAAAGCCGACCTTGCGGACTCCGACGCCAGCGCCAGCGCCGACGCCGCCGCGAGAGTCGGCGTCAGCACCGATGCCAGCGCAGGGGCTGGGACCAACGCCGACGCCGACAGGGACGTCGGCACGGGCACCGGCGCCCACGCCGTCGCTGGCGCTGACGCTGGCCCCAACGTCGGCGACTGCGCTACCGGCTACGCGCTTCCGCGCGCACGGGCTTGGCCCCGCAGGCGCCGTGCAGCTCGCGCGGGCGTTCTCGC
The DNA here is from genome assembly GCA_963575745.1 of Prorocentrum cordatum. Classification (NCBI taxonomy): domain Eukaryota; class Dinophyceae; order Prorocentrales; family Prorocentraceae; genus Prorocentrum; species Prorocentrum cordatum. Next base: position 95,363 of record CAUYUJ010000223.1, on the reverse strand, counting down.
GTGCGCGCGCTGCCAGTTCTGCTTTCCGTCGCGGCAAGCGCGGCGCGCGCGTCTCGCGCCCATCGCGGGCGCGGCTTCGCGCCGGCGGGCCGGCGCCGTGCGGTTGGGTCGCGTTTGCCCCCCGCCTGAGCGAGGCCGTGGAGGCCAGCTCAGGCGCGCGCCGCACGCTGCCGGCAGGGCCTGCCCAGCCGGGGCGTCGCAGTTGCCCTCGCCGCCGCCGCTGCAGGCCGCTCCGCGCCTGCCGAGCTGCGAGGGCTGCCGCGAGGGCGACTCCGCCTCCGCCACCGCCGACGCCAGCGCCGACGTCGACGGCCCGTGGAGGGCCGCGGGGACGGACAGGGCCGAGACGGATGTGGAGGCCGACGAGGTTTGGGACATGGACTGGGCCAGGCTCGGCGCCGCGGGCCCCGCATCCTCACCGACAGTGGGGACGGCCGCGCCGAGGACATCACCGACTGCGGCGCCGCCGGAGCCAACAGCCGCACCGGCCGTTGCGCCGCCAGCGGCGTCGAGGGCGGCACTGATCGGCGCCCCGACAGCCACGCCCACGGCAGCGCCGACGGCGGCGCCCTTTGCCGTTCCGACAACTGCGGCACCGATAGCTTCGCCGACAGCAGCCCCAATAGCCTCGGCAGCGTCGACGGCGGCACTGACTGCCGCTCCGACAGCTGCGGCCCCAACAGCCACTCAGGCGGCACCGGCTGCCGCTCCGACGGCTGCGGAGTCCATTGCCGCACCGGCCGTTGCGCCGTCAGCGGCGTCGAGGGCGGCACCGATTGGCGCCCCGACCGCGGCGCCGACAGCACCGCAGGCAGCGGCGCCGACGGTATCACCGAGAGCGGCGCCGACGGCCCCAATAGTCGCTCCGACAGCTGCGTCGTCGGCGGCGTCGGCGGCAGCACCCGCCGCCGCTCCGACAACGGCGGCCCCGACGGCCCCGCCGGCGGCTGGGCCGGCGGCGGCGCCGACTGCCGTCCCGACGGCTGCGGCACTGACAGCCTGGCCGACGGCTGCGCCACTAGCCCTGGCGGCGTCGACGGCAGCACCTACTGCCGTTCCGGCGGCTGCGGCCCCGACAGCCGCGCTGGCGGCTGCGCCTCCAGTTGCGTCGGCTGCCACCCCGACTGCGGCGTCGACGGTTTCGCCGACAGCTGCGCTGCCGCCGGCCGCATCGACGGCCCCGCCGACGGCTGCGCCGACGGCGGCGCCGACAGCCGCCCCGACCGCGGCGCTTGCGGCCACGCCTGCAGGGGCGCCGGCGGCATCACCGACAGCAGCGCCGAGGGCACCGACAGCGTCGACGACAGCATCGACGACAGCTGCGCCGACGTCCGCACCTGCAGCTTCGCCGGCGGCCCCGCTAACTGCAGCGCCGACACCCGCGCCGTCTGCGGCGTCGTCAGCCCCGCCGACAGCTGCGCCGTCTGCATCACCGACAGCTGCGCCGACACCCGTGCCCACGGCTTCACCGTCAGTGACGCTGTCAGTTACATCACCCAGGGCACCGACCCCGCCTCCGAGGACGTGGCGCACGCGTGCGCCCTGGTGCCCGGCATCGCGCCGACGCGGGGCGGGAAGCCCACCGCGGCGGCCCCGCCCAGCGCGGCGCGACACCCCCCCGTCGGCCTCGACAACGGCGGCGCCAACCGCGGCGTCGACGGCGGCATCGACCGCGGCACTGGCCTTGCCCTCGATGTCTGGGTGAGGACCCCAAGCGTGCCCGGCGTGGTCCCCGAGGCCGTAGCGGCCAGCATCATCGCCAACATCGACGGCGGCGCTGACACCGGTACCCGCTCTGGCACGCACGTCGACGCGAAGGCCTTGCTCTTCTTGGGCAGGCTGGTGCCTGGCGTGGTCGCGCTCAGGGACATGCACGGACCCTGGAGCGCCCGGGCGCTCCCCGACGTGCGGGCCCTCTATTGCACCCGGGCGCTCTCGCTTGACAGCACGCCGGTGTTCATGCGCGCCCCGATGCTCGCGCTCGATGGCCCGTCGACGCTGATGCATTGCGACAAGCGCGACTTCTCCTTGGCCAGGTCATCCCCGCCGACGACCGAGTTCACGGGCAAGCGAATGTTCGACTGCCTGCCGGTCGCAGCGCGTCTACACCTACCTGATCACGCGTCCCCTGGCACGCCCAACCTCGGCGGCCGTGGGCCAGCGTGCGTACCTGGCCGAGACGGCTCTGGAGATTTTGGCTTGGATCGCGGTGGAAAGGGCTCGACTTGGCCCAGTTGCGAGGGGATCAGCTCGAGGAGCGGAACCCCAGCGGCGGGTCTACCCTTGATCCACTGCGGGCGGGGGCTCACAGGCGCGCCGGTGCTCAACGGTGCACGCGTGCTTGGTGGCGGGGCTGTGCCCCCCGGCGCGCTGGGACGCAGGGGCGCGCTCGCGTCCACGCGCGCGCTCCTACTCCTCGGCTCGCCCGAGGTGCAGATCATGCTGGTGCTCGACGGCATGCGGGTGCTCCTGGGCTTACCGGTGTCCCACGGCGCCTTGGCGTTCCTGGACATGCTGGGCGTGCCCCGCCGTGTGCTGGTACTCCCAGTGCGGTCGTGGTTGAAGGAGGCGTTCTCTGATTGGGTCATCCACGACAACCCACCGTCTGCTGCGGGCCCTGGCCCGGCCGGGCCTTTCCGCGGGGGGACCAGCCCTAGGGGCGAGGTTCACGCGGGAGGGGCGTCGCTGGTTGAGGGCCAGGGCGCCGCTTGGTCAAGCCGCGTGGGGACAAGCCGCAGGGGCGAAGCGCCAGCGGCGACCCTGCCCGGCTTAGTGCGACTTTCGGCCGACAGCCTCGCCGATCGTGGCGCCAACAGCGGCGCCGGTGGCGGCGTCGACGACGGCGCCGACAGCCCCGCCCACAGCAGCGTCGACAGCATCACCGACGGCCGCATTGAGGGCCGCACCACCAGTTTCGCCGCGATCTGCGTCAACCGCGGCATCGACTGCCCAGCGAGGCCGACGGCGACCGTAGAGGGTAGCGACTGCCACGTCGGCGGCTGCGCCTCCAGTGACGTCGGTTGCCGCCCCGACTGCGGCGTCGACAGTTTCGCCAACAGCTGCGCTGCCGCCGGCTGCGCCGACGGCCCCGCCGACGGCTGCGCCGACAGCGGCGCCGACAGCCGCCCCGACCGCGGCGCATGCAGCTACACCTGCAGGGGCGCCGACGGCATCACCGACAGCGGCGCCGACGGCACCGACAGCCGCTCCGACAACTGCGGCACCGGCAGCAGACCCGCCAGTGGCGACGACTGCCGCGCGTACAGCGGCGCCGACGGCGTTACCGACGGCGACGGTTGCAACGACAGGTACGCCCACCGAGGGACCGACAGCCTTGCCGAAATCCGCTCCGGCAGCGGCGCCGTCTGCGACAAGACGGGCATCTGGTACAGTCCGATGGGCGAGCACTCGGCCTTCATGTTGGCGATGTACGGTCCGATAGGGGAGCAACCGGCCTCCATGGTCACGGCCGCGGCGACGTGCGACGGCCTCACCGACCACCTCGTCGACAGCCGCACCAGCAGCTGCGCCGACGCTGGCGTCAGCAGCCCCGCCGGCTGCGGCGCGGATAGCCGCGCCAACCGTTGCCCCGACAGCATCGCCGACAGCTGCGCTGGCGGTATCGCCGACAGCTGCACCGACGCCCGCACCTACAGCTCCGCCGGCGGCTCTGCCAACCTCAGCACCGACACCCGCGCCGTCTGCAGCACCGGCAGCCTCGCCGACAGCTGCGCCGACTGCGTCGCTGACAGCTGCACCGACACCCGCGCCCACGGCTTCACCGCCAGCACCGCCAATGGCGGCACCGACGCCTGCGATTGCTGCGGCACCGGCAGCCGCCGCGCCGATAGCGGCGCCGACGGCGGCGTCGATCGCGGCACCGATTACGGCACCGACAACCGCGCCGACGGCGTCACTGGCGTCTCCGCCAACCGCGGCATTGGCAGGGCAGCCGTCGTGGACAGCGCCGATGCGAGCGTGAGGCCACTGGCGATCGAGCCCGTGCCGGACGCCGAGTGCGAGCTGGTCAGCAGCGGTGACACGGCGTTCGACGTCGCGAAGGCTTGCGGCCTCTCGGTTGGGAACGCTCCGGTGGAGGGCGGCCTTGTCGCTCACGTTACGAAGGTGAGGCAGCGGGTCAAGGCCCGGGGTGCCTATGGCACGCGCCCGAGCGACGGGGCTGGCAGCTACAGACGCAGCGGCACCAACTGCAGCTACGCCGGCCGCGGCCCCGATAGCTGCGACGACCGTGGCGCTGACCGCCTTGCCTACAGGTACGCCGACGGCTATGCCTGCGGCGCTGACGGCCGAGCTGACCGCGGCACAGTGGGCAGCCGCGACGACGTCGGCAGTTGCGACGGCATCGGCAGGGACAGTGGCGCAGCCTGCGGCGCGGACAGCCGCGCCGGCTGCGGCGCCGACGGCTGCGCCAACCACGGCGCCGACTGCCGCGCCGACCGTGAGCCCTACGAGGGCACCAGCGGGCTGATCGAATGGCCCGCCGACAGGCTCACCGGCTGCGGTACCGACAGCGGCGCCAATGGCTGCAGCCACGCTGTCTGCGGCACCGGCGGCCGCACCGACGGCTACCTCGACAGCCACGCCGACGACAGCCTCGTCAGTTACGCCGACAATGGCACTGACTGCTGCACCGACCTCGGCGCTGACCGCGGCGCCGACGGCGGCGCCTACGAGGCAACCCGCAAGGGCGTGCCCGTGGGGGGCGTCTAGGGCGGCGGGCGCGGCCGCGCCGACCGCGGCACCTACGGTGGCACTGACGGCCACCCCGCCAGCGGCGTTAACCGCTGCGCTGGCTGCGGCACCGACCGCCGCGCAGACTGCGGCACCAGCAGGCACGCCGACAGCGTCCTCGACGGGGGCGCCGACAGCGGCCCCTACTGCAGCGCTGATTTCGGTGCCGGCCGCGGCGCCGACAGCGGCGCTGGCGCGGTGAACTTGAAGGGCGCGCTCGTGGAGGGCTCCTCGGATGACTGGCACGTTCTGGACAGCGGCCCAAAGGCTGCCGAGGAGATCGAGGCTGCGCTGGCGGGTCATAAGACGGCTGGGACGCCGACGGCTGCATCGACGGCCTCGCTGACAGCTGCGCCGACCACGGCACCGACAGCTGCAATGACAGATGCGCCGACCGCTGTACCAGCCGAGGCGCCAACGGCGGCACCGACAGCGGCGCTGGCGTCTGCGCTGGCGGCCTCCAGGCAGCCCAGACCTCACGGGCGGCGCGCGCCGGAGGCAGCTGCCACCGCGCCCCCGAGGGCGCCACCGCACTCGCACCGGCCGGGGGCGCACGGCTCGCACCAGCCTCAGGGGCGGGCGTTGGCCCACCCATGTGCGACGGACGGCGCACGCCAGCGGCGGCTGCGGCCGCGGCCCCGAGGGACGCCCGCCCGTCCTCGCCCGCCAGGGGCGCCCGGCGCGCACCAGCCTCCGGGTCAGCAGCGGTCCCGCCCATGTGGGGCGGGCGTCTCGCACCAGAGGCGGTGGCTACCGCGGCCCCGGGGGATGCGGCACTGACAGCCACGGCGACCTCGGCGACAACGGGGACATCGACTAGCTCCCCGACGGGTTTCCCGACTCCGGCTCCGATTGCGGCGCCGCCAGCTACGCCGACCGCCATGCCGGCTGCAGTATCGACAGCCGCGCCAATTGTGGCACCGACGTCGGCGCCAATTGCGGCACCGACGGCGGCAGCGCGGCTGCGGTACTGACAGCTGAGCCGACGGTGGCCCCGACCGCCTCACCGACTGCGGCTACGGTGGCCGCGCCGACGACGTCGCCGACAGCAGCGCCGACGAGTGTACCGACCGCGACGCCGACAGCCATTCCGACAGCCGCGCTGGCGGCGGCGCCGACGGCCGCGCCGATAGCGTCGCCGACGGCAGCACTGGCCGCCGTGCCGACCGCGGCGCTGACCGCTGCGCCGCCGGCCGCGCCGTCTACGGCACCGACCGCTGCTCCGGCTGCGGTTCGGGCCGCCCCGTTTGCAGCGGCGGCGGCGGCTGCGCCGGCTTCGTCGCCTACGGCTTCGCCGATTGCTGCACCAACGGCAGCGTCGATGGGTCGTCTGTCTGTTGCCCTGGCCGCGGCACAGACAACCGCCTGGACAGCGTCGACGACGGTTGCACTAGCCGCTGCACCTGCAGATGCACGGTTCGGTTCGCCGATGGCTGAACTGGTCACGACACCGACGGCTACTCCGACAGCGGCGCCGACGGTCGCGCCGACATCGGCGTCGACAGCGGCCCTGGCCGCCACGGCGACCACGGTGCTGACTGCGGCGGCGACTGGCGCGCCGACGAAGGGCGCGACGACGGGGGCGAGCGGGTCGACCTACGTTGGCATGTTCGCCGGCAGCACTGGCATCGAGGGCCGCGCGCTGTCCGCCACACAGGAGCCGCCCGACGACGAGGATTAGAAGGAGGAGGACCGGGGGGAGCGACGGGCTGCTCGGGCCTCGTGGCGTCCACTGGGCTGCAGCCAGCTTGCGCCTCCAGCTCGCGCGTGCGCTTCGCATGCGCGCGCTCGTTCTTTGCGTGTGCTGAGTCGCGTCCTGCGCGACGCGCGCGGCTAGCGCTTTTCGCGTGCGCGATTCCGCGCCGGCGGGCCGGCGACGCGCGGCCCTGGGGAGCGTTTAGCCCCCCCGCCTGGGCGAGGCCGTGGGGGCCGGCTCGGGCGCGCGTTGCACGCCGCCGGCAGGGCGCTGCCCAGCCGGGGCGGCCTGGCGCCCGCTCCAGGAAGGCCTCAGGCTTGCAGGCCAGTGGTCGCGCGCGCTCGGGCGCCTTTCGCCCGCGCGCGGCTGCGTTCTTTTGGTTTTGGCCGTGCGGCAGCAGGGCGTGCCAGAACGCGCGCGCGCCACTGTGCGCGTGCGCGGGCGGCGCGGCGCCCCGCCGGACCCGCGCCATCAGGGTGGTGCGCGTGGCCGCTTTGCCATTGAAAGAGTTCATCATTGTCCTTCTCCCGTCCTCGTCCTCCTTCCTCCTCCTCTTCCTCCTTCTCCGTTTAGTGCACGCGTGCCTTCGCTTAACTTGTATAGTCTGTTATGTTGGTAGACTGCAGGTTCAGCGTAGGGAAGTGGGGGCTTTGCCATAGCCATTTGGGGTCCGTAGTCGTGGGCTCGAGATCGAGCCAGGACTCGGGGGCCCACCCACCCCGCTTTGCTCCCTGTGCACCCAGCTCCGCTCGGCTCTCGGGCCGTGCGGCAGCAGGGCGTGCCAGAACGCGCGCGCGCCACTGTGCGCGTGCGCGGGCGGCGCGGCGCCCCGCCGGACCCGCGCCATCAGGGTGGTGCGCGTGGCCGCTTTGCCATTGAAAGAGTTCATCATTGTCCTTCTCCCGTCCTCGTCCTCCTTCCTCCTCCTCTTCCTCCTTCTCCGTTTAGTGCACGCGTGCCTTCGCTTAACTAGTTGTCCGCATCAGATCCTGACGTACATGCTCCTTCTACCTGTCCTACGCGCGCAGGCACAGCGGTGTGCACCAGCGCTGCGTTGCGCGTGGATGCTGCGGCGTAGACAGGCGCTGCGGCGTGCACGGGCGCTGCGGTGGTGCACGCAGGCACTGCGGTGTACGCAGGCGCTGCGTTGCACGTGGCTGCTGCGGCGCATGTGGACCGGCGCCGTAGTGTTCCCAAGTATTGTGGTATACGCGGGCGGTGCGTTGCACACGGCTCTTGCGGTTCACGCAGGCGCTGCGGTGCACGCGCGCGGCGTGGCGCACGCGAGCGTTGTGGTGCACACAGGCGCAATGGGCAGATCGCCACTTACATGCTGCTCGCGTCGTCGTCGTTCGTCGCTCGTCGCTCGTCGCGTCGCGCGCGCGGGGGCGGCTGCGGTGCCGGAGCCGCGCGGCGGGGGGGTGGCGTCACGTCGCGCCCCCCCCTTTCCCCCCCCCCCCACGACGCCCGTCATCGCCGAACATAAAGAAACGCCTTCTATTACAGTAGGGAGACATGCTGCTGAACCTGCTGCAGGGCAACCTGAATCGAGTGGAGCTGGCAGTTCGGATGGTCACCTCCGACTGCCACAGGGTAGAGCCAGACGGCCGACAGCAAGGAGGGGATGCACCTCTTCCGCCACTAGCGGGTAACCCTGCTGCACGAACGCGAATCCCAGACTGGTCAAGGTTCGACGTACAAATCAGCCCACAACATTTTCGAAGCCTTGACCCAAGCGCGGCAACGCCCGAGCTGCGGAAGCAACAGTTCCGTTGGCTCCATGCGAGAGAGCCTAAGACGATACTCATGTTAACAAAGGTAGGTCTGGACAGCGTCAGACTCAATATGATTAAAGGTGTCTGCGACATACGTCGGGAGTGCAGGGTTTGGGACAAGCCGGGGCATACGGTTATGCCATCCATTGCACCGCCTGGTAACTTCAACGAAGAAGGTGGATGTGACCTGATGTCCTACAAGAACACAATATATTGCATTTCATCGATCGTTGGATTCGTTGTGCTACTGGAATGGAGATACCAGGCAAGACGATGACCAGTATCCTGGATGCATGGCATCAGTGCTGGATGCAGTTTGGACTGGCAAATTGCACTCTACTTCGATGGGGAGGGTGCCCTCAACAACGGCACGGCGAAAGCAGCCCGTAAGGCAAAGGGCACTGAACTAAGGATACGTGCGCGTGGACAACACGCTGCGACGATCGAAGCCAGGAGCGGCACACTGCGCCATCTACTTCATGTCATGGAAGCTGAACTCAACAGGTTAGACATACCTCTTGTGTTCAAGAGACTACTGCATGAGGCCTTGTTCGCCGCCATCGCGTTCATTTTCTACAGCGATGTGTCTCCATGCTGCGCTCTGTTTGGACGGCAACCAGCAACGCTCCCTGATTTGCCTGTCTTGGATCACGAACAGCAGATGATACGTAAGCAGAGCAGATGATACGTAAGGTACGCGTCGAAGCTAAAACACGCAGGCCACAGCAGTAGCCAAGACCAATCGTGCATTACGCACTGAGACAACTGTTACTGGTCAGCATTGCTACGACGAAGGAGATTTGGTTGACTACCATCGCCCCACAACCACGAAGGAATACTGGGGAGGTTGGAATGGCCCATTCCCAGTTGTAATACACGATCCCGAGCAAGGGGTCAAGTCATCATTCGAGTCGGACGCCGCGACGTTCAGGCACAACGCTGCGATGCTCGACGCTCGCTTTATATTGAGGCTTCAATAGCCAGAGAAATTGGTTCTGACAACGCTGCGCTACGGACGGTGTTGACGTTTGCGGCCAGTTTACCTGCGGGGGGGCTCGCTATGACATTTGGCTATGTACCGACCAAGAAGGGGATGATTCAGACGACAAGTGCAAGCCGACTATCTCCTAAGGTATATCTAGTTTTACAATACTTTATCCGGAACTTCTTCCGCATTGAGAACGTTCTTGCGGTCAGGTTAGCTGAGGGCATCCATGGGCTATCTCTGGTTGCTTACGCTGGCAGTTGCATATTGGCCCAGTATGACCACGATGTGAATCCAGCATTTTCCTATGATGAAGCAGAAGGCACTGCTCTGAACATTCACGGTATAACTGGAACAGCACATTCTAGAATCATCTAGTGCCTGATGTCCAAGCAGGCTTCGACCAGGATTTCACAAAGTCGGAGGAATTGGCGGATGCACCGGCGCTGGATGGAACTGCAAGAGAAGCCTCAGAAGCCGAACCACCACAGGAGGATGGGCGGCTTCCTACGATTCATGAGGAATCGGAGGCTGACCTCGAGTCACACGTCATGGGAGTGCGGCACGCAGAACTACGCGATGAAAAGGAATTGCTGGAGGCAGCTCCACTAGAGGATCTTTTTTCGCGATGCCCACGCAGATGATTCCAGACCATAGTGTGCTGATCACTGTAGCTGAAAAGCAGCGGGGGCACCTGCCAAAGTGGGGGCCACCCGCGCCACTCCGATGCCGAGGAGTTGTATCATGTCCCGCTGTGCTCCATTGTCGAAGACTGCTGCTGCGGACTGGACTCAGACGAAAATGGGCAATATGCAGAACTCTGCGTTGCGGCAGGAATGTCGAAGGTAGTCCTGTCCGAACAACAGCACGGGGTATTAGGTGCCGACCGCGTGGCCACTATGCGAGAATACGCCACTGCCGCTGCAAAGCGAGCTGCGGTCGTCAAGGAAGGCGACCTCCTCGCGAAAGCTGGCGCCCAGGCGAACCCCGAGAAAGTATCAAGAGCCCTCTGCACCGAACTCAAGACATGGTTTGACAACGAGTGTTTCAAAATGCAAGACATATCCAAAGCGTCAAACATCATGACTTCGAGGTAGGTGCACACATGTTTGCGAAGAGCGAGAAGGGCGAGATGGAACGTGCCATCGGATTGTGCCTGGTGATTCGTGGCTCTATGGGCCGCGAAGCCTTTGACGTGGAAGCCTTTTCGGGGGCAGCGCGGCGGTCAAGCCGGCGACCTACTCGCGAGCACGGCAGCGGGCAAGAAGCAATGGGTCATTGCTTCCCTCGGCATCAACATGGCCTTCATGGAAGAGTTGACCTATCAGGAACTTGCTGGGGCAATTGGTAAAAAGGAATGTGTGGTGTGTTTTATTTTGACGCCTGGATCGGCCACGGTGCTTCGAACTTCCCCAGCATTCGAACGCTGCGCGCTGCCTGCAGCGCCTTAAACCAGGCACTTGCACCAAAGAGGCACCCCGAGCTTTCTCACTGAAGCTCAGAGGGGCCACGAGAGGTTTTGGTATCCGATCCACGTCCTGCGACGCGGAGTTCGAGATGAGTAGCAACCTGGTTACGACCAAGTAAGTTGATGATATCAATATGGCCTGCACTGAGGGAACCATTGACGAGTGTGTCAAGTGCGTAGAGGACACCATTGGTAAGTGTAAACTCAACTAGCACGCATGCACCAATTGTGCTGCGATATATTCCAAGGATGAGGACGGCAATGCTGCTTTGGACCAATACGAATACATCATGCATCTCCGTCCTATACAACATCCTGGTCTTACCGGCGCCGATGCTGACGCTCAGGCATCCAAGATGGTTGCAGACATGTTCGTCAGCCTCAGAGGCGCGCTGGCGTATGCAGGAATCACCCAGGCGCGGTTGATGGCTCGTTGTTTCTTTTCAACGTGTCCAACAACCGACCATTTATACAAGTGCGACGACTCAGCGCGACCCCCAGGAGACTGCAAGCCTGCCCCTAGAAGATCGCCTACCAGGCGATGACCCCTACGGGCGAGGTCGACCTGCACAGCGACTCAGCTTGCCGACGCCTGAGTGGAGGCGCCGATGACAACGTCAAAAGCTATGGTACTCGCGGGGCGAACCTGCCGCGGCGTGGAGACGCGCCATCTGGGAAGCCCGTCGTCCACTTGATCGATGCGCACTGCAAGTCTCGCCGCTTCAGGTCCGCTCGAGCTATTCGGCAGAGACACTAGCAGTTGCACGTAACTTGGAGGGCTGTTATCCCACGATCGTGACTCTGCACGAGCTCCTCGCAGGGCCGCTAACTCCCATTCGGTTCAAAGACGTACTTGAGTTGGGTGGTCAGAGCGTCAAGGTCACTTCGACCATAGATGCCGAGTTTGTTTGTAAGTCGTTGTCAAGCAGAGACTTGGGGCAGCCGACGGAGCGCGCCCTTTTAGGGCGCATCAGTTGGACACGACAAACGATGAAGCGAGGAATCGCGCGCAGTATTCAGCGGTGCGACACCCGCGATATGACTGCGGACGGTCACACCAAGGGGGGGCATCGACAGAGAGATGCTCCTACAGGTCATGGGGGTATACAATCCTTCAAACATGACCCAAATAATCATATTCCCCAACGGGCTGGCCAGACATCTCGTTCCGTAGCCGCCTGGGGAGTATCTGCATGTACAGAATAGCACAGGCAAGGCAACTTGCGTGCGGATCCACCTTCCCTGCGGCCCCGCCCTTTTGCTGCCCCTCTGTAGATGGTCGCTGCTGTATCTGCTGTGTAGAGGCGGCGGTATCACGCCTCGCCCCCCCCCCCCCCCAGGCTAAAGTGAGGCGGGCGTTGCCTGTGAGTGGGGGCGAGCGTGGATCCGCGGCTGCTTGGCTCAAAGCGGCCGGCCGCCCAGATCTGATTGCACCTCGGCGCGAGGTGTGCGATTTGTCATCGGTGCCAAAACGCTCCTTGAGATGGCTCGCCCCCTACTGCTGGGGCTATCGTTGCTGCGGCACAACGGAGCAGGATATTGGCTTGGAAAGCGCGCCAGTGGATGGCCCTGAATGCACCCGAGGGGGGCGTGCTCGCAGACCCCCCCCCCTTTCCCCTCTTCAAAGGGGGTGGGGATTTTCGACCCCCCCCCCCTCCCCCCTTGGCGCTGGAAAGGAGGGGGTGTTCGACCCCCCCCCCTCCCCCCTCCCCTCCTTAGCGCCGAACAAGGGGCCGGGGAAGGGGCCCCTCGGGTAGTGAGTGGGGAGTATAGTGTTTTGAGTAGCGAGTGGTGAGTAGGTGGCATTTGATAGTGAGTAGCGCGCAGTGAGTCGTGAGTGCTAAGTATTGAGTAGTGGGCAATGGGTAGTGGTAGAGTCGCGCGTACAGATTAGCGGGTTGTGAGTAGTGAGTGGTGGGTAGTAAGTAGCGGGAAGGAAGTAGTGAGCAAGGAATTGTGGGTAGTGAGTAGGGAGGAGTGAGTAGTGTGTAGTGAGTAGTACATAGTAAGTAGCAAGCAGGGTCTAGGGATGAGGGTGTAGGCAGTAGCGAATAGCGAGGAGTGGGTAGTCAGTAGTGAGTAGTGCGCAGTGAGTACAGAGTAGTGGGTAGTGAGTGGTGAGTAGCGAGTTGCGGATAGTGAGCAGGGAGTAGCGAGTAGGGAGTAGCCAGTAGTGAGTAGTGACTAGCGAGTAGGCCGTTGTGAGTAGTGCGTAGTGATGAGGGAATAGTCAGGAGTCACTAGTCAGTAGTGAGCAGGGAGTAGTGCGTAGCGAGTAGGAAGTAGAGAGTAGTGAGTTGTGAGTAGTGAGTAGGGAATAGTGAGTAGTGAGTAGTGAGTTGGGAGTAGTGAGTATGGAATAGGTAGTAGTGAGTAGGCAGTAGTGGGAGCGTAGTGAGTAGTGAGTAGTGGGTAGTGAATAGTGCGTATTGGGTAGCGAGTAGGGCGTAGGGAGAAGCGAGTAGTGAGTAGTGAGTAGTGAGTACTGTGTAGGGAGTAGCGCGTATAGAGTAGGGAGTAGTGGATAGTGAGTCGTGCATTGTGGGAAGTGGGTCGTGAGTAGTGAAGTTTGAGTGGTGAGTAATGGATAGTGGATAATGGTTGGTGGGTAGTGATTTGAGATTCGTGAGTAGTGGGTCGTGAGTTGGTTTAGTGAGTATTGCGTAGGGGTAGTGAGTGTTGAGTAGTTTGTAGTGAGTAGTGAGAAGTGAGTAGGGAGTAGTGAGTAGTGCGTAGTGAGTAGTGAATCGTAAGTAGTGAGTAGTGAGTAGCGGGAAGTGAGTAGTGAGTAGCGGGTAGTGAATTGTGGGTAGTGACTAGTGCGTAATGAGTAGTGAGTACTGCTTTGGGTTAGGGTTTGGGTTTGAGGTTAGGATTAGGGTTAGGGGTTAGGGTAAGGGTGAGGGTTAGTGTTAGGGGTGGTAGGGGTCGGGTTCTGGAGCCTGGGGGCGCCGTGGCGAAAGGGGGGGCGAGAGGGGGGTTCGAATTTGGCGGCCTAAAGGGGGAGGAGGGGGGGGTCGGACCCCCCCCCTCCCTTTGGAAAGGGGGAGAGGGGGGGGGTCCCCGACGACGGACCGGAAAAGGGCGGGGGTCCCCGACGACGGATCAGGAAAGGTGGGGAGGGGGGGGGTCCCCGACGACGGATCGGGGAAAAGGGGGGGGAACCCCTCCCCCCCCTTGGGGTTATCCATCGGCGCGCCCTCCCTCTTGGGGCCGTCTTGGGCCTCTTGGGCGATATTTGGGGGCACTTGGGCCGTCTCGGGCCGTCGGAAGGCCCGAAACCAGCAAATGCCACATTCCTTCAAACACCCATGGGAAATCAATGATTTTGGCCTTTTCGGGCCTTCCTGGAGGCCCACTTGGAGGCCTCTGAGACAGTCCTGGGCCATCGTAGGGCCATCTTCGGCCGCTTTGGTGGGCTCCTGGCCCGTCCGACGCTGTCGGAAACCGTTTGGGGGGCCTATATGGGCCGACTTGGGGCCCTCTCGGAATGCTCCAGGGCCGTCTTGGAGGCCATCTTGGGTGTCTTAAAAACCTCCTGGACCGTCTTGCGGGCCTCTTGGGGCTGTGTTGGGGGCCTCTTGGGACGTTCTGGGGCCATCTTGGAGGCCTCTTGGGCGGTCTTCGGGTGCTCTTGGGCCGTCTCGGGCAGTCGGAAGGCCGAAAAGAAGCAAATGTCAACATCAGAAACCTAAGGAACATACATGTTTTTGGCCTTTTCTGGCCTTCCTGGAGGCCCTCTTGGGGGCCTCTTGGGCCGTCTTGGGCCAGCTTCGAGCCAACTTCGGCCATCTTGGTGGGCTCCTGGCCGTCTGACGCCGTCGGAAGCCGTTTGGGGGGCCTCTCTGGGCCGACATGGGGCCTTCTTGGGGTGCTCCAGGGCAGTCTTACAGACCATCTCGGGCGTCTTGGAGGCCTCTCGGGTCGTCTTTGTGCCCTCTTGGGGCCGTCTTGGGGCCTCTTGGGCTGTCCTGAGGCCATCTTGGAGGCCTCGCGGGCGCTGTGGGGGCGATTTTGGGGGCCTCTTGGGCCGTCTTGGGTCGTCGGAAAGCCGAAAAGGAGCCAATACGAAAATCCTTCAAAAACCTAAGGAACATCAATGATTCGGGCCTCTTCGGGCCCTCCTGGAGGACCTCTTGGAGGCCTCTTGGGCCGTCTTGGAGGCCTCTTGGGCACCGCTTGGGCCGTCTTGGGCCGTCTTGGAGGTTTCTTGGGCGGACTTGGAGGTATCTCCTCCTCTCTTGGGCGGACTTGGAGGCCATCTTGGAGGCCATCTTGGGCCAACGTGGCCATCATGGATGCCATCTTGAGCCGTCTTGGAGGAACAGTTGCGCAATTGTGCTCCTTTCAGGGGGGGGGGCCGGCGGGACGGGCCGATGGAAAAAGAAGCCTAACCAAAACCGAACGGGTCTAGCGCGCCAGGCACCCCTGCGATGAATTGACAGGGGGCGCCGGATCGAAGACGCCTACGGCGAATCACCGCCGCCTCCTGCCTTTTTGGAAGCGCCTATGTGGCCGAACGTTGAGGCCAGACCTGCCAAGCTATCGGACCATGTGTTCCCCGAATCGGCTTGGACAGCCTTCGGGGAACACGTGGGCATCTTGAAGGTCATCTTGGCCGTGTGGAGGCCATTTTGACCCTTTCGGGCCTTCTCGGGCTATTGGGCCGTCTTGGAGGCCATCTTGAGCGTCTTGGAGGCCTCTTGGGCCGTCTTGGGGGAATCTTGGGGCCGTGGTGGGCCTCTTGGGCGATTTTTGTGGGCATTTGGGCAGTTTCGGGCAGTCGGAAGGCCGGAAAACAGCAAATACCATAATCCTTCAAACACTCATGGGAAATCAATGATTTCGGCTTTTCGGGCCTTCCTGGAGGCCCTCTTGGAGGCCTCTTGGGCCGTCCTGGGCCATCTTAGGGCCATGTTCAACACTTGGTGGGCCCCTGGCCCGTCTGACGCCGTCGGAAGCCGTTTGGGGGGCCTATATGGGCCGACTTGGGGCCCTCTTGGAATAGTCCAGGGCCGTCTTGGAGGCCATCTTGGGCGTCTTAAAAGCCTCCTGGGCCGTCTTGGGTGCCTCTTGGGGCCGTTCTGGGGCTGTCTTGGAGGCCTCTTGGGCGATCTTTGGGGGCTTTTTGGTGGCTCTGGGGCCGTATCGGGCCGTCGGAAGGCCGGAACAAGCAAATGCCACAATCCCTCCAACAATTAAGGGACAACCTGTGTTTTTTGGCGTTGTCTGGCCTTCCTGGAG
Source organism: Prorocentrum cordatum (assembly GCA_963575745.1). NCBI lineage: Eukaryota > Dinophyceae > Prorocentrales > Prorocentraceae > Prorocentrum > Prorocentrum cordatum. The sequence goes on along the minus strand of CAUYUJ010000223.1, from coordinate 79,443 downwards.
GCCCTCTTGGAGGCCTCTTGGGCCAGCTTCGAGCCAACTTCGGCCATGTTGGGGTGCTCCAGGGCCGTCTTAGAGGCCATCTTGGGCGTCTTGGAGGCCTCTCGGGTCGTCTTTGTGCCCTCTTGGGGCCGTTCTTTGGGGCCTCTTGGGCAGTCCTGAGGCCATCTTGGAGGCCTCTTGGGCGCTGTAGGGGCGATCTTGGGGGCCTCTTGGGCCTTCTTGGGTCGTCGGAAAACCGAGAAGAAGCGAATGCCACAATCCTTCAAAAACTAATGGAAAATAAATGATTCGGGCATCTTCGGGCCCTCCTGGAGGACCTCTTGGAGGCCTCTGGGGCCGTCTTGGAGGCCTCTGGGGGGCCTCTTGGGCCGTCTTGGGCCATCTTGAACTCTCTTGGGCCGTCTTGGAGGCCGTCTCGGACCATCTTGGGCGAACTTGGAGGCCATCTTGGACCATCTTGGAGGCCATCTTGGGCCAACGTGGCCATCTTGGCGCCATCTTGGGCCGCCATCTTGGAGGAAAAGCTCCGCAATTGAGGTCCTTTCTAAGTGGCCGGCGGGACGGGCCGAAGCCCCAGGGAGAGTTCTTTTGGAAAAAGAACTAAAACCAAAACCGAGAGGATTTAGCACGCCGGGCCCCCTGCGATGAATCGACAGGTGGCGGCGGATCTAAGACGCCTACGGCGAATCACCGCCGCCCCCTGCCTTTTTGGAAGCGCCTATGCGGCCGAACGTTGATGCCAGACCTGCCAAGCTATCGGATCATGTGTTCCCCGAATCGGTGTGGAAAGCCTTCGGGGAACACGTGGACATCATGAAGGTCATCTTGGCCGTGTGGAGGCCATTTTGACCCTTTCGTTACTTCTTGGAGGACGTCTTGGAGGCCATCTTGAGCGTCTTGGAGACCTCTTGGGCCGTCTTGGGGGCCTCTTGGGGCCGTGTCTTGGGCCTCCTGGGCGATCTTTGGGGGCACTTGGGCCGTCTCGGGCCGTCGGAAGGCCGAAAACAAAGCAAATGCCACAATCCTTCAAAAACTCATGGGAAATCAATGATTTTGCCTTTTTCGGGCCTTCCTGGAGGCCCTCTTGGAGGCCTCTTGGGCCGTCTTGGGCCATCTTAGGGCCATGTTCGGCCGTCTTGGTGGGCTCCTGGTCCGTCTGACGCCGTCGGAAGCCGTTTGGGGGGCCTATATGGGCCGACTTGGGGCCCTTTTGGAATGCTCCAGGGCCGTCTTGGAGGCCATCTTGAGCATCTTAAAGACCTCCTGTGACGTCTTGGGAGCCTCTTGGGGCCGTCTTGGGGCCCTCTTGGGCCGTTCTGGGGCTGTCTTGGAGGCCTCTTGGGCGATCTTTCGGCGGTCTTCGGGGGCTCTTGGGCCGTCTCAGGCAGTCGGAAGGCAGGAAAGAAGCAAATGTCAAACTCCGTCAAAAACTCATGGAAAATCAATGTTCTAGGCCTCTTCTGGCCTTCCTGGAGGCCCTCTTGGGGGCCTCTTGGGCCGTCTTGGGCCAGCTTCGAGCCAACTTCGGCCATCTTGGTGGGTTCCTGGCCCGTCTGACGCCGTCGGGAGCTGTCTTGGGGGCCTTTCTGGGCCGACTTGGGGCCCTCTTGTGGCGCTTCGGGGCCGTCTTGGAGGCCATCTTGGGCGTCTTGGAGGCCACCTTGGGCGTGTTGGAGGCCTCTATGGCCGTCTTGGGGCCCTCTTGGGGCCCTTTTGGAGGCCACTAGGGCCGTCATGGGCCCCTTTTGGGGGCCTCTTGGGCCGTCTTGGGCCGTCGGAAAGCTGAAAAAGCGCAAATGCCAAAATCCTTCAAGTCGGGCCCTCCTGGAGGACCTCTTGGAGGCCTCTGGGGCCGTCTTGGAGGCCTCTTACGGGCCTCTTGGGCCGTCGTAGACCATCTTGAGGCCATCTTGGGCCGTCTTGGATTCATCTTGGGGCCATCTTAGCCGTCTTGGAGGCCATCTTGGGCAGTCTTGGAGACGTTTTGGAGACCATCCTGGGCTATCTTGGCCGTCTTGGAACCATCTTGGGCCATCTTGGGACGGAACAGGCATTGACTTGTGCAGTTTCCGGGTGGCCGGCGGGACGCGCCGGAGCCTTAGGTCGGGGGTGGACAGAACCCCCAACAGTGACACGTCGATTAGTGAATTGTCCGTTTTCGGGTTCTCGAGAGGGCGCCGTGGCCGTTATTTTCCATGCTTGCGCCCGCCAGGTTTGGGCCTCACGTCGTTTTCACTAAACCACGTTTTACTACAGGGGGTTCTGTCCATCCCCGACTAGGGGGAGCTCTTTTGGAAATAGAACCAAAACCAAAACCCATATAATTTGGCACGCCAGGCACCCCTGCGATGAATCGACAGGGGGCGGAGGATCTAAGACGCCTACGGCGAATCACCGCCGCCCCCTGCCTTTTTGGAAGCGCCTATGTGGCCGAACGTTGAGGCCAGACCTGCCAAGCTATCGGACCATGTGTTCCCCGAATCGGTTTGGAAAGCCTTCGGGGAACACGTGGGCATCTTGAAGGTCATCTTGGCCGTCTGGAGGCCATTTTGACCCTTTCGGGCCTTCTTGGAGGACGTCTTGGAGGGCTCTTGGGCCGTCTTGGAGGCCATCTTGAGCGTCTTGGAGGCCTCTTGGGCCGTCTTGGGGGCCTCTTGGGGCCGTCTTGGGGGCCTCTTGGGGTCGTCTTGGGCGTCTTGGGCGATCTTTGGAGGCGCTTGGGCCGTCTCGGGCCGTCGGAAGGCCGAAAACAAGCAAATGCCACAATCCTTCAAAAACTAATGGGAAATCAATGATTTTGCCTTTTTCGGGCCTTCCTGGAGGCCCTCTTGGAGGCCTCTTGGGCCGTCTTGGGCCATCTTAGGACAATGTTCGGCCGTCTTGGTGGGCTCCTGGCCCGTCTGACGCCGTCGGAAGCTGTTTGGGGGGCCGCTCTGGGCCGACTTGGGGCCCTCTTGGAATGCTCCAGGGCCGTCTTGGAGGCCATCTTGGGCGTCTTAAAGGCCTCCTATGACGTCTGGGTAGCCTCTTGGGGCCGTCTTGGGACCCTCTTGGGCCGTTCTGGGGCTGTCTTGGAGGCCTTTTGGGCGATCTTTCGGCGGTCTTCGGGGGCTCTTGGGCCGTCTCAGGCCGTCGGAAGGCAGAAAAGAAGCAAATGTCAAACTCCGTCAAAAACCAAAGGACAATCAGTGTTTTTGGCCTTTTCGGGTCCCTGGAGGCCCCCTTGGAGGCCTCTTGGGCCGTCTTGGGCCAGCTTCGAGCCAACTTCGGCCATCTTGGTAGGTTCTTGGCCCGTCTGGCGCCGTCGGGGGCAGTCTTGGGAGCCTCTCTGAACTGACTTGGGGTCCTCTCGGGGCGCTTCGGGGCCATCTTGGAGGCCATCCTGGGCGTCTTGGAAGTCTCTTGGCCCATCTTGGGGCCCTGTTGGGGCCGTCTTGGGGGGCTCTTGGGCCGTCATGGGGCCATCTTGGAGGCCTCTTGTACGATCTTGGGGCGATCTTGGGGGCCTCTTGGGCCGTCTCGGGCCGTCGTAAGGCCGAAAATAAGCAAATGTCAAAATCCTTCAAACACCTTGATACAACACATAATTTTGGCTTCTTCGGGCCCTCCTTGAGGACCTCTTGGAGGCCTCTTGGGTCGTCTTGGGCCGTCTTGGAGGTCTCTTGGGCGAACTTGGAGGTATCTTGGACTCTCTTGGACCGTCTTGGAGGCCGTCTTGGACCATCTTGGGCGGACTTGGAGGCCATCTTGGACAATCTTGGCGGCCATCTTGGGCCAACGTGGCCATCTTGGCGCCATCGTGAGCCATCTTGGAAGATTTTTGTTCCAGATTGAGCGCCTTTCCGGGTGGCCGGCGGGACGGGCCGACGCCCCAGGGGGAGTTCTTTTGGAAAAAAGAACCAAAACCACCACCGAGATGGTTTAACACGCCAGGCACCCCTTTGATAAATCAAAAGGGGGCGGCGGATCTAATAGCCTTCGGCTCATCCCGCCACCGCGCTTGGGTTGTGGGTCAGAGTTCACAGGGATGCTTCTTCGGGTCTCTTCGGAGCGCAATCGTGGGCCTCTTGGGAGCAGTTTGGGGGCCTCTTGGGTGGGGCCTCGTGGGGGCCTTTTGGGCCGGCTTGGGGCGATCTTGGGAGCCTCGTGGGCCGTCGTGGAGTGTCGGGGAGCCGAAAAGGCGAGAATGCCCAAATTCTTCACAAACCTAGTGCATGTTTTTTGCTTCTTGGGGCCCTCTCGGGAGGTCTCTTGGAGGCCTCTTCGGGTGTCTTGGAGACCTCTTGGGCCATCTTTGGGCCGTCTTGGGCGTCTTGGGGGCCTATCGTTCGGCGACCCAGGGCCCTCTTGGACCGTCCTCGGGGCCTCTTGGAGACCTCTTGACCCGCCTTGGGGCCCCCTTGGCTCCGAACAAGTCACGCGAGAGCTCGTGAGAAGTCCCAGGGGGCACGCGGGAAGCCCAAGAAGATTTGGCAATTTGGGGTCCTGGCTTCTTGAAGACTCTTCAGGAGCGAGGATTGGGGCTTAGAGGATTGGGCCCTGGACCTGAGGACATGCCCACTCCGTGCCCAGCGGCACGGTGGTAGATAGTTCATCGGCCAACCGAATCGAGATATACAATGCCAAAGCATTAGACATGCTTTCTAAGCAATGGCTGTATCATTCCATTTCATGCGTTCCAGCGTGTCGCCCCAATCAGTCTGGTCGCCGTCCTTCATGTTCTGCTCCCGCCCCCTTCTTTCCGCCTGCTCGTCCCGCCTCGCCTCGGCCGACCCGCCAGCGCCTGCCGACGGAGGGCCGTCGGGGGGCCGGGGTGACGCCCGGCCGCGCCCCGCCATGGAGCTCAGCCTCTGAGGCTCTGCCCGCCGAGCGGGGGGACGATGGGGTCGGCAGCCAGTGACCCTTGGTGCGCGCCTTTCTGGGGACGCGGGGGTGCCAGACCCAAGCGCGCACGCCGCCACTGTCGCCTCGCGTGCAGCGATCGGCAGGCCGCGCGCCAAAGGCCTTCTCTGGCCCAGGGCCACGCTGTGGCGTGCGGCCGATGGGGGGGGGGCCTGCTGGGCCCTGCCCCTCAAGACTCGGGCCGTCCTCGTCGCCGCCCGCCTCGGCCCCCGGACCCGTCCTTCGGCCCCGCGGCAGCTCGTCGCCTCATCGGCGGGCGGCCCGTCGTGCCACAGGTTCGCCGGGAAGAGGCACTCGCCGCCCGCGCGTCGCGCCCGGCGCTCCCTGCCACTCCTCGTCCGCGCGGTGGGCACGGGTCGGTTGGGGGGCGGGGGGGGGGCGCGGGCACCTCAGGCGCAACGGTAGGGGGGGAAGGGTCTGGCTCAGGGGGGTGGGATGCACTGACCCCACTGATCGTCGATACGGGCCCGATAGCCCACCCCGCCCAGGAACGTGCAGTTTCATCATCGGAGGCTTTATCGCCGATCTGTCGGCGATGTATGGGCGACCGTGCCGATGTTATCCTCCTTGAGCGGGTCCCGCCCTGTTCCCGCTCAGGATGGGTGTGCGCCGGTCCTGGGCGTCCTCGCGTCATGAAAAAGCACGACGGAAGGTTATTGCACATTTTCGGTCCAACGTCAAGACGAGGCTCAGGACGAACGTTGGTCTCCGGGGAGAGGTCCAGACCTTTGGGAAGCCATGTTGCGAACCTGCAGCACGATGTCGGATGTCTGGGAACGGGAGATTTCGGACGGGGAAGTGCGTGTGCGTGTGCGAGTGCGTGTGAGAAAAAAAAGAGAGAGAGAGAGAGAAAGAGAGAGAGAGAGGGAGAGGAAAGAGAGAGAGAGAGAGGGAGAGGAAGCTGGCGCTGTAGAACCGTAGAAAACACTTCCTGGATCGGGTGCTGGCCCCGCATCTGGGGCAGGTCTTCCCGCCGAAGCCGTGCAGCAGGCGGGGGGGTCGAGAGAGAGGGGGAGTGGGGGATAAGGGAGAGACTGTGAGGGGAGGGTGGCAAGGCGAGGGAAGGACTGATGGGGAAGAGGGGGAGGGGGACGTCTTCGTGGGGGCTGAGGCAGAGGGTGTGGTGGACAGGGAGAGGGAGAGAGAGAAAGAGAGAGAGAGAGAGTGTTGGGCGGCCGCCCGCATCTGTGGGCTGGACGGCTCGACGCGGAAAGGCAGCCGATGAAGCGACCGCTGGCCAGGCGGTACTGCCCTGCCACGGGGTCCCTCCTCGGCGCGACGCTGGGCTCAGCGTCGCCGCGCACCTTGTAGATTCGGCACAGCACGACTTGAGGCACGTCCTCTGCACAGCGCGGAGCCTTCGGTTGGGTCGTCGAGGGGCGCGGCAGATCCAAGGGGCTAAAGGTGGACGCCTTGAGCAGCTCCCGCCGCTGCGCGAGGCCACGGCTGGGCAGGATGAGTGTCCGGCGCAGGGCGAAGCCGATGGATGGCGGGGCCCGTGCATTTAGGAGACCGCTCTGACGCGGGCGAGGGCCGCCATCCCGACAGCCGTCTGCGAGCTGCTCGGCGCTGGCGACGCGCATTGCTGGGAACTCGGGGCAGGCCTCGTGTGCAGCCCGCGCGTGCTGCGCCTGTGAGGGCCGGGCCGCGGGGCAGGCGTACAGCCCCACAGCTGCGGCGGGCTGTCTGTGGCTCTCGGCGGAGAGCCCCGAGGTGCGGCCCGAGCCGCGCGGGGGGCGCTTGGCCGTGGCCGCTCCGCCCGCAGTACCGGCTGAGGGTCGGCGGCCGATCTGCACCTGGTCACCCTCCCAGACCCCTATGAGAGTTCGCCGTAAGGAAAAGTGGGCACTGAGGGAGGAGAGGGGCCCTGAGGTTTTCTCGCCGTGCTCGGCCTCCGGCCCGAGGGAGCGTCAGGAAACGGCTGGGGACAAGCAGCTTGTCCCCGGGGAAGCCGTGGGGTCCAGGCCCCGTGGACCGAGAATTGAGATGGACGGCATGGGGACCGAGGCTCGGCCGCCCCTCGGGCGCCTCGGCGGCTCCGCCGAGCCAGCTGTCCGCTTGCGGTTGGGCGTCGCCGAAGCAGCAGGGGAGCGTGTGGGGCGGGGGGGGGGAAGGGAGACGACGGGGAGGGGGGCTTCCAAGAAGGGGCCGGTGGCACGCGAGAACGGTGGGAGAAGGGGTGGGAGCAGTGGTGAGGCACGTGAGCGAAGTGTTGGGGCCCTCCAGCCCGTCAGGGCCTCGAGGGCATGAGAAGAAGAAAAAGACGGGGACGGTGGAGGATGGAGATGGTGATCGGGGGAGCACAACAAAGCAGATCCACCTCCTTTGCCCGCCTCCCCTCTCCCAGAAAGGAGGAGAACAATCGTAGGAGACGGGGGAGGAGGAGGTGGTGGTGGAGGCGGAGGAGGGGAGGGATGAGGAAGACGGCGGGCCTGTATGATATGTCGATTCCCAGGTGAGGGAGCGGACAGCTTGGGAGAGAAGGATTACTTCGTCTCGGCCCCCCAGGCGGCTGCAGCGCTGGTTCGGCCGATGCAGGGTGCCCGGCGGCGGACCGGCTCCGTCGCAGGCCTCGTCGTCCTCCCGCATCTTCTCCCCTGGGGCCCTCCACGGGCTTCGGATTTTCAGAGAACGACTCAGGACGAAGAGCTGGGGGTCAGAAGTAGGGATGTGTGGATAGCATGCGCGGGGCCACGATATCTCCAAGATTTCACGGCCCCTTCTTTTCTTTCAGCAATCTTTGCCCAGTACGTCCTCCCCCGCCTGGCACTTCCGGTGTGGTCTCATCCTCGTCGCCCGGCACCCCTCGTTGCTGTCGTGCCCCGAGACCTGTCGCTTGTTGTGTGGTGTGCAGTGCATGCTCTTGTCTATGACGTACATTTATGTGTATTATATAAATGTGTGCTTTTATATGCGTACATACACCTGCTTATGTTTACAGGCCGACATGTATATACACATATGTACGTGCTTGCAAGTGGTTACGTTTGTACGTTCTTCACACACACACATATATATATATATATATATATATCGGAGGTGAGGGGGTGAGATCGAAGTGGAACGGAGAGCCCCCCTACCAGGAAATCGATTTCGGTCTCGTGTTCGTGCGTGCCGTGCGTGCGGGCGAGGCGAAGCTGCGTGGGCGGGCGAGAGGAAAGTCTCCTGTGGCTGAGGCGCGGCCGGACCAAATGATTCTCCCCCGGGCGGCCGGTGGCGCGCGGTGTCCCGCCGGTGTCCTGCGAAAGTCCCGTGTGGCTGAGGCGCGGCCAGACCAAATGATTCCCTTCCGGGCGGCCGGTGGCCCGCGGTGTCCCGCCGGTGTCCCGCGAAAGTCCCGCGGTGTCCCGCGGTGCCCCGCGGTGTCCCGCCGTGCCGGTGTCGATGATGATGATGATGCGGTGTCCCGGATGATGAGATGATGATGATGATGATGATGATGATGATGATGATGATGATGATGGTGATGGTGATGGTGATGGTGATGATGGTGATGATGATGCTGATGATGATGACGTCGATGATGATGATGATGGTGATGCTGCTGATGATGATGATGATGATGATGATGATGATATGATGATGATGATGGTGTCCTGATGATGATGATGATGATGATGATGATGATGATGTCGATGATGATGATGATGACGATGATGATGATGCTGATGGTGTCCCGATGATGAGGATGATGATGATGATCATGATGATTATGTTGATGATCATGATCATGACGATGATGGTGTCCTGATGGTGATGAGTATGATGATGTTGATGTTGATGATGCTGATTATGATTGTGTCCCGATGATGATGTTGATGATGATGAGGTTGATGATGATTATGGCGTCCCGATGATGATGATTATTCTGATCGTGATTGTGATGATGTTGATGATGATGGCGTCCCGATGGTGATGATGATGATGATCTTGATGCTGATGTGGTTAATGATGATTGTGGTGCCCCGATGATGACGACGATGATGATGATGATGCTGATGATGATGTTGACGATGTTGATGATGATGATGATGATGATGATGTCGATGATGAGGATGAGAGGATGATGATGGTGTTCCGATGATGATGATGATGATGATGATGATGATGATGATGCTAACGATGGTGATCATGATGGTGTCCCGATGATGATGCTGCCGATGATGATGATGATGGCGATGACTGTGTCCCGATGCTGCTGATGATGATGATGATGTTGATGATGATGATTGTGATGATGGTGATGATGATGATGATGGTGGTGTCCCGATGATGTTGATGACCGTGATGATGATGATGATGTTGGTGTTGATGATGAGGACGGTGTCCCGATTATGATGATGTTGGTGATGATGATGTTGATGTTGACGTTGTTGTTGATGATGATGATGATGATGATGACGTTGATTGTGAGAGCGGTTGTGATATCGATAGTGAAATCGAGAGTGAGACCGAATGTGATATCGATTGTGAGATCGATTGTGAGATTGATAGTCAAATCAATTGTGATATAGATCGAGTGAGATCGATTGTGAGATCGATCGAGGGAGATCGATCGAGCGAGACCGATACTGAGATCGATAGTGAGATAGATAGTGAGACCGATCGAGTGAGACGTTGGTTCCTCCCCCCCCCCGAACCTCCTTATCACCCGAAGGGTGGTCGTATAGGTATATATATATATATATGTTTACACAGATTGTAGCCCAGCTGTCCCTGCCATCCTGCCATCCAGACTCAGCGCGCCTTCTTACGTGCACGCGCTCCCTTTCCCCCCTCGTGTTCCTCCTTTCCTCTCTCCTGGGCATTACGTCTTCTCACACAGTTGCTTTCTTAGCCCAACGGGGCGGTCTGGAGCTAGCAGCCTCCAGTGGGAGTTGAAGCTCCCAGCCAAGGTTCGACTGTACAGATCCTTCACGATCCTTCACGTCTAGCTGGCAGCAGTGGGCCCGCTTCCAGACGAAGCGCAATCTAATCCTCTCGGCAGCCGCTCCCCCACCCCGCGCTCCGCTCCTGCCACGAAGGCGGCGGGCCCAGTGCGCAGCTGCCCTTGCTGGCTTCGCTGGCCAAGAGCCGCGCGCGAGCAGGCGCTGCGCCGGCGGGCGAGGAGTCGCCCCGATTCGGGCGTTTCGCAATGGGGGACGATCCACGGGGGGGGGGCGCGGTCGAGGGCTGCAGGGCAGGGTCGCCACAGGGGCCCCCTGGGGCCCCGAATGTGCACGAAAGGCGCAGCTTTCTTCGCCCCCGTTTTGGACTCGTCGCCTGCGTGGAGATTTTTGTTGCAGTCAAGGCGCATACAGTCAAGGCGCTGAGATACGGACCCCTTTGGGCTCAGGATGGGCTCTCGTTCTCGGGTAGTTCCGTGGACCTAGGTCGGGGAACCGCCCAGTGGCCGAGGCTGGCCGTGGCCAGAAGCTGCGTTTCCTTCCTCAGTCAGCGTTCCTTATGGTAGCACGATTGCAGAAGTGAGGATAGAGCCCTTACAGGGGACCCTTGCATCCTGGCCTCTTCGATACGTCCTCGCCCGATCTTGTCGTCCAAGGGTCTTGCATCCTTACTAGAGGTTTTGATTGCAGACATTTCAGGGCTGTCCCTGTGGGGCCGTCGAGTCTCTGGACCTGTTCCAGAGGGTGCGCCTCATCGGGAGCTTTCTGGCGTCCCCAGGACCTCTCCAAACCGGCGCTGTCTGGTTTGGGCACTGGGCCAAGAGCACTCGAGCAAGGGGACCTGCTAGTGCGCGCATTTTTCCGGTTGCGGGGGGGGTGGTTGGGGGGGGGTGGCACGGGAGTCGTCGCCGTGGCCAGAATCGGCTCGACCAGTCTTCCAATGTGCGGGAGGTGTGGGCCGATCTTGAGCTGACCCCCGCTGCCCCTGGCGAAGGCCAGGGGCGGAGGCACCGAAGGTCTCAGATGTTGCCCGAAGGGGCAGCGACAGGATGAGGAATAGGAACACCTACCTTCAAGTACTTTGCCTCCCCAGCGAGAAGGAGGAGGAGGAGGAGGAGAAGGAGGAGGAGGAGGAGGATAGGAGGGCAGAGCGTAGAGGAAAAGGAGTAAAAGGAGGAGGAGTAGGAGGAGGAGGAGGAGGAGGAGGGTAGAGGAGGGTAGAGGAGGAAGAGGAGGAAGAGGAGGAAGAGGAGGATGAGGAGGAGGAGAATTCGGTAGAATTCGGCGACGACGGAGTCCAGGATCGCGCGACAAGCGAGCGATGGCTCCACAAGGCGTTGGGCCTCCCGAGACCTAATGCGGCGTGCCGCACCTGTCCTGGTCGGGCCCACCACTCTCACACACGGCTTCTGTCAAGCGCCCTTCTCGCCAGGCGACGGGAGAGTGGTGGTGGGATCTGAGTAGGCGGACACGGTCGAATTTCCTTTGGGCCTTGCAACCTTTGGAGAGGACACGAATGGTCTGTTACGTAGGTACACCTGGTGATTGTATCCGGCAAGTCCTTCATCTTTGAGGCTGGGCTCTTTATTCTCGCGCGCCTCCGTACCAGTATTTGTAGTTGACGTCACCGGGCTCTATTTTCGTCTCCCATTTCTCGCAAAGTGTCCTCTGCCGCTTGCCCTTCTCGCGCACCTTGGTCTCAGCACTATAACTGACGGCATCGGGCTCAAGCTTCGCCTCCTGCTTCTCGCAGTGCGCCTTCTCCCACGTCTGGGTCCCAGCACTGAAGCCAATGTGATCGGGCTCTAGCTTGGCCTCCCGTTTCTCGCAAGGTGTTCTCGTCGCAGCCTCTGCGCTGTAGCTGACGGCGTCGGGCTCGAGCTTCACCTCCTGTTTCCCGCAAGGTGTCCGCCCGCACTTCTCGCACACACCGTGGCGACAGTACTGGCTTTCGCATTGTAGCTGACGGCGTCGGGCTCTAGCTTCGCCTCCAGTGTTTCACAAGGTGGCTTTGACGTGGCCTACGCACTGTAGCTGACGGCGTCGGGCTCAAGCTTCGCATCCTGCTTCTCGCAAGCTATCAGCTGGCCCTTCTCGCACGCCGTGTACTCTTTACTGGCTTCTGCACTGTAGATGACTGGGTTGGGCTCTAGCTTCGCCTTTTGTCTGTCGCAAGGTGTCCTCGTGGCAGCGTCTGCGCTGTGGCTGACGACGTCGGGTTCGGAGGAGGAGGAGGAGGAGGCCCGCGCCAGGTCTCTCTCTCTCTCTCTCCCTCTCTCTCTTTCTCCTGGCAGACCTTGGGTATTCTCCTGGTGAGTGTTCGATCCCTATTTAAGGGAGGTGGCTGGTTTGCGGGGCGGGCCGCCCCTTTTCAGGAACTAGAGGAACTAGAGGAATTAGAGGAGGAGGAGGTGCCCCCCTTCCCGTCCGAGCCCCCCTCGTCGTGATCCCCTCTCTCGTCTCTCCGTGCTAGCCTCTTTGGCTTAGAGGCGCCCGAGGCGCCAGGCTGTACTTATGCCCCTCTCATCGTCCCCTCGCTGATACAAAGGTCCCTGTCCTCTCCCCTCCTGCGCCAACAGTTGGTAAGCGGAGCGATGGTTAGTGATGGGGAGCCCGCGGGGCAGCAGGGTGGCGAAGAGGGAGGAGGCGGCCACGTACTTCCTGGCAAGAACTGCGATGGCGGCGGACAAGACGACCGACCGCAGGAAGAATCTCCCGGACGACGAGGAGGAAAGCAGACACGAGACATAGGTACTGATCCGTGGAGGGACGCAGCTGACGCTAGAGCTGCGACCTGGAACGGGTCGAATGGTCAAGCCTGGGGTAACTCGCGACATTCATGGAGAGGCTGGCCAGCTACCGACACCTACGCTACCGGGACGGTCGAGGCGGGCACGACGACCGACGACCTGGGGGCGTGGGACAGTTGGAGTGCGCATGCAGGGGCCCAAACGAGTGGGTGGCAAGATTGGCGAAGCGAGGACTGGTCGTACATGGGCTGGACATCGCCGAATCGTAGCCGAGACTTTGGGCCTCCACCTGCATGGCTGGGCTTCGACCACCTGGATCTGTATTGGCACAATTTGAACGCTTGGTCCCAGAGGACCCTCTACCAGGACTTCCAGCAGGCAGCGAAGGTGGTGGAGGCCTATCCCGTCGAGCTGCAGGCTAAGTTCATGGCCATCCGCTCGACCCTCGACGCAGCCGACGGGATTCCAAAGCTTCTCTCGCACCTTTCCATTCTGAACGGAGAGCGCCCGGGCGACCGGGAAAGAAGTGCACAGAACTTGGCCTTGTTCGATCACATGATTCGTCGAGGAGAGACCCTCACCGACTACGTCCTGCGACGGGACGCGCAAATTGCCGAGGCTGAAGTACATGGACTGACGCTGCCGGACCCCATCAAAGCGCGGTACCTGGAGGGAGGAGCGGCGTTGACGAATCAGAATAAGATTAACCTCCGGACCATCACGCTGGGCCAGACCGACTTCGCCTCGATCAGGGCGGCACTGCTGAAGTTGGACGCGACACAGAAGCGAGTGCTGCCAGCGCCGCCTCCTGCTCCCTACAAGGCGTTCCCCGCCGAGGTGGAGGCCATCGAGGACTCTTTCTTCGAGGACGACGACTTCGGGGGCGAGCTCGAGATGGCAGAGGAGGAGGCGGAGGCCTTTCTGACGGCTCTGGAGACCCAGGATCTGGACGAACACGAGGTGATAAACGTCCTGGCAGCGGTCGTAGAAGAACGGTTTGGAAAAGAAAAACGACGTACATGGACAGAATCTCGGAAGCTCAAGATGGCGAAGAAGGTGGACCGCGATTTCTTTGACCGCAAGAGAGCACGACCCGGGTTCAAGAGGCTTATGGGCAGGGACATCAAGAAGAGGTCGAGGTGCGCCAACTGTGGCGAAAAGGGGCACTGGGCGGACAGTTGTACCAATCCCTATCGGGCCAAGAACGACCGCCTGGCTGCCGAGAAAGACAAGCCCCGATCCTCGGGCACAGGCTTCTCAGCGACGACCCTCCTGTTCGAGAACGACGGCGGCGACGGATCCTTGATCAACTTCGCGGGCCAGGCTGGCTTCATTTCCGAGGACCGCCGATTGACCAGCTACTGGGAGAGGTTCGTGATGGAGCGCGTGAAGGTGCCGGAGGTCGTCAGCTTCCCGAGCATGAAGGACGCCCCGGGCGCGGCGGCGCTGGTGGACACCGCTGCGGCGCAGGCGCTGATCGGCAAGCCCGACCTGGAGATCCTGGCCCAGGCGCTGCAGGCTCGCGGCTACAAGGTGAAGGTGGACCTCACCCCGGCGCGGGGAATGACGGCCTCCGGGATCGGAGGTCGCACGACGCCGATCGGCAGGGCCTGGGCCCCGGTGACCATCGCGGGGTTCGGCGTCGTCGAGTTCCTGGTGTTGCCCCAGGCGTGCCCTCCGCTTCTTCCAGCACGCCTGTTGGAGATGATTGGGGCCAGCGTCGACCTGAAGGCGAACGCCATGACGGTGGGCGAGGACGGCGAGAGGGTCGACCGTCCCCTGACCGCGCACCCCGCCGGCCACAGGTCCGTCGACCTCGTGCATCGCGACCCCCGGGAGTTCGTCCTGAGCGCGGGCCTGGTCGGCAAGTTCTCGATCGGCGACTTCTGCCTGCGCCAGGACCCGGGCCCGCCCGCCCGGCCTCCGGCCAGCGTGCGAGCACGCCGCGGCAGTAGGTGTGAGGGGGGCAGCAGCGTAGGCAGCAGATCTTACTCATCCCCCCCCTCTCTCGTCGTCACTTGGGTCTCGGGGGGCGGGGGTCAGCGGCCCAGCTCCAGCGCGCAGCTCCTCTCGGCTCTAGCTACCAGATCCGAACGGAGCAGCGTGCCGACACCCGCCGCGGCTCGAGATGGTGAAGGATCCGAAAGCTGTCGAGGCGGCGAAGGCGAAGGAGAAGCCCAAGACGGGTCGCGCGGCGCTAGCCGGACTTCGTCGCAGGGGTCAGATGGTGGTCTCGGAGGGCGCCGAGGACCCCGGCCTGGACACGTTGGATTCGTGGAAGCCCGTGGGCGTGGAGCCCTCGGAGGAGGAGATCGAGAGGATGAACCAGGTGATGGAGGCCGAGGCGCTGAGCTACCAGGAGCAGTTGTGGTTCAACGAGGGCCTGTACGCCGTGGAGCCAGTGCACCTGCGCTGGAGGCGCTTCGCGCTGAGGGCTCTCTGGCTGAGCCGGGCCTGCATCGGGATGATGGACGCGATGACGGAGTGCCCGGCGGCCCAGGAGAAAATGTCCAAGGAGGATTGTGCGCGCCCGCCTTGGGCCCGAGTCTCCACGGGGAACCAGCGCGCCTGGTGGGCGGACTGCTCCCAGCGCGACTCCCGCCTGAGCTACCGCAAGAAGACCGAGGAGGAGAAGGCGGAGATTGCGGCTCGCAAGGCGAAGGAGCGCCAGCGCATCGAGCTCAACAAGGCCGCCAAGAAGCTCGCGCAGGACCAGTTGCAGGCGCTGATCGAGGAGCACGACCGCATGGACCCCTGGACGCACTCGCCGCCGCAGCCGAGGCCGAAGGGACCGCCGGCCAAGAGTCGGCCTCCGGTAGCGCCGGAGACGGGCCCGTTCCTGGTCGACACGGGCGAGGGCTACGTTCCCAAGAAAGCTGCGCCGGCGGGTGCGCCGCCTCCAAAGCGTCGCAACCCGCCTCCGCACATGCGAGCCATGACCGTGGCCGAGATGCAGCCGGCGCTCTACGACATGACGACGGTGATAGAGTCTCAGAAGAAGGGAAACGAGGCCTGCTTCAGCCAGATGGTGCAGACGGTCGCGACTCAGACCGAGCACATTCGCGAGATGCAGCAGAAGATGGCCATTCCCCCGTCCAAGTTCAGCCTCGAGGATGGCGACATGCTGCGCCTGGTGACGCTGATCCGGGCGGCGGAGAGAGCAGAGAAGGAGGAGAAGGAGGGCGCCCGCTCGCGTCCATCTCCCGGTTGAGTGACCTAGAGCCCGGCCTCCTGAGCGCCGAGCTGAGGTCCCGCCTAGGCTCAGTCGCGGCCCTGCCTGAGCACGTGTTTGCCCGCGACTTCGACGTTTATTGCAACCGCTTGGGGTTCAGATCAGGTTTCAGGAAAGACTCGAGGAGGGTTCTCGGCGTCTGGGAGCTCGACCAGAGGAGTGAGGCCACTCGCGAAGAGGTCGTGGCGGCGAAAGGCTGGCAGCAAGTGCCTCTCCCTCGTGCCGGCAGCATTGGTTTCTTTTCGGGCCTCGCGCTCCACGCCAGTGGAGGGGGAGCTCCAGGGAATTCGATGCCAGAAGGGGCCAGGTGGCTGGAGGTCAGGGACAGGTCCGGGGCCATTCTCGTCTCAGGACTCTGGGGAACCATCGGAGCCAGCGAGGCCGTCCAAAAGATAGGAACCGCAGGGCGAGGCTCCTGCAGCGTGACGTTCTGGTGCGAAAAGAGCTCGAGCCAAACCGAGGAGGAGAGGAAGCAGCAGCAGGAGGAGCCAGCCAGAGGAAAGGAAAGCAGGAGGTTGACGATCATCGAGGAGGACCGCTTCGCGGCCGCGGCCCTAGATGGCCAGCTGAGCATCGCCCCTCCCTGGGCCACGATCCCCCGACGTGCTCGAGACGCTACCGCGCGTGCCTTAGATGGCCAGGGCCTCAGAGCGGCCCAGGCCCTTCGGAAGCGCGAGCTCAAGAGGCTCGAGGAGCGCCGAGGCGGGGCGCTGGCCTTGGAGATCCCCCCCCCCCCGGGTTACCGCCGAGCTTAGGCGTCGAGGGTGCAGAGTCTCAGAGGCGATGGGCGTTCTCACTGGGGTGGACCTGGGGGCCGCCAAGGGGGAGGCCAAGCTGTGGGCTGTGCTCGAGCTGGAGGCCCCGATGTTCGTGGCCATGTCTCCGGTGCGCATGGCCTTCTCACAAGCTCGAGTCCCCAACTGGGGGCGGATGGACCCAGAACGGCAGCAAGAAGAGGAGGAGCGAGGCCTAAGATACGTTCACCTGTGCATGCGCGTGGCTGAGTATCAGGCGTCCCGGGGCCGGTTTTTTGCGATGGAGCATCCCTGCGCGGCGAGCTCCTGGGAGCTCGAAGCCGCGCGTGCGGTCCGGGCCCTGCCCGGGGTTGACACGATCTCATTCGACCAGTGCGAGTTCGGGCTAAAAGACCCCCCGGATTCGCCCCTGCCCTCTCGGAAGAGGACTACCGTCATGGGTAATAGTCCCGATTTTCTCACGTGCTGTGATCGACACTGTTCGGGTGAGCACGCTCATCTCTCTTTAGTCGGCCCCGCCAGGACGAAGCGGTCGGAGATCTATCCTGAGGCGCTGGTGACCGCGATGGCGACGGGCATCGAGCTGGCCGTGTGGCGTCGCCTTTCGGCTGGGGCTTCTGTCAGCGCTCTCGGGGAGGTCGAGTCTGCTGAGACCTCGGGCGACGAGCTCGCCTCCTTTCTGGTGGACGAGGTGGAAGGCCCGGCGGAAGCCATGGAGGGCGGAAGCAGTGGCGACGAGCAGGAGACTCGACCTCCCCCCCGGAAGGGCGAGTCCGGCCCCGGGCTGGGGGGTCCGGAGCCTGATCTTGTTCCTGACCTCAAGCGAGAGGTCGAGCGTCTGCACGTTAATTTGGGACACCCCCGAAGGGGGGATTTCCTGAGGGCTTTGAGAATTGCGGGGGCTCGGATTGACGTATTGAGATGGGTCAAGGACGGTTTCAGGCGTGACCAGTGCGAGCCCCATGCTCGTCCGGGGTGGAGACGTAAAGCGCACTTACCGCACACTTACGCTTTTAATAAAATGGTTGCTATTGACCTCTTCTACCTTGATGTGGACGGGGTCAGCACCCCGGTCATGAACGTCGTTGACCACGGCACCTCATTCCAGCAGTGCGTTCTCGTGAGCGATGATACTTCGAGGTCGGTTTGGGCGGCATTCATGAGATACTGGGTCCGACCGTTCGGAGCCCCCGAGATGCTGATGTGCGACGGAGGCGCCGAATTCGAAGCTGTTTTTGCCCGAGGTGCGGAGCGCCTCGGCATCTTTGTTCACGTGGTGCCAGCTAACTCACCTCATCACAACGGGAAAAGTGAGCGTCACGGGGGGATCGTGAAAGAAGCTCTGTCGAAGGCGGCCCAGGGATGCAGTCCTACCTCTCGTGACGAGACGGATTTGCTGCTGTGCGAGGTGGTGGTGGCGAAGAACCGCAGCTTTCATCGCGGTGGCTTTTCGCCGGCGCAGCTCGTCTTCGGCGAGAACCCTCGCCTTCCAAGAAGCCTCCTGTCCGACGACGGGCTCGACCTTGTCGGTTCAGAAGACATCCAGCCCGGAGCGGCGGACAGTGACTCGGCGGCGGCCACCTTCGCTCGACAGCATCGGATCAGGGAGGCCGCCCGGAGATCGCTCGCCGCTCTGGATGCTCGCTCGAGACTTGCTGAGGCGTCGCTGGCCAAGAAGCACGTGGACCGCTCCTTTTTCCCGGGTCAGGGGGTCTACGCGTTTCGTCGTATCACGTCGTCGAACCGATCCCACTCGCTGCAGAGAGATAGGTGGACGGGACCGGGGGTGGTGGTGTTTCAGTCTGGGGGCCCCGGGGGAACTGTCTGGGTGGCTATGCGGGCACGACTGCTCAAGTGTTCGGCCGAGCAGGTGCGGCCGGCGACGCGCAGTGAAACTTTGGGAGCAGAGCTCCTCGAGAGCTCGAGTTTTGACCGCTTGCGCGAGCAGATTAAGAACCCCGCTCGGCGATCCGGCGCCATTGACGTGGCAGCTGAGGGTCCTCCTCCTCCCGAGGCATGGGATGTGCCCGAGGCCTCTGCTGCCGTACCGCCGTCCCCGGAGACCCGCGTGCTGTCCGAAGCCAGGATCGAGGGCGCGGCGCGGGTCCGCGAGCCGGCCCCCAGTGTCGGCAGCGCAGACGTCACCGGTCTCCCGTCGGGGCTGGCGATGTCTCGCATGATGTCCGGGGGGTCTTCCGCGTCTGTAGGGCCCGCGCTGGAAGCCGGAGGATCGGCCTCGAGGGGGCCCGGCTCGGCCTCCCGCCGGCCCGAGGCAGACGCCGCCGGATCCCACGAACGCGGAGAGCCCCCTCTCCAGCGTCCGCGGCTCACGCCTATCGAGGAGGCCTCCCCTACCCCGGGAGCCGTCCTCAGGGCTGCGCGCGAGAGAGAAGCGGCGACCGAGCTCCCGGAGGACCTTCGCAGGGCTCTGGACGCTCCGGCTCCGCCTCCCCAGCCGATGGACTTGGGGAGATATGTCAATCGAGGTGCCGACGCCGGGGGCCCCGTCGGGGGTCGGAGCGGATCTGAGGGGAACGATCAGAGGTTGTCTAAACCCATAGGCTCAGGGCGAGAAGTTTCCGTCCCTCGGGCCAGGCGCGCACCGAGCTTTGTGCCCCCGCGAGGCGCGGGGGCCGAGCCAGTCTCCGGGCAGGCCGCACCTCGAGCTCGAAGTCGATCCCCAGGTCGGACCGAGGCCCTGGAGACCGAGGACCCGTCGCTTCAGGCGGAGACGGAGGGCCCTCACGAGGGCCCGGACCTCTGGGACGAAATCGATGATGAACAGGATCGAGGATTGATCGACGAGCTCCGTGTGGGGGTCGACGGCCGGTGGCCTCGACCTCTCGACTTTACTGCATTTGAACGGTCCAGCCGAGGCCAAGGACGGCGCGACCTTTGCCGCCGGTGCCTCGGTTGACTCTTCCAAGCCCCCCAACCCTCGTGGAGCTGAGGTCCGCTGGAAAGATTTGACCGCGGACGAGCGCCGTGATTTCGAGCAGGCCGATCTTAAAGAGTGGCAAGCCATGTTGTCCACGGGGGCTGTCAGGGCGCTTTCCCGGGAGGAGTCCCGGGCCGTTCGGCGGAGGCATCCAGATCGGATTCTGAGCTCTAGGATGGTCCGGAGAAAGAAGCCCGTGGAGGGAGTTGGGAAAAAACAGTCGCGAAATCCAGGTGGTGCGTCCATGGCCACCAGGACCCAGACGGGGAGTCTTTGCGAGTGTATGCCCCCGCCCCTCAGACCGAGAGCGTAGTTATGACGTTGCAGGTTATCGCTTCACACGGGTGAACCCTGAATATAGCCGATGCCAAGAATGCGCTTTGCCGGGGCGAGAAGCTGAAACGACCCAACGGTGCGATATTCGTGGAGCCGTGTCAATGCCTGCCGCTCTCTTCGGATCAACTGATCGAGCTTGTTGCGCCAGTGTACGGCCTCAACGATGCTCCGCTTCTCTGGCACAGGACGTTGACATATTATTTAGAGACCCTGGGCTTCCAAAAGTCGATGCTGGAACCGTGTTTGTGGTTAAAACGTGACCGCTGGGGGGCCCTTGAGGGTCTGATCTTGATCGAAGTCGACGACCTGATCGTTGCTGGTACTAAAGAGTTTGTTCCTGGACTCAGGAAAAGTTTGACCTCCAGATTCCACTTCGGCAAGTGGCAGGAGTCCGGGGCGGACTATGGGGGAAGGCATTTTAAGCAGTATAGCGATCGCATTTCCATAGATCAGGAGAAGTACATTCGTGAACACTTGTCGGTGCTCCATCTGGACAAAACCCGCAGAGCCAACGTGGAAGACCCCCTTACCCCGGAGGAAGTGCGATCATTTAGGGCAGTGATCGCCCAAGTTCAGTGGGTAGCACGCGAGTCGCGCCCCGATGTGGCGGGCGGAGCCTCCCTGCTAGCCTCTGCGATGCCACAACCCACGGTGGCAGACGGACTGATGATCGTGAAGATATGTCGCTACTTAAAGGCGACCGCCTCGCAGCGTCTCACCGTCTGGGCCCTGGACCCTCACTCTCTCTTGTTCGTGACCGCCTCTGACGCGGGAGGTCCCGGGAGCGCGAAACGTGGCGGGGCCCAGGGGGCCTGGTTAGTCCTGTCGGCCGACTCCAGGATCCGCAACAATGCGCGTGCTCGTGTCTCCCTCCTGTCCTGAAGATCCCAGAGGTTGAAGCGCGTGGTGGCTTCCATCGTGGCGGCAGAGACTCTTTCTCTCAGCAGTGCTGCGGCGGAGGCCCAGTGGCTGCAAGTGCTCTGGCGCGACGCCGTGCATGGCGACGTGCCCCGGCCTGACTGGTATCAGGTGGCCGCCCCATTCTCGGTCATTTTGTCTCGAGAATGTTCGTTGGGGGAAAAGGCTGAGGCCCTTTCCGCGGTTGATGCGAAGAGTGTGTTTGACACTCTGTCCCGGAATGCGGCTGGCTCTCGCGCGGACCGGCGGAATTCAGTGGAGTTGGCGGTAGTAAGAGACAGTGTGGCCTGCATTGGCTCGTCAGCGAGGTGGCCCCCCCACGGCCGCATGCCGGCCGACCCTCTTACCCACGCGGACCCAGGCAAGGGAAACTTGGCACTCCACGATTTGCTTTGTAGGGGGACCCTGTGCCTGGTGGACGAGGGAGGACATATTAACGAGAGGGCGCTCAACCTTTCGTTGAAGTCACGTTCTCGGGGGGCCTCTCGCAGAGCTCTCATTGACGAGGCCCTCAGGAGGGATGAGGGTGATCCGGGGCCCCCTCATGACCAGAAGCAGGGAGGGGAGGAGGAGGAAGAGGAGGGCGGATAAGTAAAGAAAGAGGAAGAGGAAGGAGACGCCCCGAGCGCGGCGACGCAGAAGAAGGAGAGGGAGGAGGCAAGGGGGAGGGAGCGGAGGAGCCCGCCCGCGCCGTCTGCCCCTGGAGAGGGCAAGGCTGGCGCGGCGGCAGGACCCGTCTTCCTCGGCTACGAGGCCGGAGCCGTGGTCTGGGCAGCTGGGGGCCCAAGGGGGTCTAGCACGCTAGAGTTTGGGCCGCTGTCCCCCTTTCCCTCCGAGCCCCCCTCGTCGTGGCCCCCTCTCTCTCGTCTCTCCGTGCTGGCCTCTTTGGCTTAGAGGCGCCCGAGGCGCCAGGCTGTACTTATGCCCCTCTCATCGTCCCCTCGCTGATACAAAGGCCCCCGTCCTCCCCCCTCCTGCGCCAACAGAGGGGGGGACGGAGGAGGAGGGGGGGGGGGAGGAGGAGGAGGTGGAGCAGGAGCAGGAGCAGGAGGAGCAGGAGGGAGGAGGAGGAGGTGGAGGAGGAGAAGGCGGAGGAGGAGGAGCAGGAAGAAGAGGAGGATGAGGAGGGGGAGGAGGAGACGGAGGAGTAGGAGGAAGAGAAAGAGGAGGAGGAAGAGGAGGAGGAGGAGGAGGAGGGGGAGGAGGAGGGGGAGGAGGAGGAGGAGAGGAGGAGAGGAGGAAGAGGATGATAAGGAGGATGAGGAGACGGAAGGGGGGGGGCAGGGGGGGGGAAGGGGGGGGGGAGGAGGATGGGGGGGGATGATGAGGGGGGGGGGGGAGGAGCAGGAGGACGTGGAGGAGGAAGAGGATGAGTGCGGATGAGTGCGGGCCAAAACGGATCACGACCGCCAACGCTTCCGCGCCGTGGGAGCCTCGGGCCGCTTCGGGCCGTCCCCGAGCCAGACCCTCGACTCCAGGAGCCCTTATAGGAGCTGGTTGGTGGAGGGGCGTAGCCCGCTCCACAACCGCTTCAGCCTACCCCCGATCACCCTTTGGGCCCCAGGGCGACATGGAGAGAATAGGCCCGCCCACCTGTCACGGGCGTACCTGGCACACCTGCGGCAAAAGACGTACGCGCTGCGGGTCATTATTTTGTGCCCCGCTCTCTGGGCTCTGTCGACCCTGGTGCGCCCCCGGCCCGGGGCGGCCCGAGACGGGAGGTCGGCCTCCAGGGGCGGGGCAGGGGGCTCAGGGGCCACCAGGGCCCCGCCCTCCTCGCCCACGACCGCCCCCAGGTTCCCAGGAAGGCTCAGGAGGTCCAAGGGGGGGTCGGGGGGGGTTCGAGTCCGTCGGACTCGAGCCCTGCTCAGTGTCGACAATGTCACGGCCCAGGACTCCCATGTAGGCTCCGAATTCCAAGATGTCCCGAACCAGTCGATACTTCTGAATGTAGGCCTCTCTACACCAAACAGGGTGGGTATGATACGGCGCTCCCTGCTTGGCATACTGATCAGCGATTTTGTTGCCCTCCCACTGCGCGCGCCCGATAG
The DNA here is from genome assembly GCA_963575745.1 of Prorocentrum cordatum. Classification (NCBI taxonomy): domain Eukaryota; class Dinophyceae; order Prorocentrales; family Prorocentraceae; genus Prorocentrum; species Prorocentrum cordatum. The sequence goes on along the minus strand of CAUYUJ010000223.1, from coordinate 56,675 downwards.
CTGCTCGCTCGGCGCGCGTCGCGTGGGCTTTCACTTTCAGCACCTGCACGGTGCTCGGGCCCAGGCCTCCGAGCTCTGCGATGGCCTGGGAGATGCACTCCCAGAGGTCGAGGTGCGGGCGGCTCCTCTTGTCGAGCCACGCTGGTCCTGCCATCACGCCGTCGACGACGTTCTGGCAGTCGGTGAAGATGCGCATGGGCGGGGTGCCCACACGCAACGCCTGCGGCAGCGCGTAGAGCTCCGCCCGCAGGATGCTCTGGACCCACTGTGCGCCAGGGAGGGGCCCGTAGCACACGTAGTCCAAGTCGTACTCGTCGTTGTCTTTGAGCTTGGTGAAGCTCCATCCCCCTCGTCGCAGCGGTGCGTAGTCGCCGAACTGCAACGAGCCGTCCACGTAGATGTCCCCTGTCGCGAGGCCGTCCCAGTTGCCCTCGGTGAGCCAGTCGTCGGACGAGGCTAGCTCCCAGAGCCCAAGCTCGTCGGCGGGGTCGGCCGTGATGCCGCGCCCCCAGAGAGCATCGGCTCCTGGGCCTGGCCAGGGGGTGGCTCCTCGCTGCTGACTATGGTGGCCTCCGACAACGTCGCGGCGTGGCTGGCGCACTGGGCGCGCGAAGGTGCGGTGCCTGTCAGTGCCTGGTGCCAGCCCGCACGCTCTGCATGTGCTGTCGGTGGCAACTCCTGATGCGTGCAGCCGCGCCTGCGGCCACGTCCCTCCGCAGAACAGGCCCCTCTCTCGGGTGCGGTGGGCCTGCGTCCATCGGCCCTGGAGGGGCCGTCGTAGTAGTGCCTGCGCCGGTGCCAGGAAGATGGAGGTGATGCCGTACTGGCGGCCGCGCTGGCTCACCCACTCGTCCTGCAGCTGCTTCTCCGTGGTGCGCGCGACGTGGTGCTGGATCTCCTGCAGCAAGGTGTAGCGGAGGTCGAGCACGTTCCCGTCGATGGTGACTGTGTGCGAGGCCTGCGTCATCCAGCCGAGGCGCCTGACCGTCGCCACGAACGCCCCCGCTGGCCCCCAAACTGTGAGCCAGGGGGCCTTGCACTTGTATATCTTCATCACCCAGGTGCGCCGCGCGCTCTGGAGCCGCGCGGCCAACTGGTCGTCCTCGAGCGCTTCCTGCCACGCCGTGGCCCAGGCGATGATGGAGCCACTGTTGGCGAGGGTGCCTGGGTCGATCCTGTCGCTGAGCAGCGTGAGTGCCGTGGACCTTCTCTTGTTGTTGCCCCCCATCGCCGCCGCCACGTTCTTCTTGAGCTCGGTGAGCTTGGAGTCTGCCATGCCGACGACTGAGGATCCGTAGAGGAGGGCTGGCACTCTGGCTTGTCGAATCAGCTTGTGCGCCGCTCCTCCTGCTCTGCGCACGGCTGTCACCCGTGCCTTTCTCGCTGCAAACTTGAGTGCCCGCCTGTTGATGACGGCCACTTTCCTCCGTCTGCATGCTGTTGCTGTCACTCCCAGGTGCTTCTCGTGCTTGACTACTTTCACGCCGATGTGCCTGGTACTCTGGTGGATGTGCTGGCCCAGCGCGGTGGAGGAGGCCAAAGTGACCGTCTTCCCCTCCGCGCCGCGCGAGACGGCCATGTCCAACGTGGTCTCGAACATGGTGACCACGGCCTCGATGAGCCGCGGGTGGACCTCGTCGACGTACTCGTGCCTGCCGCACGTGGCCATGGCGAGGTCGTCGAAGAAGAGGCACGGGTCCGCCCAGGGGAACTGGTGCACCAGCCTGTCCAGCTCGAGGATGATCACCATCTTGAGACATAACGGTGCGCACCTGCTGCCCGCCACGATGCCGCGCTGCCACGCCTTGCCGTCGGTGTAGCACCCGTCCAGGACGATGCGCCGCGCCATGCTGTAGATCTTGAGGACGGTCCGCATGATGATTGGATTGAAGCCCCATCTCTGCGACGCCTCCCACACCTTCCGATGGGTGACCCACTCGGAGCACTTGATCAAGTCGAAGTAGGTCGCCGCATAGTCGTGTCCATCGGCCCGCGCGGCCTCGCAGTAGAGTGCCTGTAGCCATGCCGCGCGTTCCGACGATCTCCCTCGGCGTGCCCAGTCATAGGCTCGCTTGTTTGCTGCCTCCCAGCGCTTGGCGTAGGGGATGCGGATGGTCTCCCACACGTGCGCCAGCTCAGGGATAAGGCCCAGGTTGCGAAGCCTCCTGCCGCCTTCGGCGTGAGGTAGAAGAGGATGGTGGCCTGCGACGTGGGCCACGGCGCTCCTCGCTCCACCGCATTGAGCACGCTTGCCACGCGTGCCGTACCTGAGAATCCGCCATGTCTCCAGAGACGCGGGTGCCAGTCTGCTTCTCCCAGGCCTGTCCCAGCTCGGAACAGCCCGCAAGCCTCGATGCCGTCCCTCGGGGTGATCCGCGGGGCTCTGTGCTCGCTCCACTCGTCGTTGCTGGGGGCCTGGCACCACGGCTCGTCGGCGTTGTAGCTGTCCGCCCAGACCGTCTCCCAGCCCTCCAGCGCCGTGTCCGCTGCCACCTGCGGGTGCGTGAGCTCCTGCTGGGCGCGGGACTCTGTCGGCTGGATCGGGGCCCACGGCACAGGCGGCTTAGTCCACTTGTGCAGCGCTCCCGCCCCCGCCTGGCTGTGCTTGGTCACCCAGCGTCGCCAGTTTCGAGCCACTTCCTGTCGTGCTCGCCGCCATGTGCGCTGGCTAGCAACTGTCATGAGCTTGGCCACGCAGTCCACGTAGTGCAAGCCCCTCTCGGTGATGTGCTCGGCGTCGATCCAGGCGACTGTGTTCACCAACTTGCCACAATCGGTGTCCGTGTATCGCCCCCGCCCCGTCGGTCGGCGGCGCTCTCCTGCCGCTTCCGCCCCGACCAGCGGGCAGTCCTGCGAAGCCGTGGGGCCGAGGACAGCGGGGGTCCGCCGAGGAGTACTCTCTGGGAGGCTCGTCATGTCCTCCTCGACTCGGCGCAGTGTGTAGTTTAACTCGTCCAGGTTGTCTGTGTTCTCCTGCTCGTCCGTGGCGTCGCCGTTGTCCCGCTCCTGGTCGGGCTCGGCGCGCCATGCTGGGTGGTTCCGCTCGAGGAGCGGCCCGATGATGTCCTTCCCTAGGATGCCCTTGGCGTTGTTCTGAGCCCAGACCAACGTCTCTTGCTTCCCGTTCTTCCACCGCGCTCGCACTGCTGTGCTGACGTGTTCCAAGCGTCGGCCCAGCCACTCAGCTGCCTCCGCCCACTGCTGCTCTCGCGCGGCCTCGTGCACCGTGGGCGGCTTGAGCTGCTCCCACGCGTAGGTGGGCAGCTGCAGGTGGCCCTTGTGCTCGTGCCAGTCCAGACCGACGTAGTTGAAGTACTTGTTCAGGTGCTCCTCGTACGGGTTGGCCAGGTTGCCCCAGTAGCTGTCCACATCGTCCTGAGTATGCCTGCGGTGCTCCAGGAGTCGTGGCCACGAAGTCGGCCCCGCCACGCAGTCTGTGGGCAGCTGCAGTGGCCATCGCCGTTGGCGCCGTAGTACCCGCACCCAGCGTGCCTCTTCCCGTGGGCGAGGCACTCGCAGGAGCACAGGTGAGTGCGGCGCGTGTTGTGCTGATCCTGCACGGCCACGTGGAGCGGGCCGTCCAGGGGCGTCTTGGACATGATGAAGTAGTCGCGGTGCCGTGCCTCGCCCGAAGTGACGCACGAGCCGCGCGAGGTGTCGAACACGATGACCCCGTCCATCCTTTTGACCACCCCTGTGTGCTGGAGCTCTGCTGGGTCCATGTTGAAGTCGCCGCCCAGGATCCAATACTTCTCTGCCGCTGCCGCGGCCGTAGTGAAGTTCCGTAGGATGGCCCTGTTGCGGTCCGTCATGCCCTCGCCGACCCAGATGTGGGCCGCGCCTATGGTGGTGCCCTCCTTGCCGAGGTCCTTGCCGCGGGCGCGGACCCAGCCAATCGCGAGGCGGCCCTTGGACTCGCGGGGCGAGATGTCCCACGTGTCGAGCCCCCTGGCGTAGCTCATGTTGTTTGGCCGCACAGTCGCCAGGAGCACCCCTGCGCTCCAGCCCCCCGGTGCGGTGCGGACGCTCGGCGCAATGCCCAGCCTCCAGCCCTCCTTCTGCATGCGCTGCGTGAAGCAGGAGATGCTGTGCTCGTTTGCCTGCAGCTCCTGCGCCATGATGATGGGATCCTTGTGCGTGTACCTGATGGGGCGCATGGTCCGCTCCAGCGTGCCGATGGAGTTCGCATTGATGGTGAAGAACCCTTGCCCCTGCTGTTCGTCAGGAAGAAGGCGGGTCCGTCCACATGCTCTTGCTGATAGTGAGCGCGGTGTCAGGCTGCATGCCAGCAAGCAGAGGCAGAAGGTGAGGCTGGTGGCGCTCGATCTGCTCGGCTGTGCAGCCCGCATCCTGCGTGATATTTGTGATCTGCGTCGCGTCGGCGTTCTGCGGGGAGGAGACCAGCTCCTGCTTGATCTCCTCCTCGGCTCTGCGCTTGTTCCTCTGCTGCTTGTCGTGGGCGGCCTCCCGCGCTGCGGCGTCGGCCTCCTTCTTGGCCTTGGCGGCTGCTGCTGCTGCGGCCGCTGCAGCTCGCTCCTCCTCTGCGGTGTGCTGCTGCTGCGCGTGACGGAGGGCTGCGGCGATCTTGGTGTCCGTCTCCTGGTCGCGCAGGCACTTCTTGGCTTGCTCCAGGAACGACGCGGCCGCTCTCCAGCCCTTGCCCGGCTCGGGCACGCTGAGCTCTTCGATGCGGGCACTCTGCTTTTGCAATTTCTCATCTTGTCTGGCCAAGAGGGCTTTCTCCCTGTCAAGCTTCTCCTGGGCCTCCTTGATCTCCTGCTCCAGCTTCTCAGCCCGCTCCTGTGTGCGCTCACGCTGCGCCTGCGTTTTGTTCCTCTCTCGGACCAACTTGCGCTCCGAGAAGCAACGTGGGATGTCGTTGCCGCTGTCGACAGCTGCCTGCAAGTCATCAACTTCTTTCTGCACGACGTCGATGTTCCCCTGGGCGTGCTTGGCCAAGTCTGGGTCCTCCGCCTGCCGTCAGGTGTGCCCGTGACTTATTGAGCTTTGCTTTGGTGGCGTCCTCGGCCTCTGCGTCGTCCTGGGAGCTGGCCGCGCCGTGGTTCGCCGTCTTCGCGGAGTCGCGAACCTTCCAGCACTTCCAGCAGAAATATCGTAGTTGTCCCCATTCCGAGCTTTGCATCCGCTGCAAGCCCAGCCTCCATCCCGCGACTTGGAGCTTGGGGCCATGAAAAGGCTCGAGAGCGCAGTGCCACTCTGAAGTTGGCGCTCTCCCACACCGCCCCGCCTCTCTGCAGGCGCAAAGGCGGCTCGGCGCAGAATGGCTGAGGAGGAACAGGATGGAGGAGGAGGAGGAGAAGAGAGGAGGAGGAGGGGAGGAGGAGGAGAGGAGGGGGGCGAGGCGGAGGACGAGGACGAGGACGGGGGGGAGGAAGAAGAGGAGGAGGAGGAGGAGGACGAGGCCGAGGAGGAGAGAAGGAGGAGGAATAGGAGGGGGGGAAGGGGGGGAGGAGGAGGAGGAGGAGGGGCAGGAGGAGGAGGGATAACATGAATACTAGCACCAGGACTTATCCTATTCATTACTTCTACCAAGACTAATACGAGGATGCTGGGGGAGGAGGAGAAGGTGGAGGAGGGCGAGGACGAGGGCGAGGGCGAGGAGGAGACGGAGGAGGAGGAAGCGGAGCAGGAGGAGGAGAAGGCGGAAGAGGAGGGGGGGGGGGGCGAGGACGACGAGGAGGAGGAGGAGGAGACGGAATGACTAGGAGGAAGAGGAGGAAGATGAGAAGGAGGAGGAGGCGGAGGAGGAGGAGGAGGAGGAAGAGGGGGAGGAGGGGGAGGATGGGGGGGAGGAGGAAGAGGAGGAGGAGGAGGAGGAGGAGGAGGAGGAGGAGGAGGAGGCGTTGGAGGAGGAGGAGGGACGGACGGACGGACGGGACGGGGGGGGCGCGGAGGAGGATAAAGAGGGAGGAGGAGGGGAGGAGGAGGAGGAGGAGTAAGAGTAGGAGGAGTAGTAGGAGGAGGAGGAGGAGGAAGAGGAGGAGGAGGAGGAGGAGGAGGAGGCGGAGGAGGAGGAGGAATACTAGGAGTACGCATGCCATGCCTATTCATATTACTACCTAAATAGTAGCAAGAAGAAAAAGGATAATTCCAGTCAGCGTGGTGCTACTTAGCAGAATAATGCAGTACACCCGCATCGTAAGGATGGGCAACATTCCCAAACGCACCCTCGCATGCTTGACTCCCCTGTCCATCCTTGGCCACTTGCGCTGGCCGCGTCCCGCTCGCACGGTGTCGACGTGGCCTCCCAAGGCCCTTGCATCCTTGCCGCGCGTCCTTACTACGTCGGTTGATTACAACACAAGTAAACTTAATACGAATACTGTTACTAATGATAAGAAGAAGAACGACGGCTAATACTCATGCGACAACTACCCATGCGAATGCCACGAACAACACTACTACGACGACTAGGATTGAGAATAATTTGCGGACGAATGCTCCTATTATTGTTGACGCGAAAAAGACGAACACGACGAATCACATTGAGACGACGACGAGAACACATAATAATACATATGGATACGAAGGGAAAAATGGCTCAAGTCAAGACAGTCAAGGCAATGTTAAACCTGTACAGTTTTTGATTCGGCTGACCCCGACCGTTCTTCGGACCCGACCTACACCTAGGCACCCCATGGCAGCTGCTGCTGGCCCCTTCGCCGCCATTGCGGATCGCGACAGCATGGGCGCCGACGCCAGTGACACTGGCGCCACTCAGGGCTTGGCGGCCTTGCAGGTTGGCGCAGTCGCGGACCCCCAGGTGGCCCAGACGATGGCCGAGCTGGACGCCATCGAGGTTGACGAGGGCGACGGGCTTCCGGCTCCGGGAGCTGGGTCTGCCGCGCCCGCCCCGCCGCCTTTTCGGAGCCGCGCTACCGAGGTTCTCGGGAAGTTGCTGAAGGAGTGGTTCGAACGCGAGATCCTCCAGCACTTCGAGCTGGTTCAGGCGAACGTCGATGCGGACCCGGCCATGGCTACCTCGCCGTTCAAGTACCCGGACTGCTCGGACGACCTGCTCCTCACCCTGAAGCGCCTGGGCTAGCACTTCGACGCCGATGACCCCTGGGAGGTCTTAGGTTTTGCAAAACTCGACGGCCCCGGCCCCACTGCGATCGGCTTGGCGGCTCGCGAGCGGGCTGCGCGCGAGGTCCTTTCTCTTGCCATGCACGTGGACTGGAATGGCGCTGACCGGCAGCAGGCACAAGAAGCGCTTCGCAAGGTCTCTCAGGCGGCCGCCGACTGCGAGAAGGAGCCGCCCGCTGTACTTACCGAGCGCCGCCGCCTAAAGCCCGCGAAGCTCCCGAACTGGAAGGGGCTGGGCAAGGGCGCGCTGGACCTGGTCAGGGAGAACTCGATTTTGCCGGAGGTAATCATGCTCACGCATTGGTCTAACCTCTTGCAGGCCACCCCTGCCCCAGAGACGACGCTGCCGCTCGCCCGCGCCTTCGCTTCGATCCCCGAGAACCGGGGCGACCGCATGTGGGACCTCGTGAACGGTAAGCAAGTCTGCATGTGGGCCCCCAAGGACCCGAGTGCGCTTTCTCGCTGCCTCGCTTCTTTTATGCGCCGGGCCCCGGAGGACCAACGGCCAGCTTCGCTACAGGTTCTTGCAATTTTTCCTTGCGAGAAGGGCACGCACTCGGTCGGCAACATCGCGGATCTCTGGAGCTTCCCGCCTTTCTTGTCCGAGCGGTGGATGCCTATCGTTCGGGGGTTTTCTTTTGCAGCCTTCCCATTCGAGATGATCGCGTCCAACGCCGTCAGCGCCCCCCGGCACGAGCCCAAGGGCATTGCAATCTTTACGCTGTCGCACGTGATGCCCAGGAGCATCCCTAAGATGATCAGCCCTGGCGCCATATTGACGGTCGGCGACTACGACGCCTTCGCGTTCGACATGCACGCGGACCATCTCCCGCAGTTCCTCGCGCTAGCTCGCACGGGCGGCTTGCGTGACGCATGTTTCCGCCATCGCCGTCGGAGCCCCATCAGCTCGAGTTTTTCACCGAGAGTCGTCATTGATGTCATCTTCCCTCGCGCGGCCACAACTTTGGACCAGGCGATGCTCCTGCAGAGCCTCCGCCGGTGCCTCCCGCACAACGACATTTTCTATGGCAGCCACTCCCTCATGAGCGACTCTGGCCCGATGATCTTGGAGTGCAACGGCAGCGGCTCAGCGCATCACTTCTGGCCGCTCTGCTCGCAGATGCTCGCCCTCGACTCCAAGCGCTACCTGGTCGCCACGGCGGCCTCCGCCGACGCGTGGACAGAGGTCATGGCAAGGTGTGCCTGGCTGACAAGATGAGCGCGGATACCAGACTCAAGTGGAAGGCTTCGCGCAATGGAGGTCGCGGGTCGCCGCCCCGTCAACGACGGCGGCTCTGGTCAATGCGGACAAACGCCGCGGCAACAAGGCCGCCCACCTCTCCGAACACATCGCCGAGATCGTCGCGAAGGGCGAGTTGGGCCAGGGCGATTCGGTCGCGCTTAAGCTCTTGATAGACCACGTCTGCACGGCGACGGGCGCGCAGTTCACCGAGGCCTCCAACCCAGACGCGCCCCAGCCGGGAGAGTGCTATCACCTGGCCTCACGGGGGCCACGCGCGCCCGCTGGCGTGATCAAGGTTCTTGCCAAGAGCCAGGAGGACCTTCGCAAACTCTATGCGGCACTCCACGGCCAAGCCATCCGGGTGGGCAGGGGCCTCGTCGGCATCGAGGTGAAGAACGACCTCATGTTGACCGCGCGCGGGAGGGGAAACGGCACGCGGGCGCGGAACAAGGTGTCCGCCGTGCCCCGGATCACCCTGGACATCCGTCGCAGCCCGGCTGCGACTTCGGAGTTCGTTTCACTGATTGCACGGGCTTATCGGGCTACGCCATGCGGGTCGTCTTTCGCCTCCGCGACGCTTCTGCTTCGCCGAGTCGCTTGGGCCACTTGCCGGCGCCGCCTTCGGGCCGTTCCCCGTCGTCTTCTTTTTCGGCGTCTCGTTCTCGCTCCCCTTCCCGCAGGGCCGCAATTAACAACGACCGCTTGCTGCCTCTCCTTCCGCCGCTGACCATCCACGAGTGCGATTTGGCCACCTCTGTGAACGGGTTCGCCATGGACGTCCCCGCCTGTACTATTCGACGCCAACGGCTCCTGCGAGCTCTCGGCGCCATCAGCCCCGACACGATCCTCCCGCCGCTGGCCCGAGCTCTGCCGGAGGCGCATCCCTCCTCAGCCGGTCGCCGGACGGGCCAATTCACAGGCGATCTCTCGGCGATCACGTGGAACGCGCAGGCCCTCTTCGCGGCGGACCCTTACCGGCACGCCGCTAAGAGCGCATATGTGCACAAACTGATGCGCAAGGCGGACATTGTCATGATCACGGAGGCCCACGGCTCGGATATCTCCAACTCAACGCGGCACAGGCCGCCGAACACCACAGCCTGGCGGTCACAGGGCCCGACGCCAGGACACGCGGGAGTCGGCCTCATCATCGAGGACGCTTTCCTCCAGCAGTTCGAGCCGAACCCTGAATTCGTCCACATCTGGCGCGGCCGCGCGGCTGTTCTCCGCCTCCGCGGCCCCTCCGGCGCGCTGGGCGTGGTGGTGGGATACTTCCAGGGCTCGTCGAGCACGCTCTCAGAGTGCGATCTGCGCGGCGTCCCGGAGTATTTGATGCCCTCCATGACTTCCTTCCCTGAACTTCGTCGCCTCCTTCGCTCCCGGATCGCCTTGCTTTCGAAGCAGGACGACGCGCTCTCCTTCTTCGGCGGGGACTTCAATTGCGCGGTCTCCGAGGTTGACCAGGTTCCCCTGACGTCGGCGCAGGTTACGGGTCGCAAGGGCCAGGGGGAAGAGAAGCATTTTCAGGAGGTCCTCGGAGCGAAGTTCGGCTTAGTCGACATGTACCAGGGCGAGTGCACGCACGCCTCCTGCAGCTCACGGGCTCGTCTCGACTGGATGTATTGCAATCGACACGTCGCCGAACAGCTTGATCGTCATCTCCGTTCCTCGGCTCTGGAGTGGCAGCGGGATCTTTTCACATCGCCGGGCAGTTTCATTTCCCCGATGCGGTCCGCAGAAATTGCCATGGGAGGAGAAAGGATTATCGTCGCGGGCCATTTCGCACCCTGACTCTCCGCGTCGCCTGGCGCTGGAGCACCGCGAGTCCGTCAAGCACCTCTCCAACCCCAACGCCCTCAGCAAGCTGCAGCACTACAAACGCTGCATGAAAACCGTCGCGGCCAATATCGATAAGGAGTTTCAGACACCGGAGCCCGCGTCCAGTTTCGAGGACAGGATCGGCGTCACCATTAAATTCTTCACGCTTCGCGCATCCCCACCAGCCCATCTCACAACAGCAACTCTTGCGAAGCATGCCGGCAGTCGTGTTTTCCAGGCGCGTGTCCGCTTGGCCCCGCATATCTCCCCTGTTACTCCTTCCCCCCGCCTCCTTGCACATCCTCCTTGCGGGGGGGGGCGGGGGAAGGGCGAGGCGGAGGAGGAGGGGGATAAAGTGGTCCTCGTGGTTTGAGTCGTTTGGAGTTTCTCGTCCTGGTGCGAGTCGTTCGGGCCCTTCTTCCTGGTGTGAGTCGTTCGGGCTCTTCGTGGTGTGAGTCGTTGGGGCTCTTCGTCCTGGTGTGAGTCGTTCGGGCTTCTCGTGGTGCGAGTTGTTCGGGCCCCTCGTCCTGGTGTGAGTCGTTCGGGCCCCTCCTCCTGGTGTGGCTCGTTCGGGCTCCGTGGTGTGAGTCGTTCGGGGCCCTCGTCGTGGTGTGAGTCGTTCGGGCTCCTCGTGGTGTGAGTCGTTCGGGCGCCTCGTTCTGGTGTGAGTCGTTCGGGCCCCTCCTTCTGGTGTGAGTCGTTCGGGCTCTTCGTGGTGTGAGTCGTTCGGGCCCCTCGTCTTGGCGTGAGTCGTTCGGGCTCCTCGTGGCGCGAGGCGTTCGGGCACCTCGTCCCCTTTTGGGGCGTCTGGGGGGCCTCTTGGCGGCCCCGGGGGCTTGTAGGAGCGTCTTGGGTGCCTTGGGGGGGCCTCTTCGGGCCTCTTGGGAGCCTCTTGGAGGCCGTTTGGGGCGTCTTGGGGTGGCGGCCCCGGGGGCTTCCAGGAGCGTCTTGGGTGCCTGGGGGGAGCCTCTTGGGGCCTCTTGGGGGCCTCTTGGGGGCATCTTGGGGGCCTCTTGGCGGCCTCTCAGGGGCCTCCTGGGGGTCTCTTGGGGCCAGGGCCTCTCGGTGCCTCCCGGGCGCTTCTTGGGGCCATCTTGGAGGGAATCGATCAAAGAAGAGGGGGGGGGGCTTTAATTAGCGCTGCCCCCTCAGAAGGGCAAAATGAGCCGAAAACCTTCGTAAAATCATAGATTTTACATGGAAAGAAAAGGGGGGCTTCAATTAGCGCTGCCCCTTCAGAAGGCCAAAAGCGGGCCAAAACCGCAGTAAAATCAATGATTTTGGCTTCAAAGAAGAGGAGAGGGTTTTTTTCTGCCCCCCCCCCGTCGGGGCCAGAATCCTCGCGAGGGGTGTCGTTTTTTAGCCCTCCCAGGAGTCGAAAATGACCCCCCCAACGACCCGCGGAGGGACCTCTCCAGGCCCAGGGGGAGGGGGTAGGGAGAGAGGGGTAAACCCTTCCCCGAAGGGGAAGATGGGGGTTGAGAACAGAGCGGGCTCTCTAAACCACTCACGCCCAAAGGGCTGGTGGGATTTCTGCGCGCGGTGGAGAACGGCTTCGTGAACAACATCTCGGATTGCCTGCCGCGGCGCCCGCTCCTCAAGGACATCGGTAGCAACCCCCGCGCCCTCGACTGGAACAACTCTTGCCACCTCCGTCACGCCAGGGGCCATGTCGTTCAATTGGCTCGTGAACATGCCCTCGATGAGCTTGGGAAGTCCCACAGAGACTTGCTCTCCGGGAACACCCGGCGGGCCACGCAAGCCACACAGAGGAATACGAGGCTCATTTACAGGATTACCCCAGGTCGTTCTTGTCGCATTGGCGCCATTCAGGACGCGAGCCGGGATATACAGGTTCCCTCCGACAGGATGGCCGCCGCCCTCCGCTCGCATTGGTCCAACATCTTCAAGGCCAAGGGCATCGACGAAGCACTGCTGGACAAGCGGCTGGAGGACGACCAGGACAGCAGACCGGCCAGCGAGTCGCAGCCTTTCCCCCGCGAGGCCTTCAGGCTAAAGAAGAGGCGCATACGCTACGCCGTTATGAGCGCCAAGAACACCGCCCCGGGCCCCGACGGGATCCCTTTTCGTGCCTGGTCGTGCGCGCCGGGCCTCTCCGCGGAGATCCTCCACGATGCTGCTAAAGTTTTCTGCAGCGACCAGGGCGCCGCACTCATGGCGTCGGACTACCAGGATTTCAATTTCAGCCTCCTTTGTTTCCTCCCAAAGAAGGCGTCGGGCACCTGCCCCACCGGCGAGGGCATCTATGAGCCAGCGAACGTCCGCCCGCTGAACGTCACGAACACGGGCAACCGCCTGCTCGCGAATGCCATCCGCATGGCAATCGAGAAGCACATCAGCTCCGGGGTGTCCAAGTTTCAGCGGGGGTTCATTGGCGGCCGCTCCCTCCCTGCCAATCTGGTCGACGTCGACGAAGCTATTGCATTGAGCGTTTGTGCTTCCGAGGACGCCGCGGCCATGTTTGTCGACTTCGCGGCAGCATTCCCCTTCCCCTCCATCGAGCACGCGTTCATGGACAGGGTCTTCAAGAAGCTCGCTTGGCCGCCGTGGCTGCTCAACTTCATCGCGGTCTTGTGCACGCAGAACCGCTGCGCCATTGTTATGGGGGGCGTTCGGCACCAGGGCTTCGACATCACTAGGGGCATCCGGCAGGGCTGCCCGCTGTCTCCGCTTCTCTTTGCAGTGGCTTCTAATTTATTACTGTGCACTTTATTGCGAAGGGTCCCAGGGGGCGCGCTCAGAGCATATGCGGACGACACGGCGCTTGTACACACGGACATTTGGAAACATTTTTCTTTTTTGGAGGCTACGTTCAGCGAGTACGGGCGGATATCGGGTTTACTTCTGAATGTTAGTAAGACGGATCTTGCGCCGCTGGCCCCGTTCGACATCAACGTCGTCCGGGAACGCTTGCATCGCGTGGTTCCCGCGTGGGGGTGCTTGGACATCAGCTCGAAAGCGAAGTACCTCGGCTTTGTGGTTGGCCCGGGCCGTGGAGAGCTAACTTGGCGCGCCCCGTTCGACAAGTTCTTGGCTCGGGCGAAGCTCTGGGGCCAGGCGGGCCTGGGCATGCTGAGCACGCTGGATGCTTACTCGATCTTCAGCGCCCCAGTCTTGTCGCTCATCTCCCAGCTCGACCCGCCCCCCTCCTCTTTCGCGGACATGGAGGCCAAGGTGTGCGAGGCCCTGCTCCCAGGGCCCAAGGCGTGGATTTCGCCTAGCTTCCTGAAATCCTTGCAAGTCTTCCATTTTCCGAAGGAGCTTCTGTCTGTCGCTGCCCGGGCTCGGGTGGCGCAGTTCGAGGACTCGGGCAACGGGGGGCCCCTCGTCCAACGGCGTGCTGAGCGGCTCCGGCAGGCGATGAGTCAGCCACAGAACGACGCCCTCAGTGCTAGCATCTTGCCGTGGTTGTCCCAGAACTTCCTCTTCTCTTTGGAAAGGGCCGTGGGCCAAGTCGACGCCCGGCGACGCCATCTACAAATGGAGGCGTCCGTGTTCGGCTGCGACGGCCACGCTGTCCAGGAGCGGGTGGGCTGGCAGGCCCGGGCGAGGGCGCTCCTGAACCCTCGCTGCGAAGGCCCGGCTAGAGCGCGCGCTCGGGCCCGCCTCGACCGCTGGCGCTCGCCGACGCCGCCCGGCCGCAGGGTCGGCGGGTGGTTGGGAACCTTGGAGGCTACGTCGGCGTGGCTTCCTCCGCGCGTTCAAGCCTGCCAGGTCCGCACCGCTTTCAACGGCTGGCTGTCGCGCCAGCGCATGCAGGGCAACGGCCAGTGCATCCTCGGCTGCAGGGCCGAAGACAGCATCGAGCACTACGCCTTTTGCGCGGAGTTTCACCGTGCCTGCGGCAGGAGACTGAATCTACGAAAGCCCCCTCCAGACAAATGCCTCGAGGATTTCTTGGGCATTGCCCCGCGCGCCGCGGAACCGCACCGAGAGGCCGCAACTGCGGCGGCGGCCAGAGCCATCGCAGTCTTTGCTCTCTTCCGAACGCACAACGCCATCAGGCGCGGCTGTCCGATTGCGGCGGGCGCGGAGCTGTTCGTGGGCTTTCTGCGGGAGGCCACCCGGGGACACGGCAAGGCCATGGAGTTGGTCGCCTCCGCCTTCAAGCGGCCGCGCCCCGATTGAGCCTGGGCCCGCGCGCGGTTTCTCTCTCCCCTTCCTCTCCTCCTTCCTCCTTCCCCTCGCCCCCGCTCCCTCTGCTGTGCGGGTGCTTGTTTTCCTGGCCGTGGACTGCCGCGGGAAGTCCCGGTGAGGCGAGGCCGCGCGCCGAGTCCGCGTCATGAGGCTCACTGTGCGCGGCTGTTTTTCCCTCCTCCCTCCTCCTCTCCCTCCGTTCCTCCTCCTCCGCCTCTTCCTCCGCCTCTGTTGCTTTTCGAGTGCGCCGACTCCCTCGCACCGCGAATGTCGTGCGGGTTCGATTTATTTGCTCCGTGCGGAGCCGCCACCATCACACCATCGATGCGCATGGCATGCGGGTGCGATTTATTTGCTCCGTGCGGAGGAGGGGGAAACGTAACGAATTTCCCCCTCGCTCCCGGGCAAAAGCTGTCACGGGTAGCCCTCCCTCAGCTCGGACTCTGCGCCGGGGGCGCGGGCCAAGGATTTCGAAATGGGCGACATCCTGGCTGTTCCGCCAGTGTTTAAGAGAACGCGCTCGCAACAAAGTGCGGCTTGATGGCGCCATGGGGCGGCTACGCTGTTCGTCAATATAGCTCGCGCCGGGCCCCCGGGCAATAATTGTCACAGGTGGCCCTCTGCCCTTCAGCGGCGCGGTGGCGAGTCGGCCGGCGCCGCCAGCATAATGTTAGCTTGTAGTCACGCGTCGGCGGGCCACAGCTTCGCGCACTGCGAAGTCCCCCTCCCTTCTCTTCCTCCCGCGCTCTCCTCCCTGAGGCGGAACGCTGGCTTACCCTGCTGGGGCTGGCCTGCTTTCCGCCTCCTCTTCTGGCTCCCCCTCGCTCCACTCAATTGGCGAATGCCTTCGAGCCCACATCGGGCGCGGCCCGGGAGCAGACGGCGATTGTCGCCGTGCGGGCTTGGGTGTCTACATTTTTGTTTCTCACCTTTTATTGGTCGGCAGTGTTTGCGTGGCTCCTGTCTGGGGACTTGCCTCGCATTTGTGTTCCTAGTTATTTATCCCCTGCTTTAGGTCGTTGTTTTTGTTGCGGGCCTGGTCTGCCCTGCTTTCGCTTCCCCCCCCGTCGTTGTCGTCGCCCCTTTCTCCTTGTTTGTGTCAATTCACCTGATCGTGCTGCCGTTTGGCCGTTCGGTTTTCGAGGGCGTCTAGGTATGCGTGGTAGTTCACGGGGCTTCGTAGTTCGCCTTTGTTTGAACCCCATCTTGGGGACTTGTGTTTCCCTCCTCCCCCCCCCCCTCTTCGCCTCCTGCTGGCGCGCGGTCCGCCCACTGTCTCCCTCAGGCCGCGGTTCACTTCACGGGCTTGCCTATTGCAGGTCGGCTCGCGCGGTGTCTCCGGTGCGCCCTGCGTCCTTTTGACTCTTCGTGGCTGCAGCGTTGCATCGAGTTCTGCTCTGGCCGTCTTTCAGGCTGGTCCCGCCCCCTTCTGTCCCCGCCTCCTTCCTCCTCTTCCTTCCCCCCCTTCTTCGCGTGGCCGGTTGGTTTGTATTCTGGCTTGGGCCAGGACTCTAAGCAGCCTAATTATGCGCATCTTCGCGTGGAGTCATCGCGCGCGCTCCCACCCCCCCCCCCTCCCCCCCCCAAAAAAAACGAAGGCGAAGACGAAGAGGAGGGGGAGGAGGAGGAGGAGGAGGAGGAGGGGGAGGCGGAGGCGGAGGCCGAGGCGGAGGAGGAAGAGGAGGAGTAGGAGTTTGAGTGACATAGTGGAGTTCGACCAGAGGGGCCTTGTCATGGGCTTCAGGGGCGACTCCGCCGAGACGCACGACCTTCTGAACCGCAGCTTCAGGTTCTCGGTTGTCATGACGACGGATGATGGATATCACGTGATGGTCCACAGCGTCGCGAAGTACGTTCACATGTATTATCTTCAGAATATTAGCATCAATTTTGTGGAGAGATGTTGTTGGGGCTTCATCTTTCCAGGGGATCGAGAATATTCACTTGGATATAGGTGGCCCATTACCCACCAGGCATGGAATCGTCTTCAGCATGCGCTCCACGGCAATGGGCCGGGGGCAAAGACTGCACTGCGTAAACGACTGGCGAAGCTGGCCAACGCTCCAGCGACGATGGCGTCTCGAGTAATGACAGTGCTCGAGATGAAAGAGGTATCCCAGGCTCAGAAGACGCATGATCACCTGCGGAACATAAGTAAAGAAAGAATGGCAGAAATATCACAGATGGAGGCCGAGAGAATCTTCCCAGAGATCACCAAGTGGCTCAAGGAGAGACCGCTCGGCTCGAAGCTCCCCGACACGGACGCGGAGCCCAAGAAGAAGAACGTAAAAAAGAAAAAGAGTCCAGCAGCCACACCACAGCCGACGTGGCAGCTGATGACCAAGCTTGACGATGCAGATTGGTCACTACCGACTGTACGTGGGCTACCATCGCAATATGACGACATGAAGCGGATTCACCTTGTCACCGTGAACGAGATGGCGCAGCTTCTTTCAGATAAGGACTTCTGGAGCAAAGAGTTGCCGAATGACCCCTTTGGATTCGTCTTGGCGCAGCCGCCAGATAGTCTTCCGAAAGATCTTGTCCTTCAGTGCGCACAGCGAGGGCTGACGGATAGAATTTCATTATTAAGTGTACCGTTCATTCACCCAGATGGACGCCGTGAACTACGCAAGTTGTTCGCATGGCAACATGCCGGCGCGCAGGGCACAGATATCAAACCCACGCGTGCCCCCACAAAGATCGAGTGCCAGTCAGAGGTTCTCATGTCCGTGGCAGTCTTGGAGGAGCACTCGACAGAGAAGTTATTCAAAGAGTTGGCACGTCTTCACCGACAAGCTACAGCGGCCCGTGACAAGCGAGCCGAAGCAGGAGGAGGAGGCCAACGTAAGAAGTACAACGAGCTGCCGCCTTGGCGCGTCCTCGACGCCGAGATGGCCAATATAGCGAAGACCAAACTCATCCCGACGGACCTGGAAGTTATATGCTACAGCGGGCGCATGTTCAATGAGGATGATGCAGGTCGGCGCGTGATATCAGCATTCTTTCGTATACCAGCAAATCGAGTCCAACAGCTTCGTGAAGTCTCTGGTCCTGATGGAGTTTTCTTTCAGAGATCTAATATCGGGAGCGACGGAGCTGTACTCAAGCAGGAAAAAGAGGATGAGGAGTTCGTACCATTCCAGCGCGGCAAAACCATCAGCGAGGCGATCGAGCTGACGACAGCCCTGGAAGGTGCATGCGGCCTTGGCTATCACTTCAAATCACTCAATCTGTTCTTTCGTGTCAAAAGCAAAGTGCAGCAGCAGCATGGCAGGTGCTACAACAAAGAGCGCCACCAGCTGCCACGATCTACGAGATCTCCCCGCTACCAGCGCTGATCGACGGCAAATCTCTCTGCGACCAGCTCAAGACGCAGATGGGATGGCAATCAGAATTCGTGAGCATACGGCAGCGAGGCAACGGCAATCGACGTATCCCAGTGGCGCGTGTGCGTGCTGAGTCAGCCCCCGCCAGTCGTGACATATCTATTGGAGGATGCCAGGCTACGATTAATCCAAGAGTGGAAAAGATTACCGAGGCTCCCACCACAGCACCTACGTGGGCCGAGCTCGTGACTCAATATTCTGCAAGTACATCGACATCTACGCCGAAGCCACCTGCCACAGCCAAGAAGAGTATTGCCACGCAATTGACTCGACCGAGCGTGCCGGCACAGGCTCAGGATGTACAGATGCAACCTCGTGTACAACAGGAAGCTCAGCAGCCAGAAGCAGGAGCTGGACTATCAAAAGAATTTCGTGAATTTCTGACGTCAGCTATCGGAGCCGCAGTTGGAAGCCACAACGCTGCAATATTATCACAACTACATCTTCAAGGTCAAGGACTTGCACGATGCTTGGACATGATGAGCGGCCCAGCGCCTACATCAGCACCATCATCACCAGCGACAGGGACCCTTGTTATCGACGAAGAACGCAAACGGAAGGCCGAGCTTGAGGAATTCACAAAGAAGCTCAAGACGTCCTTGGAAATAAAGTCAGAGCAATGATGGCCTCGCGACGTATGCGAGGCAAACAGCCGCCACCTCTAAGGACGGCGGTGGAGGGAGAGATCCCTGCTCTGGCTACTATTCGATCAGCAAATGTTACTTCTTGGAACTCGTTCGTGGGACGTATGGATACCATGGGCGTCGACCTACTTCTATTGCAAGAAACGCGATTGGATTATAAACAACAAATGGGTTGCTCAAAAGCTTGTCAAGCTCACGGGTATGAAGCCACTTTTGGACACCCACTCAGACCTCAGAAATGCCTTGGAGATAAATATCATCGTACGCAGCAGGGTGGGGTTGCTACCATTGCTAAACAATCTCTGGTCACGCTCCCAGGCGGGCGCAAGTATGGGGCAGCCAAGGAGATGTACGCGACGACCCGCTGGCTTCGAGTTGTAGCTCTCTTTGGCTCGCGCCCCATCCACTTCGTCAACTTCTACAACGAAGCTGGCCACGACAATATGATAAGGACCCGCAGTGATCGGAACCTGCATTATACCTTTGAGGATGCTGAAGGCCTTGGTGATCAAGCCGTGGTCATCTGCATGGACGCGAACACTACTACGGGGCACTCCTCCACGCTTGCAGCAATTCTTGCCACAGGACGTTGGCATGATGTAGGTGCTATGTTTGGAGCCGAGCCGACATATGGAGTTGACCCCTCTTGGGATAAGTTTACACATGGCACGAACGTGAGTCGCCCAGACCTCATCATAGTCAACACGGCGGCCAGGGACGCTATCAAGACGTTCCGACTACGACGTGATCTAGGAATCAAAAGTCACCTGGGGCTCGAGATGACACTGAACGTTGGACTGCTCACGAACACCTTCGACAGTATCAGGATCCCTCGAGCTTACCCAGTGGAGTCTGCCATCAAGATTAGCGCCGAGGAGAGCGATGCCCTTGGACGTCAATGCATTGAAGTACACTGTGAAGCTTTTGAGCAAGCACTTATCGATGAACGGTCCGAGGATGCTTGGGCCCTTGTCGGAAAGATTGGTGAGCTTTACTTGGAAAAGAGACTTGAGCATATTGGCATTACCTTCGGAGCTGTATATCATGGCCGAAGTCAAGAGCCTGAACTTACCACCTGGGAGAGTACGGCACCACCTGCAGGTCGAGACAAGCTGAAAGAAGGACCCACGGCGACGATCTTGCGACGTCTGGAGAACCTCATCAGCCGCCTGGCCGAGTTGGCACTACAACAGCATCGAGGAGCCATACATCCCAGCTTTCATGCAAACTTAAAATCCCAAGCGCTCTGGCGCAAGGTACGAGGACCACTACGACGCGAGCTGAATCTACCAGCTGGCATACCAATTGGATTACCGAGTTCTACCCAGATTGGTGAATGGACTACAGCATTGGAGAACAAACACAGCAAACATGTCAAAGAGCGCAAGTTGGCGAGGATTGACAGCTGGCGCAAAACATTGAGAGACTCTTTACGATATTCTGGTGGACGCGAGGTCTATGCGTGGATCAAACAACGGCAATACCAGACAATTCATGCAGTACGTGGACATGCGGACCCTACTCAGATTCACACACGAAGAAAAGAGATGTTACAGCAGATTGATCTTTTCTGGAGCAGGATCTTCAACAAAGGCGAGCTGAAGACATGGGACAAGTTCGAGACCCGTTTCGGCGAATACATCAAGCAACATCCATGCGAGATCGGGGACATAACGGGCCATCGACTTCATCAACAATTTTGCAAAATGAATGTGCACCGTGCTGCTGCCGCTGATGGATGGAGAGTTGCTGAACTTCGACTCCTGCCACCCTGCATATGTGACCTCTTCGCTACCCTCTGCAAAGGAGTAGAGGATGCATGGTTACGATGGCCGCGTGCGATGACTCTTGGAATTACGAGCTGCCTCCCGGAGTGGGATCAGGAGGCCGACCTTGCTGCGGAGATTGAGCCAGACAACGTGTGGACAGCTTCAATTTCGGACACGAGGCCAATCACCAACTTGAGCCCAATATACACTGCTGTCACAGGTGACAGATTCACTCAAATGGCATCCTGGCGAGAGCTTTGGTTGCACGACGGCGCTATTGGAGCCAGGAAAGGATATCACTACCAAGCTGTATCCTGGGAACTGGCACTGGACATCGAATATGCACACATCACAGGTACTCCGACCTCAGGATGTTCCGCAGATCGCCGAAAATTATTCGACCTCCTCGAGTACGAGATAGGCAACATACTCATGAGAGCACTGGGCTGCCCTGAGGGTGTCATGCATGCGTCCACCATCTTCTACGAGGATCTTCGAGCGAGATGGAAGGTAGCACGAGCAGTAGGCCCAGAAACAAAGCGCAGCAACGGTTTTATCCAAGGCGACTCCTGGTCTTTGCAGCAGGCGCTTGCATTGATGTCGATTTGGAGCCATGCCCTGGAGAAGGAAGCAGAGGTCAAAGTTGCATCCTTCATTGATGATGGGAATTTCAGAGCCGAAGGACCTCAGCATGCCATTCGGACTGCCAATGCAACAACTATCTCAGTTGAATTTGACCAGCATTCAGGCACTCAGACCAATGTTGAGAAAACCAAGCACTTCGCCACATCGATCAAGGCTGAGAAGGAGCTACGGCACCATCTTCACGCCCAAGGACATGTCCAAGCATCGATTGTACGGAATTTTACTCTGGTGGGTGGAGAGATATGTACGCTGGGAATGTGCCCACAGGCGGAGCGACGCCGTCGGTATACCTCAGCATATCGAGTGACACAGCGTACCGGTGCCGCCCCACTTGGACTTCAAGGAAAGCAGCGTCTTTTGGCAACAGCAGCCTTACCACGACTTGCGCCAGGATTAGAATTTCGACGACTGCCGAAGCACAATCATCTCAATTTTAGATCGGCGGTGATAAAAAGCATGTGGCAAAGAGGGAGAGCATATCGATCCCCAGCAATGACACTTACTCTTGTTACTCGAGGTCACCTGCTTGACCCTGTGCAGATTGCTACTGCACAACCACTGGTGATTGCGAGAAGGCTTTTCTCCAGCCCGAGCGCAGCACGACTACTACGACGTGCGAAGCAGTGCTGGGACATCTTGCAACATCGAGTAACATTCACCGTGAAGGACAACGACACAGGACCTATCAACAGGATTCGCTCTGTTTTGAAGGACCTACAATGGACATGGCCAGCCTTCGACTACTTCGAGAGGGCAAACCACCAACGAATCTACCTCACCAAGCACCCGATGGGCTGGTGGCAGCACACGTTGAGAGAAGATCTTCGACGCTTTGTGTGGCGTACCGATCTTCAGCTGCAGGAACGTAAGGATATGAAGGGCTGCTCTGTTGGCCTGAACTACCACGTGACCACGTCCATCCTGCGCAAGGCTGACCGCGCCACCAAGCCTGACGACGAGGGCGTGGACGACGAGCCGAAGGAGCAGCCTCCGTTGCTTCTTGGATCTACGGACATACCAGTACCTAAACTTACTTCCAAGCAGGTTTCTTCCTTGCGTGCTTATCTCCAGGGAGGCACCATCACTGGACATAGGCTGCACTACATCACCAAGAATCCAGCCCACAAGAAGTGCCCGTTCTGCCTCGCCCTCGACGAGACTATGCAGCACATCATATTGGACTGCCCCAAATGGGAATTGCAAAGAAAAGCATTACTGGACAGCTACACGAAGGAAGAACTTCATGCGCTACCGACGTGCCTCTTGTGCTGTGGACAGCTACCTGACAAGCCAGAGTATGATGCTTTCGCATGCGAACTACTGCCAGATGATCCTCCACTACATGCTCCGCCACATCATGCTGATGGCGAGTACGAGGTGGGAGACCACGAGGAGGACACTCTCACAAAGATCGACGACTTCACTGTCGTAGCTGGCGACGGGTCATGTCCTGGCCAAGCGTCAGACTTACGTCTGCGCAGGTCGGGCTACTCATTGTACTACGGTAGAGGGCACCCATGCAATGTTGAAGTACCCCTGCGCAGCGTGGCTCAGGGAGCTCAGCGTGCAGAGGTCGCAGCACTTCGACACTTCGTTGCGTGGAGCTGGGGCAAACAGGTCTACTTGACGGACAGCAGCTATTGCGTTCGCAACTTCTCAGCACTTCTTCGAGGGGAGGCGCTAAACACTAAGCAGCACACCGACCTCTGGCAGGCCATCGAGACTGGACTCAATGCCAAGGGACGGGATCTATTTCGAATACAGAAGGTCAAAGCTCACACGCGTGAGCGTGATATTCCAGCAGATGAACGCCACCTATGGGAAATGAATCGCCAGGCAGATGCAGGAGCTGTACGTGCGGCAAGGTCACACGGCCTTCCAGACACCATTCGCCAGCAGCATCGGCAGGAGCAGAAACTATGTTACCTTCTTCAGCACACAGCGACGGTCATTTCCATGCACCGAGCAAAAGAATTGAAAGAGATGGGCCGAGATTCACATCATGACAGATGCGAGCAGGCCCAAGCTATGGAACGTGCTGAGTTGGATGGTCAACAACATGCACAACCTGATGAAGACAACGAGGAGGACCCGTGGGCGCATCTGGGCATTGACCCGGACGACGAGCAACCCCAGCCACCGCCACAACGGACCTCCTCGTCACCATCTCAGTCAGCACCGACGGCCCTGCCTGCCACACGGCGACGACTACCACGCAAAGCAGCTCCAGAAGCAGATCCACCAGCTATTATCCTCGGTGAACCCAGCTCGTCATCGAGCTCGAGACCGCAGGAGGCATGCATTGGACTAGCACTGGATCAAGCTACCACGAACCCGACAAATTGGACCCCGAAGGCAGCATTTCCTGGATATCAGTGGGACCCAATTCAACCGAATATTGATGACTGGAAGTTCAAACCAATACTACCTGATACGGTGGCCAATCGAGCTTGGCACTACCAACAGGCGTTATTTCCTGCAGTGGCATGGTACTTCTCACAGCTACAATGGGAGGCCGATGACACGGTGCGGGCGCCAATGTCGGTATCCTGGGTCGAGTTTGCCATTGATTTCACTATTGCAACAGGCCTCTCTCTTGTCACTCCGCAGGAGAGTGCTAGCGAGGCAAAGATTGTGCGCATGGCCAGATACTTCAGTACTGCAGCTACGAGGATGGCACAGCTATGCAAATGCAAACTGGCTCCACGAGAGACCCATGCTGAGATAAGCGCCTTGATACCACTGGGTCTACGCATGGCTCCAGGATTCAAGTGCCGAGCGTCTTTTGTGGCCCGCCAGCGCACGGTGATGTACGCTCTGGCCCTTGCTTCTACAGACCGCAGGGGCAGCCTCGACGCGTGTCCCGACTGGTGCTCGCCGCCGAAACCGATTTGGAACGTTCCTTGCCTCAAGGAGAACATAGTCAAGACAGTTCGAGACAGCGACCTTTCTTCAAGAGCAATGCAATCAGTGGCATCACTTTCAGAGAGAGGTACCCACACCAGGAATGTTGTCTCTGTCCAGAAGTTGCGCAATGTGATCACATGGACGGCAGATGAAGAACGAGAATTTCAGCGACTTCAAGGACGTGCTCTTATTGATGAGCAGGAGCGTCTTCTACACAACCGAGAGGCCCGTCAACAAGGATACCATGTGTTGGGCCCGCTCACTGGAGCCAAGCGTGACCAGGACCCGCACCTGCTCTGCGTACAGTGCAAGTTCACTACGGCGGGGATTGGTCGCTTCAGCACATGGCCACGACTACTATGCACACCAGGGGTCCTGCCGTCAGGGCCGCATCAATGTGGGCAAAAACGTACACCAGATGATTATGACAAGCTTATCTTGGAGCACAACATACGCGCGGAGAAACCAGGCAACCGATGCCACGTCCTACTTTCCTTTCGACCAGCACGTGTTGGCCAGGAGCTCGAGTGCATGAAGTGTTCCAACAAGTCTGCTAAACGGAAGTATTTCGAGTTTTGTGCAGCCATCTGCACAGGGCGATAGCTCATCACATTATCTCAGAGTGATGGCATAATCTTATACTTACTACAGCCTCGTGAATATGACGCAGGGTGTGGACAAACATGAATATTACCTTGGGAAAAGAGTGGGCCGTGGAAGGCTCGGCCGCTGCAGTATTGGACCTCGAGGAAGCCCCGAATGCGTGGGAACACCTCAGGCCATGTTGCCATGTTTTGCTGGCAGAACGCAAGTCCTGGGGAAGCCCCGAATGCGTGGGAACACCCCAGGCACACGTTGCCACGTTTTGCTGTTACTGCACCGACATCGTGAATGTGACGAAGGTCGGGAACCTGAATGCTATCTCCCTGCTCGGCGACCTGGCGGAGCAGGGTACATATTTTTGTGGATATATGGTGCTACCGCGGACGAGTGCCAAGGTGGATATATGGACCATGTGTGGAGGAGTAGGAGTTTGAGGAGGAGGCGGCGGAGGAGGAGGAGGTCGAGGAGGAGGAGGAGGAGCAGGAGGAGGATTAGGAGAGGGACGAGGACGAGGAGGAGGATGAGGAGGAGGAGGAAGCGGAGGAGGAGGAGGAGGAGGAGGAGGAGGAGGAGGAGGAGGAAGAGGAGAAGGCGGAGGAGGAGGAGGAGGAGGAGGAGGAGGAGGAGGCGGAGGCGGCGGCGGCGGCGGAGGAGGAAGCGGAGGAGGAGGAGGAGAAGGGTGAGGAGGAGGAGGAGGAGGAGGGGGAGGAGGAGGAGGAGGCGGAGGAGGAGGAGGAGGAGGAGTTACGGGGTTACGGATATTGCGATTGTGTCGGTAGAGGACTGACGGAACGCAAGAGGGACGTGGTTTGTGCTCACATCCCTCAGAGTCTCGACTAAGCATTGGCTCGCCTGGCCCTCTCGTGTGAGCTGTAAACCTTGGGCCATTTGCCGTCCGAGATTCTCCAAGGGTACTGCAATATGTTGTCTGTGGCAATCCCCGTGCACCCACCTCCCAACGCGGCGGGTTGCTGGGCAGCAGAGCTACCGCATCTACCACAGAACCAGATTCCCAACACAGAGTGATGCTTGAGCTGGTTGGCTACCATGAGCTCATCTCCCGCATATGTGCACCCGACGCCCGTGGGGGAGGTCATAAATCACACCGTCAACCGATGGCAGAGGAAAAACAGGGCGAACCCAGCCAGGTTCGATGAGCCGTCAGTGACGAGGAGCCTTTACACTGCAAACAACACTTCTTTTTGTCGCACAACCTATGCGGAGACGACAAAACAGACCAAACTTGAGGAGCCGAAGGTCTGGGTCCAGGGTGCCGAACTCGGGCTCTCTGGGGCTCCTCACAGGACAAGCTCTGCTCAGCCTCGAGTGCCTGCTGGGTGCTGATCAGGATCCTCATCCGAACCGGGCACGCCACATGCTTGACCTGGGCTACGCGGGCCCGATCAGACTCAGAAGCTCCACGCAGATCAGCTCCAACACCTGCTAAGTGATCAGCTGATGACTTTCCTGCTACATACAGGGCCGGAGCGCGGCCAGCAACAATATCCTTGGCCTCAAGATGAGAATGTACGAAAAGCACACACTATTGAATGCACGCCCTGCGACGAAGCTCAACCCCAATGGCATGCCACAGATCTCCGTCCTCGCCGTCAGGAGAGAGAAGGGTTTGCCTGAATGGCACACGTTGGCATTCTCTGTTATGTTGTTGAAATGTCCTGGCGCACCGCGACAGGCACCGCGCAAAGAAAACAGCTCGCCTCGAACGACAGTCTGCCGCTCACCTGGCAGGCCTCCCCTGATGGCCCCTGATGGCCTTGCTGATGACCATCTCGTCGTCCAGGCAATCAAAGACCGCGAGCGCCACTCCGACGCGTCGGAGCCGAGGATCCCGCGTGTCCTTGCCGCTGCTGGCGTCCCCGAACATGAAGGCTGGGTTGTCCTCTCCACCCCGCCAGGGGCGCCAGGCTCGAAAGAGTTTATGCCGTATACTTGCCATGCAGCATCGGTCTGTGGCTGCGGGGCTCGAACCCACTCGGCAGGGATGGGCCCCCTCAGCCAGGAGCACGGCTCTGCTTGATGCTGTGCTATGGCCTTCGCGAACAACTCGTCACTCATGTCGTAGATGGGGTCCGGGGCCCTGCCAGTGGAAAACCTCCAACAGCGATGAAAAAGCTGTCCTCGGGCTCCGACTGGCAGCGCGCGCGCGCGTCAGCGACAGGGCCTGCGTCGCCCTCTCCGAACGCCTCGTGCGCGGCCAGGCCGCGCCAGCCGCTGCCGCGAGCAGGGGCCCATACAGCTTGGCCCCGTTGGGCCCGTCACGCAAGTGCTGGAGTAGGGCGCGATACGACATGTTTCAGATGCCGTTCTGCATGCCCTCGCCATCGAAGTGCCGCGCAGCCCCCCTCCATCGCCGTGACTGGACCGTCGCCCCGAACTCGCGGAGGAAGGAGGTTGGCACGTCCAACGAGCGGTGGCCCGTCAGCTTGTCGAGGTCGAACTCCCAAGCATCGCGCCTGTCGTCGTCGTCTCTGGCAGGCAACTGCCATGTGGCTGGCCCGATGGGGTTCCACCCCTCCTGCAACAAACAACGTATGAGTGCCGGCTGAGGTCATCCAATGCGCCTGCTCCTCCGCTCCAGTGGGACTGCGCGCAGCTCCTGGACAAGCTTGGACCTTGTGATCGACTCCTGCTCTCATGGATGGCCCAGGCGCCCAGCACCTGAGCCATGCCTGTAAACAATCGCGTGGCATCCTCAACGCAGGGTCTTTCCCAAGTGCACGTAGGCCCAGGAGGGCGGTGCCGCGGCGTCCAGAAAGCCGAGGGGCAACAGCTCCACGCGCATATGACCTCATCGCCTGCGTGCGTCGCCCCAAAATCTCATGCTGCCGGTGCCCATCGGCCCCAGCTGCAAGCGCGCCCTGCCGCTCGAGCTTCGCCGTCAGCCAGCGACGCCAAGCTGTCCTCGCATACCTGGCAACTTTGTGATGCATCCTCTTATGCTTCCGATCACGACTGGCCCGAATAGCCCGAGCGTGGACGCGTCCTCCTCCGAAGTCGCCTCCACTAGATGCTGCCTGTGCTGCAGCTCGCACATGGTGCACTTTCAGTCGGACTCGCCGCGCAACGGCCCGCGCATCCGCGAGCTACGAACATGCTACAACACTCCCCGAGGCAATCGTCAGACCACGTTGATCCATCTGCTCGAAGGTCGTGACGAGACACGGCGGCGCATGCTGCGTGATCGCCTTGCGCGAACCACGTGTGACCTGACTCGAGTCATCTATCCAGAATCCTACGTGATATCCCCATGTGGGTGGCCGTGGTTCGCCGCGTTATAAGGAATGTGACAATATTCGCAAGCCTCGCGCCTGCTCTCAACCCATGTGCAATGGAACGGGCCGGCGAGAATTCTATTGAACATGCCCCTGATTGCCTCAGACACTTCGCGGCCATGCACACGAGCAGTTCTAGGCCGAGGATCTCGGCTGGGAGCCCAAGTCGGATCGCCGCCGAGCCGAGCCCCAACCAACCTACAGTGTCTTAAAATCTGGCGATGCCCAGCAGCCCGTGGCTACGTGCCATGCCCAGTCGGGCCGCCAGCTCCTCGTCCACCATTCGGATGAACGCCTGCTGGACGGCAGCGTTCCCCTTGATCACCGCGCCCCACGGCGCCTCGCAGCTCTCGGGCCAGGTCTGCGCCCGAGGCTCCCGCGCCTTGGGCCGCATGCGCGAGATGTGGGGCAACGAGCCGATCACCCTGTCGCCCGCCACCTTCCTGGGCAGCAAGGCGCCGATGGTGAGCAGCAGCTGATGCGGCCAGCACTGAGACACCACGCGCGCGTCTAAGATCACCGCCAGCTCGTCGAGGGCAGTGAGGTGGCGGCGATCCAGGTCCACAGTCGAAAGCCTGTCAACGCCCATGGCTGCGTTGGGCTTGAGCATATTGCCCGTGGCTTTCAGATGATGACTTGTGAGATCAGGAAGTCGTTCTTCGCGCACCCGCTCTCGGATCTGATCGAGGAGACCTTCCAACCCCTCGATGGACTCGTGTTGCTGCGGGTTCCATAGCTTTTCCCTGTGCGCCCCTTTGGCGTCCAGGATATCCTCGGGATGCCGGGCGGTGGCGTCGCCCTGCCCCAGGGCGCACTGGGCCGACGGCTGCTTTATGATCGCCCGGTGCAGACATGAAGCTGCCGCCTGCGTACCCATCCACTCTCTGAACTCAGCGATCGATTGACTGACCGTTCGTGCACGACTTCTCCTAGCTACAACTTCGCTCTGTCCCACAGCACTACACAGCGTCTCATCATCACGAGAGCGGAGGGAAGGGAACGTGCCCTTGCTCGGGGGCTGACTCCCGCAAGCTCGCGCCTGCGGCCGCGAGGATGGACTGATGCTTCTCCCCGTTGCGGCGAAGTCGATGTCAGTGAAACTGAGATGTGACTGCGTGGACTCGCGTCCGCCATCCGCTAATGACGCCGCGAAGTGCTGCGACCCGCGCTGGGGTAGCCTCCAGGACAACATCGGTGCGAAACTTGGGTGCGTCCGCTCTCAAACGCCCAAGAGGGGCCTGCACGTGAAGCGCTGCGATGGAACGCTCGGGGGCGCGCGCCCACGCGGCGTACATGCCGCCGATGAAATCGCAATGGTTGGAGCCAACCCGAAAGGCCACGGACTCGGCGACAGCCTTATCAGGGGGCGGGCCCCCGACGGGACGAAACCGATGGCGCTCCTTTGTTCCACGCAGAGACTCTCTTCTATTGCGAGTGGGATGGGAGGCTTGACCCTGCTTTCACAAGAATGCTCATCCCCGTCTAAACTAGGCTGCCCCTGTAGAGCCGAACCTGCTTCCTGACCCTGCGCCGCTGAGGTTGACGACTCCCAGGGCTTCGGTTCGGGGCGCGCGGGTTCAGGGCTCGTAGTTTGATTGTCAGACTGAGGCAACGAAGAGGCGGCAGCAAAGACAGGCATCTGGTGAAAACCGAAGTTGGTCTCGTCGGCCCACGGGCCGTCCTCCGACTCGAAGCCCCAGGCGTCGTCGTCCTCGGCGGCGCCGCTACCTGCGGCAGCTTCGCTAGGAGGGGCCCGAGGCGCTGCCGACGCAACTCCGCTGCTACGCACTTCGTTTTGCATTGCTGAAACAGGAGACCAGTCCAGAATTTTACCATGCCTACGCCGACGAGCTGCATGTCGCGAAACCGCAAGCGGTGCCCTTGCAACAGTGCTCTTGGGCACCTCTAGAGGCTGCTTTGGAGGCCTGGGGACAAACTGCAACCTGGCAGGGATATCCAAATATCTACTGTAAACTTGAGATCGCATGGGCAGCCTGCTCCAGCGAGAGGCCAATATGGCGGGCCTCCAGGGGGCATCAAGAATCGCGGCGAGTCTCCGAATGTATGGTTTTGCAGCCTCAGAACAAATGACATAATCAAGGTGCGACGGCTTGTGTTCGCTATTTGAAGGCGTGCATGCGCGCTCGACGCCGGATCGCAGCATTGCGCCCCCGACCCTCTCCGAACGACCAGTCCTGGACATGTCTGGCGGTGAGAGATTCCAATCTCCGTTTGCTTTCCAGGGCAGCTGCAGCGCGGCAGGACTTCCTATTCTGCGGAAGCGCGCATGGTTAGTCTGGCCGAAGCCGACGCCTGAATGGCCATATACAGCACAAAGTATGATTGAGAAGCCACTCATGTGCAACTGACCAGGCAAGGAACCGTCAAACATTCCTCCTCGTTCTGCTCTCAGTCTTTTGGCTGCTCGGGCAGCGTCCCGGACCTGAGCAGGTCTGCGGTTGCTTGTCAAAGCCACTCTCCTCCTTCGTTGGCCCGCTCCACCTGGGAAGCGCAGGCCTTTCCCGCTTTGGGCCTTGCTCCTCTGGCGAACAGCCCGAGCGCATAACCTCGAGCTTTAGCCGTCCATTCAGCAGCGTCACGCGGCCGAACGCGAGATTCCACTGCCGCCAGATAGTCGCGCGACTTGTACTGAGAACATAATTAACCCCAGGCTTCACTTCCCATGCCCGTCACTTCCCACAGAAGACCCGTGTCGTAGCCGACGGAGCCGCTGAACCCGCTGACGCCAGCGGCGATGCTGACGTGGCCGAATTGGTGCTGGTAGCGGCGACCTCTGACGCCTCTGGGCTCTGACCCGTGGAACCTAGTCGCAGCTCATCCCCGTCGTCGCCGCCGACGGCCGTGCTCGCAGCTGCGCTGGCTCCACCGTTGCCCCGCGCCGCTGCCCCGGCGCTACCCGAAGGGCCATCGCTGGCGGGGCCCCCCGATGGGGCCTCCGCGGGCCGCGGCTTGGGCGGCGGCGAAGCGCGCCGCGGACAGCCTGGCGGCCTCCCGCTTCAGTTTGGCCTCGACGTCCTTCTCGGCGCCCACCTTGGTTTCGGGGCGGGAAAACGACCACGGTCATTGTTTTTCTTTTGTTGCCGCCTTCCAGCCAGCAGACACGCGGGCGGCAGTTGGCGCGGTCATTTTCGTTCATTTTGGCACCGGGGAATTGGCCACAACCGCTGCTTCTTCTTCTTCTTCGGCCGGCTGGAAGGTGGCGTCAACAAGACGCAATGGCTGCGGTCATTTTCCCGCCCCGCATTGGCGTCGCCCTCGACCTCGACCTCCGTGGGCGCGACCGCCCCCTTGGAGGTCATTGTCGCCAGTGGTGTCGGCCTCGTTGCTCTCTGCGGCGACCTCCACGCGGCACTTGCGCTTCTGTGCCGCGCGCTCTGCGACCTCCTTCTCGCCCTGTGCCGCTCGCGAGGGGAAGGCCTGGAGCTCTGCGTGCTTACTCTCGGGCTCCTTCTGATACCTTTGCAGCTGCTCCTTGGGTGCGCGCAGCTGCTGCCCGCCATTCCCATGGCATTCCCACTCCTCGAACTTTCGAAGACCTCACTGTTGATGCGCACCTCGAAGGCGGGATGGCCCCTGCCCTCCTTCTCGGGTGCGATCTCGCCCGCGGCCGCCGCG
Organism: Prorocentrum cordatum; assembly: GCA_963575745.1. Lineage (NCBI taxonomy): Eukaryota > Dinophyceae > Prorocentrales > Prorocentraceae > Prorocentrum > Prorocentrum cordatum. The sequence goes on along the minus strand of CAUYUJ010000223.1, from coordinate 25,463 downwards.
GAGCAGAGACCCTCCGCTCGCGCGAGCGCCCGAGCCGCCCTCGTCTCACCCGCTTCAGCCTTAGCCAAGTCGATGGCTGCAGCTTGCCCCTTGCTGTCCGCGCTCCGCAGCTGCGCCCGCAAGCGCAGGGGCCGCGTGGCAAGCTGCTCACGGCGATGCGCCGCAAACCTCCGCGTGCCGCCCGCCTGGCGGACCAGCTTTGCTCTGGACTTGGTGGCCTCCGTGGCGCCGCGCCCCGCTTGCTTCTGGCTCTGCGCGACCAGGGCCTGGGGGACTAATAAAAATAGTGAGAATGCGACGCATGCTAACAATCATAACACTATGACGATGACTAAGAGTTATCACACGTAACGACTAATGCACTTACGAATCGCAATGGTAACGCCGATACCAATACAACGAACAAACATGTTAATCAAACGAATAGTATTCCTCACCAAGAACAGCGATGCGAAGCGTACTACGGAAGCGAGTACCGATACGAATATGAATGATCATGGGTGCCCACTGCGAATAACACTACTAGGTTGATGATTGGGAGGAAGATGGCGAGGCGGAGGACGAGGAGGAACAAGAGGATAATGAGGAGGAGGAGAAGCAGGACGAGGAAAAGAAGGAGGATACGGAGGAGGAAGAGGCGGAGCAGGAAGAGGAGAAGGAGGAAGAGGATGAGGAAGAGGAGGAGGAGGAGGACGAGGACGAGGACGAGGACGAGGAGGAGGAGGAAAAACGCTTCCCTCTGAGTGCGTCGCCCCTTTGGCGCCTTGGCCCGCGGGCTGGGTGCCTCCCCTCAGAGGAAGCCGCGCTGGCGACCTCGGGCGCCGTGGCGCGCGAGGCGCCCATAAAGGGTCGCGCTCTCAATGGGCCTGCAGGGGCCTGGGACTGGAGGAGGAGGAAGAGGAGGAGGAGGAGGAGGAGGAGGAGGAGGAGGAGGAAGAGGAGGAGGAGGAGGAAGAGGAAGAGGATGAGGATGAGGAGGAGGAGGAGGAGGAGGAGGACGAGGACGACGAGGACGAGGACGAGGACGAGGACGAGGACGAGGAGCAGGAGGAGGAAGACGAGGAGGAGGAGGAGGACGAGGAGGAGGTGGCGGAAGGAGGAGGTGGAATTGGAGGAGGAGGGGGGGAGGCGGAGGAGGATGCGGAGGCGGAGGAGGAGGCGGACGAGGAGGAAAAGGACGAGGAGGACGATGAAGAGGAGGAGGAGGAGGAGGAAAAGGTAGGAGAAAGAGGAGGAGGAGGAGGGAGGAGGGGGAGGAGGGACGAGGCGGGAGGAGGAGGAGGGAAACGCGTGGCGCCGTTCCTTCAACACGAGGACCCAACACTTTAGGATGGTTTGGAATAGGAGCAGTACGAACAATAAACGTAAGACTAACATTATTCAACATCCAACTTACAATACTATTAACGAATAGTCACACTGCGTTTTAATTATAAAAGCACCTGGATACAACAATGACGAACACAACGAGTACTGCGGAAAACATCTTTGAATCACGAAACATACAGCAACACGAATAATAGTAACAAGGACCTTCATAATACGAGTACGAATCCGAGTCACCAGTAGCATAACTATGAAGCACAACATTCCGAGAATACAAACAGTGATAATTACAATTGGTAATGATGGTATTAATATGCGAATAATCGCACTGCGAATGATCATATTCCGAAGACTAGTACTTATCGAAATAAGCACAATATTAAAATTCAAAGAACATCGCGAATACCCATGCTCATACGATTTTGCAGGCGCACAAAACAATCAGTCATCCATAGTATCACATACAGCAAACATGAGACGATCCGAGCGAATATTACGAAGTTATACAACGCAATACGAACACGTATATAAACCAGAACAGTGATACGAATGATAGTACGCCTATTGGAAATACTAGTACGCAATAAGCATCATACATTATCCGGGCAAACGACCGCACCATTTGCAGTTGTGAGTAACTCGTTGTGGGTGCCGCTTTCGGTGGAGCTCCGTATTGGCGCGTGAGTGACATGCCGTCATGGGTGGGGGAGACGCATGCGGGCGGTGTCACTGGGGCATTCGGTGGGGTTCCCTATTGGCCACGAAACGCTGTACTGGGTGTGGCGGACACGTGCGGGCGGTGCCCCTCGCTAGAGTTCCCGAGGAGGCAACGAAACGCTGGACTGGTTGGGGATGACGCGTGCGGGCGGTGCCACTGGGGTCTTTCTGTGGAGCTCCCTGTGGGGCCACGAAGCGCTGTATTGGGAGGGGGGAGCGAATGCGGGCGGTGACGCTGGGGCCTGCGGTGGAGTCCCCTCATGGGCCCACGAAGCGGTGTACCGGGTGGGGGGTCGCATGCCGGTGGGCCACTGGAGCTCCCTACGGGGCCTCGAAACGCTGTAGCGGGTGGGGGGTCGCATGCGGGAGGTGCCACTGGGTTTGGTGGAGCCCCCAATCAATGCGGCCGCGAAATGACGCCGCAAATCTTGGTGCAATTGAAGAACATCGGTTCCCCTGCAGAGCTGCCCTGTGCGGCGACAGTCTCGCTGGCTGCTACATGCCGCGTGCACCGGGGGGAGGGCCATCAGAGTGGCGGCCTGGACATACATCGCTGCGCCCAGCGCCTTAAGTCCATGATCGGCCTGGCCGAGATCCTTTTCGGCTGGTTGGATTGGGCTGGCAGCGCCTTCCTCCACAGTCTGGAGAGGGCCCAGTCCAGACTCGAACAACGAGCCCACGAGACAGGGTCACTTGTAGAAGAACTGCTTCGCGGTGGGGACGTTGCCGATGTGACCCGGGAGCGGTGGCAACGGCGATGCGTCGACGCTTTCCAGCATCGCGACGTAGCACTTCTCCATCGCCACCTACGTCGCCAGCTTGATCGTTTTCGATTGAGCACTCTCCCAGGCAGGAGGGTGGACAGAGCGATGCGTGCGCTGCTGGGCTTGAAGAACAAGGTGCCCCCATGCGTGTGGGCCGCGGCACTTCGGGCTCTCTGCGACGGTTGGACCACGGGCGCCTGCGTTCACTGCAACAGGGGCTGCCTCTTCAAGTGCGGCCGCGGCCAGGACTCGCTGCACCGCTGCGCGCATTGCCGGATCGTCGAGCAGCTGGCGTTCGGTCGCGCCCGCCTCGCTCCGGCGCGCTCCGGCTTGAAGCTCGACGACTTCCTGCTCTTGGCGCCAGGCTTCGACCCGAGCCAGCAGGACGTCTTCGCGGTGAAGGCCTTGCGCCTCTATGCGACGTTCCGCGCTACGAACGCCGCGCGTCGCGAGGAGGCCAGCGACGCCGGGGAAATCTGGGCGCAAGCCTTCAGGGAGGCAGCTGCGGGGCATTCATTTCTCATCGAGGCTCTTCGACGCGTGCGCGCGGGGGGGGCCGGCTGTGCTTGAGGGCGCCCGCTCCCTGTGCCACTCCATTCCCGTGCGTGCCACGGCCGTGGCGGTGCAGATCGCGCCAGACGTGATGAAGCAGATCAGCGACGTGTACATTTTCTGGCTCTTTTCTTGAATGCTCGTCGCGGTCGGGGTGGTTGGTGCGTGCCCGCCAGTCCCCCTTATCGCGGTTCTCTGTTTGCTGAACATCGGGCTCGCCCAGTCGCTCCCGTTGCGACGGCCCGGACCTTTCCGACAAGTGCATCACGTGAGGATGTGATCATGCATATTTGCCTCCCTCCTCCTCCCCCTCCTCCTGCCCCTCCGCTCGTGTGGGATATCTGTGCGAGTGCCCCAGGCGAAGCCCTGTCTGGCTCGCGCGTTCGCGAGCTTGATTGTTTTCCCCTCCCTTCTCTCCTCCCTTCATGTCCTCGTCTTCCTTCCGCACTAGCGGGCCGTAGATCGTGGCGTTTTCGTTGCGCGCCCCCGCTGCTGTAGGGTAGCGCCACTTGTTTCTTTTCTCGTCCTTCTCCTCTCCTCCCTCCTCTGCGCCCCTCGCCTCCTCCTCCCCTTCTGTGTTTTTGCAGGTGGGTCCGAGGCTTTGCTTAGGATCCTTTGTCCATCCCCTAGCGGGGTCGGGACTGCCCACCCCTTCTTTCCTCTCCCTCTTCCGTTCCTTCCTCCTCCTCCTCTTCGTCCTCCTTGCTTCCCTTGCCCCTCTTCTTTTCTCGCCGGTGCTTTTCTACGTTTGGGATGTTGCTGTAGTTTGAGCCATTGGTCTCTGCTGCGGACCCACGCGGAGTGCACGGGTTACTCGATTGGCGTTGCGGTCGCCCCCCTCCCTCATGCCCCTCCTTCTTCTCCCAAAAGATCGCGCTAACAAAATGCAGCCTTGGGTGGTGGGCGACGCACGCGGGCGGTGCCACTGGGTTTTTCTGTGGAGCTCATTACGGAGCTTCGAAAAACTGCATTGGGCGGTGGCTGACGCACGCGGGATGTCCCACCGGGGCCATCGGTCTAGTTCCTTAGGGGGCCACGAAGCGCTGTACTGAGTAGTGACTGACGCATGCGGGCGGCCCCACTGGGGCCTTCGGTGGGGCCCCTTATGGGACCACGAAGCGCCGCGCTGGGGCGCTTGCGGGCGGCCCCGCGGGCACTTTTTTCTATATATATATATATATATACATACATGGAAAAAATACCAGGTTCGCGCAGCGCGAGCTCAGGTTCAAGCAGCCGCAACACCTGGCGGCCGCGGCTGGCGGCAGGCGCAAGCCTAGGAAAGCCGAGCGGCAAAGGGACGAGCAAGCGCGTGCAAATGCGATATTAAACGATTGTCGCGAGAACCTGCTCGCCGCTCGCCGCCCCTGGCACCCCGGCGCCGTCGCCAGCGGTCGACGACGCAGCGCCGGGGCCAGAAGGGCAATCCAGCGCCTCCGACCAAGACGGATCGGGCGAACTCGGGCCCGAGGGAGGGGGGAAGCGAGGCAGGCCCATCCACCCGAACCCAGGCCGAACCCAGGCCACGCGGGGCCTCGGCAGCGGGCCCCACGGGAGCGCGCGCGCAAGGTCCGACTGGGGCGTCTTCAGCGGTGTCTACAGGGCCCCCTTTAGCACTGGCAACGTCTTTCTCAGCCGGTGTCGAGCGCACAGACCCGCTCGAGCTCGCTCCAGACGCTGTCGGCATCAGGTCGTCGATATTTGGTTGGGCTGTCTTGAGAGCCTTGCTCTTCGGCAACTCGGTGCTGCGGTCGCCTTTGGCCTCAGCAAATGTCGCCTCCTGCTGGACCCGCGCCAATGCGGCGAAGGCCGCCGCGACCGCGGCCGCCGTCGCCGAGTCTGCTCGAGCAGGTCGTTTCTTCGAAGTACTGCCAGAGTGCGACGGGGCGCGCGGCTTGGGCGCGCAGGGCTTGGCCCAGAACTGCGCTTTGATGCTGCTGCACGCGGTCCGGAGGCAACGCAAACAGTGAATGCCCCCGGTCGGGGCCCCGATGATTTCGCGAGCCGCGAGATGCAACTTAATCTTGTTGGCCTGCTTCGCGACATTCTCGTCCGAGATGTCAGCTCTGCCATCGGCAGCCATGCCGCCAGCAATCGAAACCCAGAAGACCGCGGCGTCGAGCATGGCATGCCTCGCCTGGGTGATCTCCCGAAGGGGCGCCAGGAGCACCGACTTGAGCAGCGGTGAACTTGGCGCACCGATCAGCCTCGACGTTGCCTCTGCGCGCTCTGGCCGTGGCCTGGCCCTCCAGCGCGCGCCGAACAGAAGCGCGCGCTTTGACCGCGACCGCAGTGAGGCCGCCTGCGCCGAGCCCCCCTGGAGTCCAGCACTGCATGCCAGACGCGAACCCGCAGCTCCGCCCAGGCTGCCTTGCTGCTGCTGGTGGCCACGGGCCCGCGAATATTGATACCAGTCACCGCGGACTCAGCGTCGAAGAGAGCTGCCGCTGGTGGAATGGTGTTCTTGAAAAGCAGAAGAAGTGCTAACAGCTCGCCGCCGTCAATGGACTGCAAAGCGCCAGCCAAAGAGGGGGCCACCGCGCGCGTGCCAGATCTTGGCCCAGGGTCGATGCGATCGGCGCCGCTGGGCAACGCAATAACGGCGCGTCCTGCGCTGGCAATCCTGGCGCCGCCGTCGATGCAGGCTCCATCTGCGAACAGGTCGGGCTCTGCAAACGGCGAGCCCTCGTCGTGACCTTTGATCCACTGCGCGCGCGCCAGGAAGTCGTCGCCCCGCGGCCTCCGCTCCGCGAGCGGTTCTGGCAGCCGCTACCTCTCTAGCAGAGTCCTGATCGTGATGGAGTCGCCCTTGTCCTTGGAGCGCCCCAGCTCCTCTGGAAGGGCCAAAAACGGCCGGGTATCTTTACGCTCCGCGTGCCCATGCCGAAGCGCCCCCAGCTTGCCGGGTCACAGCGAGCAGACCGAGTGAGAGCTGAGGCCTGCCGCGCAGCGCCGCTCGTTGAGCCGCTGACCGTCGACCAGGCAAAATCTGGCATGCCCGCCTTCACATGGTGCCAACGTCCTCCAAACCTCAGCGATCTTGGCGGGGCCTCGGCCCGACGCGACCCACCGCCTGTCCTGCGGCAGGAAGACGCCGCCAGCACCGTAGATGTTGTAGTGCGTACTCTTGGCCAGCTGAGCCAACTGCCACCGCTCGACGCCCCGCGCGGTAAACTGCTTGACCGCCCAGGGGAACGCGCCGCCACGTTGAGCTTCTCGCCCGCGTCGGCGACCCAATCAGTAAATCAGCTGGGTGTGAACCCGATCCTCTGCAAGGACATCGCTGCTGCCCCGAGCGGACCACGCGCGTCGCCCCAGTGCTTGGCGACCTTCGCGTTCCACTCGGAAGTTGGCTGACAAATGGACGTCGGAACCCACTTCTCCCATGCAGCCTTGGCCAGCATCATTACAGGCCCCAACGCGGCAGCGAAGATGGGGTCCAAATTTTTGGCCCCCGAGAGCATCGGCACTGCGGTTGCATTCTTGCCTGCTGGCCATGGCTCCGCGGCTCTGACCGGGATGGGGCGCGCCCAGGACAACCCGCTGGAGTTGAGGCCGGCGCAGCTGACGCCGTGCATCGCCGAAGGGTGGGGTCCTGCGAACGCGACCTTGGCTGCAGTTGTGCGCCCGCGCCTCGGGCCCAAGGCGAAGCTCGACGTTGGCTAGGCGTTGCCGCCGCAGGGCCCGAGCAGCACGTCGCCCCTCTGCGTGGTCAATTCCCGGCCTGCGCCCGTGACGCGCCCCTTGGACTCCAGCTCTATTGAGCGGGCGCCTCGATATGCTGCTGCGCAAGCCTGGTGAGTCCCCCGTGGCCTTAGACTTCTTGACCGCGGTCTTGAGCTTAACTTTCCTCAGCTGCTGCACCACTGCACGAGCGGCGCCCGCAAGATCGCCCTCCGCGCGCCCGGCGCCGTCCCAGCGCTGGGGCACCAGGTCGTCGACCACGATGGCTGGCGCGACGGCACCGAATTGCGCGACCCTCTCGCCGAGCGGCTGCGACAATATGAGCTTCTTGAAGCCCGTGGCGAACGCGTCTCCAGCGAGCGCCGTCTGGAATGCTGGCGACTCCTGCGGGCAGCGCCCGTCGAGGTGCAGCGCTCTCGGCGCGCGGTGCAGAGAAATCTGCAGCTTGGCCAACAGTGGAAAACCGAGCTTGATGGCTGCCTGCGCAAAGACCGATGCGAGACCTGTTCGAATGCCTTCCAACGGTCCAGCAGGATGCTGGCAGAGGCCCAGTCTTGATCGGGGTAAAGTTCAGCCATCGTCGCATTCCACTCTGATCTCCCCTGATGCAGCCAAACCGCTCTGTCACATGAGCCCCCTGAGCACGCCCGCCAGTAGGGCGGTTCGTTGGCTTTCTCCCGCTGCTGCATGATGGGCCTGCGAAGCCTGCCGTGAACTCTGACCACCGCTGCCAACAACGCAATGGGTCGAAGGCCTCCGTCTGCTTTGAGAATGAAGGCCATCTTCGTGATGAAACTGGACCAAGATGCTTGCTGCCCGATAGCCAGCAGCAAATCACTGAGGGCCTCAATGCCAAGGTCACCATGTTGAACCCACTTGGACGGACGCTGTCAACGTTGGACCCAGACAGGCTTGAAGGACGAGCACTTGCCGTAGCTCAGCCACAATATGCCTCTCTTGGCGCTCTCCGAGCTCCTCAGGCCATGGCAGACGGCGCCTCTCGGGCTTGAGCTCCCTCGGGGTCTTCGCACCATGCGCGCCACCACCTGCTACCTGGACTGGCCGGGCCTGGGCGGCGACGATGCCCCAGTAAACGGACCCCTCGTCGACCAACGCTTGCAGGGTCTGCTGAATGGTGAGCGGCGCCACACCAACTGCGCCGGCTGGCTTCGCATTCCAAATCTGAGCCGTCTTCGTGGCAGCATGGATGCCGCCTGAGCCCGTGTTGACAGAGTGCAGCGCCCAATCATTCTAGCTCTTGGAGGCTTGATCGAGATCCGTCGCGCCCATTGCCTCGGACCAGCTGAAACACGCCGCACAGAGCACCTCAAGCTGATCAAAGGAAATCCTCCGAGCGCCTGGCGATGATGCTGACCACGCCCGGCAGCGCAATTCGGTCGGACGGCGGCCTGCCAGCTAGCCTGCCCAAGGCACGCAGGGCTCCGAACCTGGTGAGCGGCCGCTCGATCTGCGCTGCGTCTCGGAGACAGATAGCCACCGACCTGCGCCGGGTCGAGGCTCGAGTGATTCGCGGCAGCCTAGGCGGCGACGGCGCCGCGGCTGAGGTGGCTGAAACCCTGGGCCGTTCTGCGCGGCCCGAATGCCTGTCGAGGTCGTGGATGGGCCCGCGCGCGTCAATCATGTTGACCTCCGCCTGCTGGACGAAAGCCTGCCACATGCTGTCCAGGTCGGTCATGCGCTCGAGCTGGTCACGAAAGGCCCGCCAAGCTGGGCCATGGTCCTGCGCGCAGCAGACCAGCGGCCTGGACAGGAGCAGCCGCTTGGCCGCGCGCACGACGGTGACCTTCTGGTGCCTCCTCGGGCCGAGCAGCTCGAGCGCAACGGGATAGTGCGGGCTGGGGCCCAGCCCGTGGATAACGCTGGCCTTGTGCCCCGCGGAAGAGCCTCGTGACCACGAAATAATCGATGATCCCGCCAGCAGGTCTGCACGTGGCCTCCGCGGGCGCGGCAGCGACCGCCTGCGCCGCCTCTAGCCGGACTCTTCCATGACTGACGGCTCCATGTTGAAGTCCCCCCACACGATGAAGGGCCTGTTGGCCGACTGCAGGGCCTTGGGCACCGCGTAGATTGCGTCGGCGTTGCTCTGGTTGAGCCCGACGTTGACCTCCAGATACACGCTGACCCACGCGATGCTGCCTCTGCAGGCGCCATTGAGGTGGGAGATGATGGCGCGACCAGGCTCCAGCACCGCCTGCTTGCCGAGCACGTCGAACGATCCGAGCCCGAGGTGCCGGGGCGCCATTTGCACAAGGCCCCCAGTGCCTTGGGAGCCCAAACCAGAGTTGATCGCTGGCGCGGCCTCTGGGGCCCATCCGAGCCGTCGAAGTTGTCCTTGAACGGCTTGAGTGCGCTGCGAAGCCACGTGCGTCTCTTGAGCGGCAACGAAGTCGCAGCACCTGACAGTGGTTGTGCCAAACAGCTTTGCGAACCTCGACCACGAATTGCAGTCGACCGCGAGGCCAACCCACCAACGCCCCTGCTTGTCCGCCGTGCTGGACATGAGAGAGGAGCGACTACTGCCAATGGCCCCGCTGAGGCCGCTACCCCGAGGTCTTGGAGCGCCTGGCGGCCCTGGGCGCGCCCAGTGCCCCCTGGGGCCTCTTCCTTTCGTTCTCGTCCGCAGCGCTGTCGAGAAGCCCGCCCTCCAGGGCCCTCGCCCTCCATGAACTTGTCGAACTCGTCGCTGCCTGGGTCTCCTGCCATGGGGTCATCAGCCTCATCTGCGCCGCCACCTGCGCCTGCACCAGGAGCGCCTGGACCTCCACCTGCGGCCAGCACTGCGCGGGCAGGCTCTGGCTCGGGATGTGGTGGGGCTGCGGCAGCAGCCATTTCGCCCAGAATCGCGGCGAGATTAGCCAGGACCTCAGCGCCCGACTTGCCTTCCGCGTCGATGGAGGCGACCTTGTCTTTGACGGAGCGGAGCGTGTCCTCGACCGTGGTGGACGAGTAGAGCTTCTCCACCAGTTTCTTGGCCTGCCTGAGCTCCGCCTTGCGCTCGGCCAGGGCGATCCGCTTCTGCTGGCGCCTCCAGAGCCTTGCGATAGTTCCCCTAGAGGCGCTCACGCTTGACTGTAGCGTCGGCGACGGCCAGCGGTGCTTGATCGACTGCCGGAGGGAGCTTCCGCGCCTCCGAGCCCAAGACGCCAGCGGCTGCCTTTGACGAGCTCATGCGACTTCGTGGCCATGGCTGCGTAGGCTGCAATCTTCTCTGGCGAGAGCGTGAGGGTCGCGGGGGCAGCAGGCCCTCCGCCGTCAGGTCCGAGCCCTTCGCCACCGCGCCCTTTGCCGCCGCCGCCTTTGGGCCCCTGCTTGGCCCAGGGAGCTCCGAGGTTGCCGCCGCCGACTGCAAATTTACCCCAAGGTTTGTGGTTGTCGTTCGCTGCTGGCAAATTGCGGTCCGTCTGCTTGCCCTTGCAGCCAGCGTCGATACAGAGTGAGAGATGTCGTGGCGCATAACCACCGCAGCGCGCGCACTGCCAGCACTTCGCCATGAGAGCCAGAGGGCCCAAGTAAACAGACAGATTCGCTGTGCTGGGTGGTGGCTGGCGCGCGCGGGCGATCCCAGTGGGCTCTTCGGCGGAGCTCTCTATGGGGCCATGGGGCGCTGTGCTGGAAGGTGGTTAACGCATGCGGGTGGTGCCACTGGGGCCTTCGGTGGAACCCCTTATGGGGCCACGAAGCGCTGTGCTGGGTTTTGGTGGACGCATGCGGGCGGTCCCACTGGGGCCTTCGGTGGAGCTCCTTATGGGGCCACGAAACGCTGTGCTGGGTGGGCGAAGCGCAGGGAGGAAGGGCTGTGCTGGGTGTTGGTTGGCGCACGCGGGTGATCCCACTGGGACCTTCGGTAAAGCCCCCTCATGGGGCCACGAAGCGCTGTGCTGTGTGGATGGAACGCAGGGAGAAAGGGTTGTACTGCGTGGTGGTTGACGCATGCGGGCGCTCCTATTTGGGACCTTCGGTGAAGCTCCCTATGGGGCCACGAAGCGTTGTACTGGGTAGGCGAAACGCAGGGGGGAAGGGCTGTGTTGGGTGTTGGTTGACGCACGCGGGCGGTCCCATTGGGGCGTTTGGTGGAGCCCCCCATGGGCCACGAAGCGTTTTTTGGGTGGGCGGGCGGAGGGCAGGGAGGAATGTTTGTGCTGGGTGGTAGGTGACGCATGCGGCCGGTCCCACTGAAACCTTCGGTAGAGTTCCCTATGGGGCCACGAACCGTTGTACTTGGTGGGTGAAACGCAAGGAGGAAACGCTGTGTTGGGTGGTGGTTGACGCATGCGGGCGGCCCCATTGGGACCTTCGGTGGGGCCCCCCATGGGGCCACGGAGTGCAATAATGGGTGGGCGAAACGCAGGGGCGAAGGGCTGTGCTGGTTTGTAGTTGACGCTTGACGCACGCGGGCGATCCCATTGGGACTTTCGGTGGAGCTCCGCATGGTGCCACGAAGCGCAGCACTGGGTGGGTGACGCGCAGGAGGAAGGGAGAGCGAGGAGGGAGGAAGGGGGCGGGAGGAACGCGGGGTCCGTCTCTTCAATGCGAGTGCCCAAGACCGCAGGAATATTGTGACAAATACAAGTGTACTGCCACTACCATTTTTAAGTATATCCACAATGCTGGTATTCCTTGTAGTACACATACTAATAAGCATAAGAATATGACCCATGATCGCATTCGAAAAAAAGCCAATACTAACACGAACATTCTGAGTTCAAATTGCACTGCGAACGCTATTAGTTCGAATCATATTAATACGAGCACGAATGGCAGTATTAATGTTAATCGTAATGCTAAAACAGAATACTAGTTCCAATATTGCGAGTATTCTCGTATTTATATTGCTGGTGCCACTATACGAATCACACTAAAAAAGGAGGGACCAGAAGAATATGAGGAGGAGGAGGGGGAGGAAGAGGAAGAGCAATCACAATAACAAGAGCAGGACCAGGAACAGGAAGAGTTGCACGAGGAGGAGGAGGACGATGACGAGGAGGAGGAGGATGAGGAGGAGGAAGAAACGGGGGAGAACTTGTTCCGGCGACGCATCCGGCTTGGGACGACACGGCCCTCCCAGACTGGGCCTGGTGGCAGCGTTTAGCGTGGCACTTTGCCCTACGTGCGGGGGCCCCCGCAATTGTGCAAGTTCCGCAGAGGTTGCGCGGTGCAGTGGCGCATGCGAGACGCAAGGCGCTGGAGGTGCTTGAAGCAGCGGGACAACGCGGGAATGCCACGGCAGAGTGGAACATGTTCGCGCTGTTCGACTTCATGCTGTTCGCTCGACCCCAGGGGGCGTGCCCGACGTTATGGCGGGGTGGACGGTGGGCCCAGCTGCGGGCTTCGGCCGCGATGGGCCCATCCCCGCGAGCGCCACCGAGGAAGGCAACGGACATGCAAGAGCGCTCCGGGTGCGCACTTTGGCTGCGGCTGGAGAGGAAACCGACGCGTTGGCAGCGGCAGTGCAGGCCGAACTGGCGCCACGCACGGCGGAGACGCTGGAGAAGCTGCGGGCGAGCTTCCCGCCAGAGGAGACGGAGGCGCCGCGGCGTCGCGCCCTGCGCCGCCCTGCGCGCCGCCCTGCGCCGAGCACGGGGAGGAGGCGGGGGGGGAGGAGGTGCTCAAGCTACTGCGGCGCACTCTCCGGCTGGCGGCGCCGGGCCTGCTGGGCACGCGGCTAGAGCAGTTGGGGCGAGCGGCGGCGAGACGGCGCGGCCGTTCGCCCGGGCCGCCGCGAGGGTGGCCTTCGGGGAGCTGCCGCGGGAGGTTCTCCAGGCGCTGCGCGCGGGGGGGCTCGTGGCGCTCGCCTAGGGCGCCGGCGAGGTGAGACCCCTGCTGGCGGGCGCCACGCTCCGCCGCCTGGGGCTGCGCGCGCTGGCGCGGGCGCGGGCGGCCCAACTAACTGAAGCCGCCAGAGGCGCCAGTGCGGCGTCGGGCGCACGGGCGGCGCGAGCGCGCTGGCAAAGCGCTTGTTGGCCCTCGCGGAAGCCCGGGCGAACGCGACACTCATTAAGGCGGCGTTCCAATGCATGCGCCGCGGCCCCGCCGTCGAGGCCCTGGACGAGGCCGCCCTTGAGGCGGCGGCGGCCCTGAGGACTTGTTTCGCGGGCCCTGCAGAGCACTACTGGCGCGCGGCCGACGGGCGCCTCGAAATTGTCTGGGTGGCGCTGGTTCAATCATGGAGGCCTCTTGTCCCCGGCGGCCTTCGCCGCGGGCCAGCGGCGCGCCCTTGAGTGAGCAGCTCTTGCACGGGCTGCAGCAGCTGGCCCTGGCGCCCGCCTGTGCTCCTATCTCGGCGACTCCTGCCTGGTGGTGCGGCCGGGCCTCGGCGCTCTCGCGCTGACGGGCCTCCGCGAGGTTTTCGCGCCGCTCAGGCTGGACCTAAACCAGCGCTGCGGTCTGGTCCCCGGCGGGGGTCCAGGCCGAGCTCGCGAGCGACTTCGCGCACGTGCTGCCAGTCTTCCGCCCGCAGCTCCGGGCTCCTGGAGACGCCGACGAGGCGGCGCCCCCTCTCGGCGGGCAGGGCTGCGGGCTGGACGGGGCCACGGCGCGCCTCGAGAAGCTCTGGGCCAGCATAGGGCGGTTGCTGCAAGGAGGGCCCAAGCGGCAGGTCGCGGCCGCGCTACTCAACGCCTGCGCAGGCCATGACAAGTTTCGAGTAGGGGGTCGACTACAACATTGTTTTGCCACAGAATTTGTTGTTCTGTTCGAATCCACTGGCAATTCGTAGAACTTTCGCAGATCTTCGAAAGGTTGACGTACTTTTGTTGAAGAGTCGACGTGGAAGTCAGTCTTGGAGTACGCCAGTTCTGCAGTCGAAACATGCAGCTAGCCTTGGCCGCGGGGTAGAAGGCTTTCCGCGACGACGACGCCCTGCGGGCCCCCCGGGAGAAGCTGCTGGGGCGTCCGCTCGGGCCAGAGGCGTGCGAGCTGCTGGGCCTGCCGGCAAAGCTCGAAGCGGGCCGGCGCGCAGCGGGCGGCCGCGAGGCGGGCGCCCGCCTGCCGGGCGGCGCGGGCGCAGGCGGCGGATGGGGTGCGGGGCGACCTCGATGTCTCAGGAGTCCCCACTCTTGCAGACATGCTGGCGGCGCCGCCGCAGGCTGCTGCCGCGGTCGAGGCGAGTTGAGCCGGACTGGCGCGCCACGGCGCGGGGCGGGTCCCGAGCCGGCGGCGCCTCTGGAGGCCTGGGTTGCTGGGGCGCCCGACAGGGCAGAATACCTTGGTTGCTAATGATGCATGAGAAAACCCACGCTGCTGCGAAGCGGCGAATGCACCGCTGCAGTCAGGCGTCGCTGCTGTCCGTGGGAGGGCCCGGGGCCGGCGCCCACCTGTAGTGCCTCGCGGAGCCGGCTTGCGCGCTGGAGGGCCCGCGCCGGCAGGCGGCGACCCGCAGGCGCGTCCAGCTGCCGCGGCCGGAGCGTTCCACAGACGAGCTCGCGCGAGCGGCGGCGACGTGCCAGACCCTGACTGCCGGCGGAGTGCCGCGCCGAGCGCCGCTGGATCTGGCGGGGTTCCACGCCGCCGTGTGTCAGCCGAGCGGAGTCCGAGGCGTCGTCAGGCGGCGCGCGGGCGTGGCGCGCCGCGTGCAGCCTCGCTGGCAGGTGGCGCCGCTGCGCGAACAACGGACGCCCACTTGGGACAGGGCCCGCGAGCCGCGGCGGGGCCAGGCGCAGGTCCTGGAGCGGGCTATCTTGGACGTCGAGTATGACGACCTCGACGGCTGGCGGTGGCTGGACGCGAGTGTCCGCCACCCAGCGGCAGGCGACGAACCCGCCGTGCTAAGGCGCGCGGGCGAGGCGGCCCGCTGGGCCGAGCGCGCCAACGCACCCGCCAGCCCGGCGAGCGCCTCGGGACGTTCGCCGTGGAGACGGGCAGCCAGCTCGGCGGCGAGGCGCGGGCCTGGCTGCTGGCGCTGGCCAGAGAGGAGTTCCCGGAGGAGGCGCAGCAATAGTAACTTGCGCCAAGCTACCGGTGCTGAATTGCGCGCGGCAGCGAGGGCTGGCCCAGCTGCTGCGACGCGCGGCTGGGCTGCGCTAAGGACAGCCGGGCGCCGAGCGGCTTCTGCGCGGGGCTGAGCTGCTGCTGGGCGCGGAGGCGCGGCGTTGCCAGGGCGCGGGCCTGGGCGGGGCGCAGGGCCGCGGGCTTGCGCGGCCGGCGCGGGGCCGGCGAGCAGGCGCCGCGCGGGCGCGGCTGTGCGGCGAGCGAGCGGCGGGCTGGCGTTTGGCGGTGGGGCCGCAGGGCTTTGGAGCGGCGCCTGGCGGTGGGGCTGCAGGGCTCTGGAGTGGCGCCTGGCGGTGGGGCCGCAGGGCCCAGGCCGCAGGCCAGGCGGCCGCGCGGGCGTCGCTCCGCACCATCGTCGCTTTCTCCGCGGCGGTCCCGTGCAACCGAACTTGCAGGCCCCGGCGGGCGCGCCCCTCGGCTCCAGGACTTCAGGGCCAGTCGCAGCTGAGCGGTGCGCTGGTTCCTGGGTTGGAGGGTTGCGCCCGCCCCCGATCAAAGTGCCCGGGCGCGCGGACAGACGCGCTCGCCGCTCGGAGGAGCAGGGGGAGGACGGGGGGGAGGACAAGCTAGGTGCGTTCGCGTCATATTTGACATCCCACTCCTCCCTCCCATCCCTTACCATGGCGTAGATCCCTTCACTACTCGCGCCGGCGGATGTCGAGCAGGGCAAGGATCCCGAAAGGGTACGCGATGCATTGTAGAGCAAGGCGTGGCATGGCGTAGAAGAGCACCGCAAAGCGTAGTATCAAGCATTGCATTGCATGCCGTGGCATGGCACGGGAAAAGGACGCCAGCGCTGCAGCGGGAGCACGTGTCGAAACGAACGGAAGCGCGGAAATGAGGCCAGCGACGCAGCGGGAGCGCGATTCGGAACGACCCGAAACACGGACATGAGGCCAGCGTTACATCGGGAGCACGAGTCGGAACGAGGGGGTGGACAACCGTGCAACCTCCCTTACGACCAGTGAGAGCCTGCCACCAGGCCCCGGAGAGAAGACTGCTGATGCTTCTCCCAACCGGGCTTCCAATCACAGAACATCGCCTCGAGAATCGGCCGCCAGAAGATCGGGGGCGACCAGCGCCCCCTGTCCTGCAGAGCGAGCGCCCTAACGTCCGAAGCTCGCCTGGCCGAGTGCGCAATCTGGTCCGAGACGCAAGCAGGGGAATCAAATTGCAAATCCCACTCCCGCCCCAGGTCGTCAACCGCGCGCGTCGGACTCCGAAAACTCCATCCCACGCGCTGCGCCGTGAGCACGAGCGCAGCCACGGGGTCCCTACAGGACACCCATGGGCGTTCCTTCGCCGCTTGCTCAAGGGCGTTTTCGAAAAGACACTGGAGGACGGCCGTTGGGAGCAGGCCATCCCAAAGCACCTCTCCGTACTGCCTTACAGCATCCATAGACGCGATCACCAACGGGTCTCGCTTCCAGCCGCGCTTTGCACAGCTTAGGAAGAGGCCCGTCGACGCTCCGCGAGGAAGCCTGCCTTCGGCCTGCGCCGCTAACACACGAAGCTGGTGCAGACGCGAATCGGCAAGCCCATACACACAAGATCCCCAAAGCGCGACCGCAGACGGGCCGGCGCGATGCAGAGGGGTGCAGGAGCGGAGCGGACGCACGGAGTCACATGGCGCTCGCGTGCCCATGGCCATTTTGGTCTCGAGCTCCACCTCCGTGCTCTCGGTCACCCACGTTTTCTCTTCCCGCTAAGGAACCTCTGCAGCATCTGGGGCGACGAGCTGGTTCGGCGGCGAACCCGCGGCTGCGGCGGCCCCGGCGCTGGATGGGGGGCCCGGACGGCGCTGCGACCGTGCGCTCGCCTTCTGAGCGCGCGCGGCAGACACCTCGCCCCCTTATGGTTTCCTCGATCGCGGGCATGGCCGGCTTCGACACGATCCTGCTGGGGGCGTACGTGGAGCAGCTCGGGGGCACCCTCAGCAGTCTCACGATCGACGATATGCTGTCGACCTCCCTCCTGGAGTTGTTCACGGCCTTGGACGAGACAGTGGTTGACAGTGTGCCCCTACAGGCGCTCCAGAAGTCCAAGCTGCGGCGCTTCCTCAGGAAGATCGCAGAGATCGGCGGCGCGCCCTCGCCGGACTTCGGCACGCTGAGCGGCCCAGCGCAAGCGCCGACGCGGCCGGCGGCCAAGGCGCCGCCTCCCGTGCCAGCGGCACGGAAGCGCAAGCTGGCCGCCCTCATCGACCAGGCGGATGATGGAGACGTTGAGCTCCTCCCGGCGCCGCGCATTGCGGCTTTGTGGGCCGACTTCGAGAGGGCCCACGGCGGGGGGCCCCGCGAGCGCGAAGACGCGACGGGGGACCAGCTCTCGGCGCTGGCCGCCAAGCTCGCGGAAGACATGGCCCCCTTACGTCGACGTGGCCGTGCGGGGGCCATTCGGCCGGCGTCAACAGCGGCTGCTACGTTTCACCGCCCAGGTGTTCGTCGGGGGGGAGCTGGTCACTCGGCAGCTCCGGGGGCCTTCCTCTTTCGACACCTGGCGGGCGTGCTGGCGAGTCTTCAGGACGGCGATGCTCGTGCTGAAGGCCTCTCTGCCCGGGCCCTTGGACGAATGCGATCGCCCGCCTGCTCCACTGCGCCTTCCCCGAGCAGTGGGGCATCATCTCGCGGGCCGACGGCGAGATGCGAGCGGAGCGCTGGGGGCGCATCCGGCGCCAGACAGAGGCCCGCGTCGCCAACGGATGCTACGCGGGCTCTTTCGACAAGGACCGGCCTTGGGAATCCGTCATCCGGGATTCGGCCAAGTCAGAGAGTAGCCCCCACGCCAACTGGTGGTGCGAGCGCGTGGACAAGCTGTGCCTCCTCGCCTCCCGCCGGGGCGCCGTGCCGCAGGCGCTGCAGGCGGCCGGCGGCGGCGGCGGCGGCGGGGCGGCGGCGGCGGCGGTGGCCCGCCGCCATCGGCGCCTCCAGCGGCGGCCGCCGGCCGGAAGAAAGGCGGCAATGACGACAAGAAGAAGAGGGGCCTGGCTGGGATCGAGCGTCGCAAGGACGGGCGCCACCTCCGCGCCGCCGACGGCTCCCAGCTCTGCTTCAGCTGGAACCGTTCGGAGAAAGGCTGCACGGACAGTCGCTGCCCCCAGGGCCGCGCCCACAGCTGCGAGTGGTGCCTGGGCTCGCATCGGGCCATCGACCCGGAGTGCCCGGCGAAGCCGCGCGGCTGGGTGCCGCCGCCGCCCGGGCGTCCGCGAGCTGCCCAGCGAGGCCCTCCGGCGCCCCGCGCCAGTAGGGAGGGCGCGGCCCCGCCTCTGAAGGTCGCCAGGACGGCGCAGGAGGCATCGGGGGCCGCAGAGGGCGCGACGCCCAGCTCGCGGGCAGCTCCGGCAGGTGCCGCCGCGGCGATTGCGGCGCCGCACCCAGGGGCGCGCCCGTCGGCAGAGCAGGCGCTGGCTACGGCAACGCTTCTGGGCTTGGCGGCCGCGTCGGCGGCCCGCCGGGCCGCCGCAGCCGCGGCGGCGCCAGTGCTCGCGCAAGAGGCGCCCGAGACCGCTCCAGGCGAGACGCCCGTCTCGCGCCGGGCGCGGCTGAGTCGACAGCGCCAGAGCCTGCAGGACGTTCTGGGCAGGCTCCAGCGGCTCGGGGCCTCGCTAGCGGAGGCGCAGCGGCGGCGAGCTGCCGCTTCCGCCGCGGGTCCGCGCCAGCCCGCCCCTACACAGGCGGCCGCTAGTGCGGCGCAGTTGCCACCAGCAAGGAGGGGCCGCCCGACAGACTGGAGGGGGGCCTCGCGCCAGACCCCCAGGAGGAGCCCCGCTTCGTGGCACTGTCCGAGTTCGGGGACCCGGCGCCGGTGCGCCGCCACGCCTCTCGCGGCGTTGACCCCGTGGACACGCGGGAACAGCGGGGTCAGGAAGACGCGGCGCGCAGGGCCGGCCTGAGGAACGCGGCCGCGGCGGTCGCCTCGGAGCCGGCGCTCCTGCGCGTCATGGGCCAGGTCAGGCTCGCCATTCGGGGGGCCCAGTCCGAGGACGCCAGCCTGACTGGGCTCGCCGGCTGCTGCGGGGAGACACCCGCGCGCGCGCCGCCGTCTCAAGCGGCCGCGGCAGCACTGCGGGCGAAGGTGGCCCGCGCACTCGGTGTCGAGCCCGGCGGCGAGCTCCGCCACCACCCAGCCTCGAACATGCGGTTCCGCTCGGCGCAGCAGGTCATATCGCTCGCCGAAGGGCCCGATCGGGAGGTCGGGAGGTGGCTGGAAGAGGGCGCCCCCATGGGCATCTCCCGCGCAGTGGTGCCAGGCGGATTGTTCCCGCTGGCCGAGTCCTGCAGCACCTTGGAGCCCGGCGACCTGGGCACGGGCGACTACGCGTTCTTGGCCAACCACCCGTCCTTCGCCGACAAGCACGATGAGGCGGAGGCGCCGTCCTTGGACCTGATTCGCGGCTGCCTGAAGTCGGGTTACGGTGAGACCTTCGACACGGTGGCGGCAGCCGAGGCCAAGTTCGGGCGCGTCTTCCCCGCGCCGCTCGGCAACGTCCGGCGCCAGAAGCGGGACGGGACATTCAAGAACAGGATCATACAGGACCTCAAGGCCAATGGGGTGAACCGGGCGTCCACGACACGCGAGCGCGTCGTGCTGCCGAGGGGGTCGATCACGCGGTCGACCTCGCCTCATTAGGGCAGCGCGTAGGGGCGCCCACTCGGGTTCATCGGGTCGGCGTCCTCGTGCTCGACTTCCTCGACGCCTTCATATGAGCATCCCGTTGCACGAGGACGAAGGGCGTTTCAACGTCGCGATCCTCGAGGAGCCTCCAATGGCAGGACACGGCCGCGTCATCGTCTGGCGGGTCCTGGGCTTCGGGGGAAAGGCCAACCCCCTGGTGCACGGCAGGGTCGGGTCATTGCTGGCCCGTTCCGCTCAGGCCATGCTGTCGGCTTCCGAAGGCCGGTTGCAGCTCTACGTCGACGACCCGGCGAGCACCCTCGCGGGCTCCGACGAGGGCATCCACTGCAACTTGGACACGGTCCTCGGGTGGTGGCTCGCCCTCGGCCTGGGGCTGGCATGGCGGAAAGGGGTTTTCACCTTGGGCGCCCATGTCTGGGTCGGTATCCAATTCGAGTTGCGCGGCGCCGTAGCTTACATGGCCCTGATGACCCTGCCGCCGGAGTTTTTGAAGGCGACGGCCGAAATCATGGATACGTTCTGCGGGGGTCCGGCACGGCCCCCCTCGGCTTGGCGCGCACGGCCACGGGGAAGGTGTCGCGCATTGCCCAGGTCGTGCAGGAGGCATACCCCTTCGCAGCATCCTTCTGGGCGGCCTTGGTGGCTGCAGAGCAGGCGGCGGCGTCGGCGCGGCCGGAGGCGCCGCCCGGGCGCGTCGCGATTCGCCGCTTCGCCGCTGCCGCGGCGGCGTGGGTGCGGGCGCTCATCAGAGGCGCCGTTCTGCCCCTCGCCCGCGAGGTGCACCACCGGCCGGACCTGCGCCGCCTCCCGGCCGCGCTGGTCCACGTGGAGTTCGATGCCCCCCCGTGGGTGGGAGGCGCCATCCTCTTCGAGAAGGGCGCCCCGCGCGAATACCTCGCGTTCACGTGGTCGGACAAGCTCCTCCAGCGGTTCAGCGCCGAGATCGGCAATTCCAAGTGGCAGACCTTGTGGGAGTACGTCACCCTGCTGGTCACCCTGTTGGCGCGGGGCGCGCCGTTCGCAGTCGGGCAGGTCCTCACGATCAAGGGGGGCAACCTCGCGGCGCTCGCGGGCGCAGTCTATTACCGAGGACGTCGAGACCTGAATGCCGTGACCAGGGAGCTGTCATGGAGGAAGGCTGCCGTCCGGTGGACATGCACGGTCTCGCATCTACCGCCGGAGGCCAACGAGCTAGCGGGCGCTCTCTCCAGGTTGGCGGCAACGCCCCCAATCCCTTTTCCACCGGCGTTGCGGGATACGCGGGCCGCTCGCGCGCCCGAGCTCGACTTGATCTGGCAGGCCTGGTTGGGGGATCCGCTCCCGACAACTTGTCGTTGAACGAGCTCGTGTGCGCGGCGCCGGCTTTCCTGTCCGACGCTGAGGGCGCCCCCGGGCCAGCGGGCGCCGTGATTTTGATATAAACCGAGGGGTGCGTTTTCTGACATCCGAGGATGGGCTGGCATCCCCCAGCAACGCTACTGACAGAAGGGGGGCGTGGCAAAAAGGGGGAGGGGTCTTGAGCCACTGCTGACTACTCATGCCGATGCTTTGCCGACGCCCCCCTGCCCCACGCTTTCGGGGCCGCCCGGGAACCCTTTGGGACCCCCAAAACGCACCAGGAGAGGGCGCCACTGCCCCCCCCCCCCCTCCTCCATTCCAGGGAGGAAAGGCCAGGATGGAGGGGGAGAGAGGGAAGATCGGCGTATCTCGCCAGGCGCGTCCCCGGCTTGTCTAGCCATCGGGGGACATCGGCGCCTCTCGCCCGCCGCCGGCCCCCCGGCTTGGCTGGCCCAGCTCCGTTATCGCGCGCCTCCGCGGCTCAATGCCATAGGGGGAGATCGGCGCAGCCCGTCAGTATCATAGCGTGTCTGCCGGCTCGAATTTCCGGCCGTCTGGGCGCGGCGGAGCGCGGGTTTCCCGCGGGGCGCATCCGCCGGCCACGTTATGACTTGGCTCCGCTCGCCGCCGCCCGTTCTCGACGGGATCGCGGTGTGTTGATGGCGGCCGCTCCCGTAGGGGCCCGAGCGCGATCGGAGGGGATCTCCCTTCCGCGCTTCCTCGCCCGGGCCTGGGGGCGAGGGAAAGGGTGCGCCCCGCGCCAGGAGTGGCCGCGCCCCGCGGGGCTTCGGGGGGCAGGGGGCGACCTCCCCTGCCACCCGCCTCGGCGCGCCTCGGGCCCGGCGCATTCGGGGGCGGGGGCAATGCTGAAGGCCCCAGCTCAGGCGACGTTGAGACCTCGGCCCACTTCGCGGGCGGTGGCCTCTGTCGCAGATATAAGTTGAGTTGCGATGTGATTGTATGTTGTATATATCGTACATACGAGTCGGTCGCATGCTACTATAATATTTGTTATGTGTGTATAAGTGTGGCATTGGTTTTACAGGTTTGCTAAACTTATACACGGTTGCAATGCAAGTGTTTATCACCGACTTACAACTCTTAAACACAAAATTATCAATTTTACGTGTTCAATTAGAGTCCCACTTGTCCGCGGCCACATTTGGCCCAACGTGTGTTCACTGCCCCCCGCGCGGAGGCGCCCAAGGTGCGCGCGCGGAGGCAGCCGTTGCCCGACTAACCGTTCGTCTGACCGACGTGCCGCCTGACCTTTATTTCTGCCCCCAATAAAGCGGCCGTTTCGCTTGAGACATCCTCTAACGGAGTCGGTTTGAGACGCCTGACGTTAAATTTGAAATTCTCGCTCGAGACATCCTCGCAAAGAAATATGATATCAAAGGATGTTGCGAAATCGTCGAAACCTTGAAAATTAGGATCCCGCTCGGGACATCCTCAGAATAGCGGGGTGCGGGACGAGCTGATTCAACGCGTCTTCTGTTCAAAACGGTGCTCTCGCTCGAGGCATACCCCCCCGTTTTCTCGTCCTGCCCGTCCTCACGCCTCGCCTATGTGGCATTGCGGATCATGGACGCTCAGAGTAGGAAGCGCTCGAAACTCGACCTTGTTGCCCAATCTTTATCAATGAGTATGGCGCCAGCAGATCGTGTGCTCGCAGATTTGTTAGGCACAGAGTCGAATTCGAAACTCAAGGGCGCCCCGTCGAACGAACTTGATGTGGACACTCCCAGCGGTAGATTGATTCGGTCTATGGAATTCGTTCTCGACGATGGCACTGTTTATAATTTCTTGTACGTTCATCCTGTTGCATGGTTGCAGGAGCTCTGTCGGCGGTGGCCGAAGTTTGCCGATTTGTTGTTCTCGAGCATAGGTGGTTCTGAGATTCGCGTTGGGCTCCACACGGATAGACTTACGACGGGGAACCCCTTGATGCCAGATCCATCTCGAGAGCTGCAGTGCATATGTTTAGGAAACCTGCGGCGATACCGACCCCGTCGGATCCCGCTCGAGACGTCCTCAGAAAAGCGGGATGTCGGACGAACTGGTTCAACGCGTCTTCTGTTCAAAACGGTGCTCTCGCTCGAGGCATAATAAAACAATGGACACGTCCGCGGAGCTTGCCTCCTCTTCATCCTCCTCCTCGTCCTCCTTCTCCTGCTCCTCCTCCTCCTCCTTCGCCTCCTCCTGCCCCTCCCACGCGTGATGTTGTGTGCTGCGTGGCATGGCGCGCTGTGTCGGTGGATTGGACTGTGGCACAACTTCCGTCGTGGTTCAAAAGTCGTTCGTGTGGCTGGTTCACAGTTGGGTGCATCCCTTGTTCAGTGGAAGGCAAGATAAAAGGAGGTTTGTCCGAAATTGTTGGCAAAGTGTTGCATATGTTTTTCAGCATGGGCGCCTCGTAGTTTAAAAGTGGTTTCCGATGTTTGGATAGTAGCAGATCGTCGCGCATTCTGACTGGCGCGTTGGGGTATATCATCCAAGACGAGAAAGCTTTCAGGTTTACATTTGCTGTGAAGGGGGCGGGGGGCTACAAGCCCTGTTATTTCTGCAGGAACGTCGTCAAGTGCCACGTGTCTAAGTTAGCAGGGAACATGCATGCGAAGCACTTGCGCGATGCTCTTCCCAGCACTGCAAGCTTCTACGACCTTGCAGACCACGTCGAACGCCAGAGCCATGTACTTCTTGCCCCTGGTGCCTTCCAGCAGGAGGAGACGGCAGCGGGCCTCGCGCATGATCCGCATGCGTTGATATGGGACAGGACTTTGCGCGACATTGTTTCCCCGATCGATCGCACGTTTTGGGATTTTATGCATGTGTTGTTTGCGTCGAGCGGAATGGCCCAATATGAAGTGAATAAGTTCTGCGCGAATCTCACCGAGGCCACCGCGTTCACATTGGATCTCTTGGACAGATTCAGCGGCAGCTTCTCGCCGCCGAAGCCCCTCAGAGGTTTGCCGCGCAAGTTCTTTCAGGATCGGACGCGGGCCAGAGGCTCTCATATAAAAGCTTATGCGGGGGAGACTGTAACAGCCGTGGCGGCATTGGCGTGGTTTGCGAAGATGGTCGTCGTTCCGCAGGGTTTACTCGTTGAGGAGTGCCGCAGCATGTTGTTGTTGGGCAAGATAACAGACATGCTTGTATGGAAGGAGTACTGCGTTGAGAATGTTGGCATTCTGTCCCAGTTAACGCGCGAACATTTCATTGTGCACAGGGCCGTGCACGGCCGCCTCGCGTGCAAACAGAACGCCCGTTACATGTTTCACGTTCCAGTTTGCATTGCTGCGCACTCGGAAGTTGCATCGTGCTTTAGCATGGAGAGAAAACATAAATACGCCAAGGCTGCGTCTCGCCACTCGGCAGGGGGCGGGTGGGAATGCGCTGTGTTGAGGCGGCAGACGCTCCATGCGCTGGCGCGCGTGGAACGTTGCTTCGTGCCCGAGCTTCTCGGCGCCGGCAAGCCATCGCCACACATGGGCAAGTTTATCGAACACGTTTTTCCCAACCAAGGTTGGCCAAGTTCGCGCCTCCAAGCACATCGCCACGGCCAGAGGGGTGATTAAGAGCGGCTCGTTTGTTTTGTCGTCTGCCGATCGGGCCCGATACCACGTGGGCGTCGCGTTGTTTTTCTGCGGCGACAACCCACTTGCTACGCCAGATTGGAAGCACCTGATGTTTTGCCGCATGTGGAAGCGGCGCGCCGCCAACGAATGGTTGGCGACGACAACTGTTATGCATTGTTCAACGGCCATGTTTGCCATGTCGTCGCCGTCCTTTTCGAGTGCCCCTGACAGCGCGCAGCCTGTCGTGCCAGACCTCCCAGGCGTTGACGTGCTATAATTTCGCGCGCATGAGGAAATCACCATCATCATCGATATCGTCATCGTCCATCGCACTTCCTCCTCCCAACCTTGGGCCCCTCCCTCGGCATCCACCTCGTGCCCCGCCGACTCCTCAGCACCCCCCTCTGCCTCCTTCGCAGCCCCATCCCCTTCCGCAGCCGTGCGTTCCTCGCCCGTTTTGTTTCAGTCGAACAGAAGTGCACCCAGTGGTATCCAGTTGGAAAAAATCTGAACAGCCGTCGCTCAATCTGGAGCGGCGAGCCTGCACGGTCGGACCTATGATGATAATTGCGAGGAGGAGGAGGAGGAGGAGGAGGAGGAGAAGGAGGATGAGGAAGAGGAGGCGAGGAGGAGGAGGAGGAGGATGGAGGAGGATGGAGGAGGAGGAGGAGGAGGAGGAGAAGGATCACGAGGAGGAGGAGGAGGAGGATGGGGGAGTAAGAGAAGGAGAGGAACAGAGGGGGGTGGCAAGGCAACCTCAGGATCAGCTTGGGGACCCACCCACCCACCCCCCCGCCCACCCACAACCCACCCACCACCCACCACCAACAACCCACCCACAACCCACCCACCACCCACCCAC
>CAUYUJ010000222.1:53182-110682 GCA_963575745.1 Prorocentrum cordatum | reverse complement strand
GGGGAGGAGGAGGAGGAGGAGGAGGAGGAGGAGGAGGAGGCCAGAGGCTTTCTTAATGACAGCCTGGGGCTTTCTTGAGGCCGTCTTGGGCCGTCCAGGGCTCCTCTTGCGCCGTCCCGAGGCACTCTTGGAGGCCTCCTGGGCAATTTGGGGCTCTCCTGGGCTGTCTTGGGGCAGTTTGGGGGCTCCTTGGGAGCCTTTTGGGGCCTCTTGGGGCCTCTTGGGGCTTCTTCGGGGCCTCTTGGGGGCCTCTTGGGGCTGAGAGCTCAAAATGTCCGTTCGGGTCCCCCGTCTGGGCGCTCTCCTGCAGCCGTCTTGGGGGCCTCTTCGGCCGTCTTGGAGGCGTCTTGGGCCGTCTTGGGGCCCTCTTCGGCCGTTAAGGGGCCCTTTTGGGGGCCTCTTGGGCCGTCTCGGGGCGATCTTGGGGGCCTCTTGGGCCGTCTTAGCGCGTCGGGAAGCGGAAAAGGCAAGAACGCCAACAATCTTTCAAACACGTACGGGACATCCATGAATGTTGTTTCTTGGGGCTCTCGTGGGAAAGCTCCTGGAGTCCTCTTGGGGCGCTTTGCAGGCCTCTTGGGCCGTTTGGGGGCCGTCAGGGCGTCTTGGACAGATCGTTCGGCGATTCGGGGTTCTCTTCGACTGTCTTTGGGGCCTCCTGGGGCACTCTTGGCCCGTCTTGGGTGTTTTGGGGGCTCCGGAACTCCCAGAGGGGGCGTCGCATCTGACCCCCCGCCCCCCCGGGACCCCCACCCCAGCCCACCCCACCCGGCGGGGGAGGGATCGAAGGGAAGGGGCTTCCCTTCGACTCGATTACGACGTTGCTGTCGCGCTGAGGAGGTCCCTGGGAAAGGGGGGAGCTTCGACGAGCCCAGGGAAAGGGGGGAGGCAGCAAAAGGGGGTGACAGAGACGACGACCAACGAATAACGGAGATGACGACTTGAACGAACAAGCCCCTCACACACACCGACAGGGTCGGCGGATTTGTCGGCCTCTCTCTCTCTATATATCTCTCTCTCTCTCTTCCTCGCTATCTCCTTCTCTCTCTCTCTCTTTGCTGTCCTCCTGCCGTTGTCTGAGGTTCATATATTGGGCCGCTGGAGTCGCAAGGGAATGTTCTTTGTCGGAAGCGGTGAGAACGATCCCGCTCGCACGCGGAGGGGACGCGCGAACGAGAATGGAGAGACAAACGCAAAGAGGAAGCCGGGCGCATGGAAGATAGAGGAGGAGGAGGAGGAGGAGGAGGAGGAACGGAAAGGAGGCGGGCGATGAGGAGGTGGATGCGGAGGAAGAGGTGGAAGAATAGAAGGAGGAGGAGGGGGAGAAGGAGGATGATGAGGATAAGGAGGAGGAAGAGGAGGAGGAGGACGACGAGGAGAACGAGGGGGAGGAAAACGAGGAGGAGGAGGACGAGGAGAAAAATGAGGAGGAGGAAAAGGAGGAGGAAGGAGAGAGGAGGAGGAGGAGGGCGGAGGAGGAGGAGGAGGACGAGGGGAGGGGGAGAGGAGGAGGAGAGGAGGAGAGGAGGATGAGTGGGGAGGGAGGAGGGAGGAGGAGGAGGGAGGAGGAGGGGGAGGAGGAGGAGGAGAGTAGGGGAATGAGGGGAGGAGGAGGAGGAGAGGAGGAGGAAAAGGAGGAGGGGAGGAGGCGGAGGAGGAAGAGGAGGAGGAGAGGAGGAGGAGGAAAAGGAGGAGGAGGAGGAGGAGGAAAAGGAGGAGGAGGAGGAGGAGAAAGAATAGGAGGAGAAGGAGGAGGAAGAGGAGGAGCAGGAGGAGGAGTTGGAGGACGAGGTGGAGGACGAAAAGGTGGAGGAGGAGGTGGAGGAGGATATGCAGGCCGAAAAACGTTCCGGGGTTTTTTATGAGAGGAGGAGATCCAGGCTCGCCTGAGACAAGGAGAATGAGTGCAGCGTGAGCACCCGCTTTCCCAGGCCGCGGTCCCATGCGCGGCCTTTGTGTACAACAGCATTGACAGCGCGCGCGGCTCCGGGTCTGGGTGGCTGCCTTCCCGCGTCCTGCGATTTTCTGGCGCGGCCTCCAGGTTATCATTGCTTTCCTTCGCCCTTCGGTGCCCCATGGCTCTGCCTGGCCGACAAGGCCAAGGACGACACAAACGCCGCGCTGGGGAGGTTCCTGAAGCGCGGCATGCAATTTTGCGGCCTGGCGCATCGCCCTTGTCCAGGTCGCAAGACATCCCAAAACAGTAAGGGGACACACCCCCGAGATGCCCCTGGAGGGGTCTCGGAGGCCCACCAGGTCCCCCGCGGACGAGGAATGACATCCTCGGCGTTTAGGAACCGCACGCACTCCACGTCCAGCGGATCAGCTGGCTGGCAGGAGGAGGAAGAGGAGGAGGAGGAGGCGGAGGAGGAGGAGGACGAGAAGGAGGGGGAGGGGGAGGAGGAGGAGGAGGAGGAGGAGGAGGAGGAGGAGGAGGGGGAGGAGGAAGAGGCGGAGGAGGAGGAGGAGGAGGAGGAGAGGAGGAGGAGGAGGAAGACGAGGACGAGGAGGGGGAGGAGGAATAATAGTATTAATAATAATGATAATACTAATAATACGACGACGGCACATTTTTATAATCATAATAATAAGAAGCATGACACGCATACTAAGCATAAACATAATACGAAGACAACTAATACGAAGAAGCATCGTCAGAAGAAGAAAACGAACACTAATAGTACGAAGAAGCAGCATAAAACCATCAAGAAGAGGTGGATGATGAGGAGGAGGAGGACGCGGCAAAAGGACGACACTGAGGAAAAGGAGGAGCAGGAGGATCACGCTGAACAAGAGGAGGGGGAGGGGGAGGCGGAGGCGGAGGCGGAGGCGGAGGGGGAGGGGGGGGGGAGGGGGAGGGGGAGGAGAGGGGACGAGGGGAGAGGACGAGAGGAGGAGGCGGCGGAGGCGGAGGAGGGGAGGAGGAGGAGGGAAGAGGGGAGGAGGGGCGGATGAGGGAGGGGAGGGGGGGGCTGGCCGAGGAGGATGCAGAGGAGGTAGAGGGAGAGGAGGAGGGGGGCGGAGGAGGGGAGGAGACTAGGAGGAGGGAGGAGGGAGGAGGAGGAGGAGGCCAGCGAGGAGGCGGAGGAGGAGGAGGGGGGAGGAGGGGGAGGAACGGCGAAACGGAGGGCCCGGGATGAAAGTGACGTAAGGACGAAGGTGGAACAGGGGAACATGGGAAAACGATGAAAAGAGGAGGGGGAGGGCGAGGGGGAGAGGAAGGGGGAGGAGGAAGGGGTGGAGGAGGGGAGGATGAAGAGGATGAAGAGGAAGAGGAGGAGGGGAGGAGGAGGAAGAGGAGGAGGAGGGCGGAAGGAGGAGGAAAGGGAGGAGGAGGAGGAGGAGGAGGAGGAGGAGGAGGAGGAGAGGAGGAGGAGGAGAAGGAACGGGAGTAAAATGAGGGAAAGGAGGACCGGAGGGAAAAGGCGGCAACAGGAGGAACACGGGTTCCAATAGGGGGGGCGGGGGGGAGCGGGAGGGGGCGGGGGGAGAGGAGGAGGGAGGAGGAGGAGGAGGGACGAGGAGGAGGAGGAGGAGGAGGGCGGAGGAGGAGGAGGAGGAGGAGGAGGAGGAGTAGGAGGAGGAGCATGAGGCGGAGGAGAAGGATGAGGAGGAGGAGGAGGAGGAGGAGGAGGAGGAGGACGAGGGGGAGGGGGAGGGGGAGAGCAAGGAAGAGGAGGAGGAGGAGGAGGAGGTGGAGGAGGAGGAGGAGGAGGAGGAGGAGGAGGAAGAGGAAGAGGAAGAGGAGGAGGAGGAGGAGGAGGCGGAGGAGGAGAATGAGGAGGTGGAGGGGGGGAGGGGTAGGAGGAGGAGGAGGAGGAGGTGGATGATGATGATGATGATTCTGATGATGGTGCTGCTGATGATGATGATGCTGAGGATGATGCTGATGATGATGACGATGATGATGATGATGCTGATAATGATGATGGCGATGATGATGATGATGATGATGATGGTGATGATGATGACGACGATGACGATTACGATGATGATGCTGATGCTGATGACGATGACGATGACGATGACGATGATGATGATGCTGCTGATGATGCTGATGATGATGCTGATGCTGGTGACGAGGCCGATGCCGATGCCGATGATGATGATGGTGATGGTGATGATGATGATGGTGATCATGATGATGATGATGATGCTGATGCTGATGCTGATGCTGCTGATGATGATGGTGATTGCGATGGTGATGATGAGGATGAGAGTGAGGTCGGGATGAGGATGCAGAGGATGAGGATGAGGATGGGGATGGGGATGAGGATGAGTATGAGGATGACGATGAGGATGAGGATGTGTATGATGATGCTGATGATGATGCTGCTGATGATGATGCTGATGATGATGATGCTGCTGATGCTGGTGATGATGATGACGATGATGCTGATGATGATGATGATGGTGGTGGTGGTGGTGATGCTGATGCTGATGCTGATGCTGATGATGATGATGATGATGATGATGATGCTGATGATGATGATGATGATGATGCTGATGCTGATGATGATGATGATGATCATGATCATGCTGTTGATGATTATGATGCTGATCATGATCATGATGATGCTGCTGATGATGATGATGCTGATGATGATGATGCTGATGATGATGATGATGATGATGATGATGATGATGATGATGATGATGATGATGCTGATGATGATGATGATGATGATGCTGATGCTGATGCTGATGGTGATGGTGATGGTGATGGTGATGGTGATGGTGATGATGAGGAGGAGGAGGAGGACGCGGCGGAGGAGGATGAGGAGGCGGATGAGGATGATGAGGAGGAGGAGGACGAGGGGGAGGGGGAGAGCAAGGACGAGGAGGAGGAGGAGGAGGAGGAGGAGGAGGAGGAGGAGGAGGAGGAGTAGGAGGAGGGAGATGGGGATGGGAGGGAGAACGAGGGGAGGGGATGGAACTAGAGGAACGGAGGAAACACAGGGGAAACTGGATGACACAGGAGAGAACATGAGGGGACCACACGATGGCGAGGGGGAGGGGGATGGGGAGGAGGAGAATGATGAGGAGGAGGATGAAGAAGAGGGAGGCTGCGGTATGAGGAGGAGGAGGAGGAGAAAACGGAGGAGGAGGAGGAGGAACAGGAGGAGGAGGAGGAGGAGGAGGAGGGGAGGAGGAGGAGTTAGACGAGGAGAGACGGGAGGGAGGGAGGAGGAGGGAGGAGGAGGAGGAGGCAGGAGGGGGAGGGAGGAGGAGGGAGGATGAGGAGGAGGGCGGAAGGAGGAAATGACGAGGAGGAGGAGGAGGAGGAGGAGGAGGAGGGAGGAGCGAGGAGGAGGAGGAGGAGGAGGAGGAAACAGCTACTACGAATACGAGAGCGAAGACGAAGAGGAAGGCGCATACTACTCCCACGAAACTCAAGAGGAGGCAAGGGGGAGGAGGAGAGGAGGAGGAGGAGGAGGAGGAGGATATGAGGAGGAGGGCGAGGAGGAGGGGGAGGGGAGGGGGAGAGTAGGGGGGGAAGAGGGAGGGGAAGGAGGAGGAGGAGGTGGAGGAGGAGGCGGAGGAGGAGGAGGAGAGAGAGGAGGAGGAGGAGGAGAGGAGGAAGAGGAAGCGGACGAGGGAGGAGGAGGAGGAGGGGAGGCGGAGGAGGAGGAGGAGGCGGAGGTGGAGGCGGAGGTGGAGGTTGGGGAGTGGGGGGCGGGGGTGAGAGGGCGAGGGGGGGGAGGGGGAGGAGGAGGGGAGGGGAGGAGGGGGAGGAGGAGGTAGTGAGGAGGAGGAGGAGGAGGAGGAGGAGCAGGAGGAGGAGGAAGAGGATGAGGAGGATGAGGAGGAGGAAGAGGAAGATGAATTTTTACCATAACACTAATAAGCATCCCAGTGCGACCCTACCTAGGAGTTGGAGCATTTAGGAAAGCAGCATATACATTTACACCGACAGCTTTAGTTACATCTACACCTGCATCTACATCTACATCTACGCTAGGTATGCTGCTATGCCAGGCTATGGCATGACATGCTATGCTAGGCTATGCTAGGCTAGGCTAGGCTGTGCTATGCTATGCTATACTATGATATGATATGGTATGATGCGCTATGCTATGCTATGATACGCTGTGCTATGCTATGGTATGATGCGCTGTGCTATACTAAGCAATGATATGCTATGCTATGCTATGCTGCGCTATGCTATGTTATGCTAGGATGTGCTATGATATGACATGCTGCGCTATGCTATGACATGCTAGGCTATGATATGCTATGCTATGGTATGCAATGATGCGCTATGCTACGCTATGTTATGATATGGTATGCTGTGTTATGCTATGCTATGCTGCGCTGTGCTATGTTAAGCAATGCTGTGCTATGCTATGCGAAACTATGATATGCTGCGCTATGCTATGATATGACATGATATGCTGCGCTATGCTATGATATGCTATGCTATGCTATGCTAGGCTGTGCTAATGCTGTGCTGCGCTAAGCTAAGCTAAGGTAAGGTCAGCTAAGCTAAGCTAAAGCTCAGCTAGGCTAGGCTAAACCAAGCTAAGCTAAGCTTAGAGTAGATAATCTAAGCTAAGCTAGGCTAGGCAAAGCTAAGCTAAGCTAAGCTCAGCTAGGCTAGGCGAAGCTAAGCTAAGCTAAGCTAAGCTAGGCTAAGCAAAGCTAAGCTGGGTGAACCCAGGGGGCGCGACTGGGGGAACCGCTCCCAGGGGACGGGGGAACCCGCCGGGGCGCTTTTCCACTGCTCCGGCCCCTTTAAGCTATGAGAGTAAGGAAACTTCTAGGCAGAGCTAGGTAGGGAATAAATAATAATACTAATAATTATTCCCAGTGCGACACTACCTAGGGAGTTGGAACCCCTAGGAAAAGCAGCATTAGTAGAACAGTAACGCTAAGCTAAAAAGCTAGCTAAAGCTAAGCTAAAGCTAAGCTAAAGCTAAAGCTAAAGCTAAGCCACAGCTAAGCTAAGTTAAGCTAAAGCTAAGCTAAAGCTAAGATAAAGATGAGCAACAGCTACACAGCTAAGACAGAAAGCTAAGCTAAAGCTGAGCAACAGCTAAGCTAAAGCTAAGCTACAGCTAAGCTAAAGCTAAGCTAAAGCTAAGCTACAGCTAAGCTCAAGCTAAGCTAAAGCTAAACTAAAGCTAAGCTAAACGCTAAGCGAACAGCTAAGCGACACGCTAAGCTACAGCTAAGCTACAGCTAAGCTAAAGCTAAGCTGAAGCTAAGCTAAAGCTAAAGCTAAAGCTCCCAGGGGACTGGGGGGAACCGCGTGGCGGGGACTGGGGGAACCGCCCGGGGCGCTTTACACTGCCCGGCCCCTTTAAGCTAAGAGAGTAAGAACCCTTCTAGGCAGAGCCTAGGTAGGGAATAATAATAATAATAATAAGAAGAAGAAGAAGACAAATAATTAGAACAAGAAACATACTAATACTAATAAGTATACTGATAATACTAATGATGATGATGATGATGATACTCTTCATAATTAGACGACGCAGAAGAAAAGGAGGAGGAGGAGGTGGACTTGGAGGTGGAGGTGGAGGAGGAGGAGGAGGAGGACGAGGAGGAGGGAGAGGAAGAGACAAAGGAAGAGGACGAGGAATAGGACAAAGATGAGGAGGACGTGGAGGAGGATGTGGAGGAGGATGTGGAGAAGGCGGAGGTGGAGGAGCAGGAGGAACATGAGTAGAAAGAGGAAGAGGACGAGGAAACGGAGGAGGAGGGTGTGGAGGCGAAGGAGGAGGAGGAGGCGGCGGGGGAGGCGGTGGAGGCGGTGGAGGTGGAGATGGAGGTGGAGATTGAGGAGGAGGTTTTGGGGAAGGAGGAGGTGGAGGAAGAGAAGGACGATGGTGATGACGGTGATGATGATGCTGCTGATAATGAATATGCTGCTGATGATGATGCTGATGATGATGATCATGACCATGGTCATGATCACGATGATGGTGGTGATACTGATTATGATGGTGATTATGATGATTATGATGATGATGATGATGATGATGATGATGATGATGATGATGATGATGATGATGATGATGATGATGATGGTGATGGTGATGGTGATGGTGATGGTGATGGTGATGCTGTTGTTGATGATGCTGCTCATGATCATGATCATAATCCTGATGATCATGATGATCATGATGATCGTGATGATCGTGATGATCATGATGATCATGATGATCATGATGATCATGTTGGTGGTGGTTGTGGTGGTGGTGGTGGTGAGGAGGAGGAGGAGGAGGAGGAGGGCGAGGAGGATGGTGGGAGGCAGAGGGGGAGGGGAGGGGAGAGTGAAGGGTAGGGGAAGGAGGAGGAGGAGGTGAGAGGAGGAGGAGTGAGGAGGAAGAGGAGGAGGCGGAGGAGGAGGAGGAGGAGGAGGAGGAGGAGGGAGGAGGGGAGGAGGAGGAGGAGGAGGAGGAGGAGGAGAGAGGCAGGAAGGAGGAGGATGGAGGAGGAGGAGAGAGAGGAGGAGGAGGAGGAGAATGAGGAGGAGGAGGAGGTGGAGGAGGTCGGTTGGGAGGAGGTGGAGAAGGAGGAGGAGGGGGTGGAGGAGCTGGAGGAGGAGTTTATGTATGGGACCCCGTCGAGCCCCCGCCCGTCACCCTCCGACCCCGCCCCCTCGAGGAGCCCCAGCTGGTCGAGAGGCAACCCGAGGAACGCCGCACGTTCACCCCCCACTTCGTCTCTCCGCAGAAGAAGCCGACCAACTGGATCCTGCCGCTGGCCGGCGTGTTCGCTGCGCTGGGCCCAGCGGCTGTTTGTTCGACCGTGCCAGGCTGCACATAAGAGTGGGAGAGGGTAGCGATGCCGTTGCTCGTCCTGGAGGGCTCACGTCGCCACGGCTGGGTTCGCTTCGGAGTTCTGGTCCGAACGCACCCCGGGAGAGGTCCAGGGAGTAGCGGTATGGGTACCTCTGGTCCCCCCAGCAGCACACCAGAAGAGGAGGGTGAACAGGAGGTTGGAGGAAGAGAAGGACGATGATTCGAGTAGAGTGAAGTGTTGCAGTCACAGGCGGACTTCCCGCAGCTATAGAGTCGACCCGCATAGGAAGGATTAACCATTTTCCAAGGTTCCCGTTGCAGCCTTCCCCTCCTGTCCATCCCAAGCGGCTTTCGCTGGCCAGGCTCGTTCGGAACGCGCTAACACGGCCCGTCAAGGCCCCCGCATCCTTGCCGCGCATCCGTGTGTGTAAAAAGGGTGGATTGCACTTCCCCGAGCAGCGTTTGCGCTGTGAGCGTTTTTTACTCCTGCTTCTGCCGATCGGCGCGGGCCCTCGCTCCCCCCCCCCCTCCCACCCCCGATGGAGTGGATCTTGGCTTTTCTTGGCGCCCGTTTCGAGCAGGCGGATTCTCCTTCCTGGAAAGAGAATGGACTCTACCCCCCCCCCTCCTCCCCTGGCGTTATCCGCCCCCCCCCTTCGGGTATGTAAACCATATATGAGTATGACCACATGTCCATCCGAAATATGAATTTACACTATCCCAGGGGGGCCGGTATCGCTCCCCCTGAGGTTCCCTCTATAAAGAACAATTCGCGGGGACATTTTTGTTCTAACCTAAAACTCTTTTGCGAATCCCTTGCGAACAAATTGACGAAGTGCACACGTGCGCGTCGTCGCGCGCGCATGCCGAAATCCTCCAAAAACCTTCGGTGTCGGAAGGATTTCGCAATCGAGTTTCCAAAGCAACATACAAAAACACAGGTTGTCGCAACACTGGTTTGCTAAAAAAGCTTACGCGCGAGCTCTTGCGAAATATTAAGAAATCCATAGGTTTTCCAAGATTTTCACAAAATGCTATCAAACGGGCTTCGCGCGCGCATGTCGAAATCTGTCGAACGCCTTTGCGCGTGTGCCGTCGCGAGAATCCTTTGCAAACAATGGGACGAAGTGCAGACGCGCGCGTCGTCGCGCGCGTATGCCGAAATCCTTCAAAACCCATCGGCTTCGGAAGGAATTCAACATCGTGTGTCAAAAAAACCTACAAAAACACCAGGTTTCGCAACACGGATTTTCAACAAAAGCGTGCGCGCGCGCTCTTGCGTCGTCGTCGTCGTCGCCGTCCTCCCTCCTCCCGCGTCGTCGTCGTCGTCGTCGTCGTCGTCGTTGCTGCCCGCTCTGGTTCACTATGTGCGTCTCTTCTTCCTTTCTTCCGTCAGCTTTCCTGAGCATCGTTTCTGGATGGGCTGCTGGGGATACTTCTTGTTGGTCGGCGGCCGCGCGACAATGGTCTGGCGGCAACAGGCGTGTCCGGGACTGCGAAGCGTCTAGAATTTACACAGGTTTATGGCTTTGGAGACGCGAATATTGAGTAACGTCCGAGGGCGTATGGCTTCGGACACGCGATTCTAGAGTACTTTACGAGGATGTATGGCTTCGGGGTTGAAAATATTGCGTCATTGACGCAGGTGTATGGCTTCGTGGACACGAATATTGCGTAATTTGCAAAAGCTTATGGCTTTGGGGGCGCGAGTTTCGCGTGATTTGTAAATGTTTATGGCCTCGGGGACGCAAGTACCGCGTAATTTACGAAGATTTCTGGTTTCGGGGACACATGCATGGCGTACTTGTGCGCGGGATTATAGTTTCGGGGACGCGAACATTGTGTAATTCGCGCGGGTCTATGGCTTCGGGGACGCGAGTACGGTGTAATGTACGAGGGTTTGTGGCTTCGGGGGCGCGAGTTTCACGTATTTCTACGCGTCCCACGCCCCCCCAGGAATTCAGAGCACCCGACTCGGGCGTGGTAACTCGGTTCCTTCTCGGCTCCCCCCCCCGCGCGGTCCATCAACGAGGAACAATACACAGCAAGAAACAAAACTGCAACAATGGAAACTGGAAGCTGGAACTGGTGCACGGAACAGCAAACCTTCGTCCTACAGCCTGGTGGCCCCACAAGGAGGCCAGCGGATTATGAACATCATTCAGGACCCTTCGGGTTGCGGCGGATTCAAGACGCTTCGCGTTCACCGCCCGCCCATTCTTGCTCTCGCCGGATGAGGCGAGGCAGCTGCAAGACTGGATAAACATGGACAGCATTCTGGCCTGGTGGGCGGCCTGTGCCCCGAGGTTGTCTGTGGTGTTGTCCCGCAGTTCTGTCGCCCGTGTGCGTTCGTTTGGCCGGATGGGTGACATCGTGGGGTCCCGATGGTTTTTCTTTGGGTATCCCGATGGGTGGCCGGGATGGTAGTCCCCATGATGCCCCCGATGGCTGGGGCGATGGCGGGTCCGATGGTTTGCCCGATGGCTGCCTGGATGATTGGCCCTCTGTTTGCTCCGATGTGTGTCGTTGAGCCGGATGGTTGACGTCGTGGCAGCCCCGATGGTTTTTCTATTGTTCTCCCGATGGGTGGCCCGGATGGTCGCCCCCAGGATGCCTAGATTGTAGGAGGCCAGAGATAGCCAGAACGGCGCCGAAGACCAGCCAAAGACGCCTTGGAAACGGCCCCAATGGCGCCAAGGAAGGCCGAATAGGGCCCGGAAAAGGGCCCAAAACGGGCCCAAGACGAGCCCGAGGCGGCAAAGGCGGGCTTCTGGACGACCCAAGCGCGAGCATCCCAGCATGGGACCGCAGCCCCGTCCGTCTTCCGGTAAAAACCTGGCCGGTTCTGGGCCGTTTTGGGCCCCGATTGGGGGCCTAAGTTGAGCCCGCTATCGTCCAAAATTGTTTCCTGAGCGTGTCCAAAGACGGTGTCGAAGTGCACACGCTGAAAGATGCACCAGGCGAGCCCGGAAGTCAGCCAGAAGAGGCGTCCAGGCGATCTTCGGCGAGGCGAAAATCATCCCAAACTGGTGGTGTGTTTGGCTACATTTTTGAGGTTTCCAGTCTGTACGCGTGGTTGAGCCCAAGAAGCGTTCTTGAGGGCCCCAGGAGTTGATTTTGGAGCCCAAGAGGGGCCCCGAAGGAGCCCAAATAGAGCCCACATGCGCTCGAAAAGTGTATTGGAAGCGGTGTGAAAATCGAACTCGTCTTGGACGCCGTTTGGAAGCCGTTTTGGGGCCGGAACAGGGGGATGGAGCGCAGCCGGGCGTCAGAACACTTCGGGTTGCGGCGGTGGGTTGCGGCGGGTTCAATCGCTTCGCGCCTTCCGCGAAACCGCCTTACAGGGCCTTCGTGTTTGGCACTCGAGGTTTGGATGCTTACTTGTTTTTGTCGTTGCATGTGTTTTCGAAACGCCGCTTTTCGGCTCATCTTTTCAACGCATCACGGTTTGCTCTTGGCCGCCGTTGGGCCGCTTTTTGTTTCATCTGTCGTGATTGTTGTTGTCTCGTTTGCACCCTTGTTTCCCCAACGAGGCATTGCCTAAATGGGGTTCGTACTGATTCCCAAAGATTGGTGACTTGTGCCGCGCAAGTGCTCGGCCCGGTTTCCCGAGGAACCTTCCCCGGAAGGGTTCCCCGAGGATGTTTTCTTCAAACAAGTTTCTTCGGGCGAAGCCAGGGTTCCTCCAGGATTTACCCTTCAACAGAAAATATTTGGGCGAAGCCAGGGTTCGCCCATGATGTTCCCTTAACAAAAATATTTGGGCGAGGCCAGGGCCCCCCACGATGTTACTCCTACCATTTTCTTCATGCAAAGCGAAGCAAAGCAAAGCAAACAAAGCAAAGCAAAGCAAGGCAAGGCAAAGCAAATGAATGCAAAACAATGCAAAGCAAAGTATGGCAAAACAATGCAGGGCAGTGCAATACAAAACAAAGCAACGCACAGTAACGCAAATCAAAGCAAAACAGGGCAGAGCAAAGCAAAGCAAAAACACAGCAGAAACAACGTGAAGCAAAACAAGGCAGAGCATAACACAGCAAAGCAAAGCAAATCAAATAATCAGAGCAATGCAAGGTTAAACAAAGCAAATCAATGCAAAGCAAAGCACTGCAAAAGCAAAGCAATGCAAATCAGTCCAAATCAAAGCAGAGCTGAGCAACACAAAACAATGCAAAGCAATGTAAAGCAATGCAATGCAATGAAAAGCAGAGTAATCTTTCTTCCGGACAAGAAAACCCCAAATCGGAGTCGCGTCTTTTGGTGCTTTTTGGTGGCCTCTTGAGCCTCTTGGGAGCGTCTTGGGGGCCCCTTGGGCCCTCTCGGGTCCCCCTTGGGCGCCTCTTGGGGCATCTTGGGAGTTTCTTGGGTCATGGGGCCGCTGGGCGGCCAGCCCACGACCTCAGGAGCGAAAAAGGGGCGTACGCGTAGCACGTGAATCCGTACTGCTTTCGAAAGTGCGCCATGCGCGAGCTTTCGTACCACGAGGCTTTTCTCGCGGATCGGGGGGGGCGTATTCGTGTACGCGGCTGGGCGCGTACGTCCTTTGTGGGCTCACGATGACTCCTGTCCTGGAACCAACGCGCGTGCAGTGCAAGGTGCGTGCTGCTAGCGTGGCCCTCTCTGTGGGGCCTCGGAGGCAGAGGCGGAGGCGGGGAAGCGCTGCTGCAAAGTCTTCTCTCCCGCCTGTGCTGAGCTGTATGCAGTCGGACCGAGGTACAGTCGGGGCCCTGAAGAAGGAACCCTTTTCGTTGGGGAGGGGCTCCGCGTTCCTTAACTGTGTTGCAGCTTGCCTCAGGTTTTCCTTATGCTGTCGATCGGAAATCGAAGCTTAACTTATGGAAAAAAGGGGGCCTCGTTCCTTCTTTAGGGTTCCTTAGGTCAACGCCCCGACGGTATAAGATCGAGGTCGGCTCGGGAAGGGTGCCCTCGTGCTCTCTCCGTGCTCGTCTGCTGCTCTTTGCGCCTCCTGGGGGGGGGGGCTCCCCGGACGCTCGGCTTGCTCCGGCCGGCGGAGGGCCTCGTGGCCCTGACGGCTGCCCTCCTGGCCCAGGCCCGACGGGATGCAGCGGTCTTGTTCGATGCTCGTTTCGGGGACCTTCCTGGAGCCCACCTAACGGATCTGTTCGACCCCAGTTCGACTCAAGTTCGACTCAAGTTCGACGCAAGTTCGACTCAGGTTCGACTCAGGTTCGACTCAGGGTCGACCCAACTCGACTGACGTTCGACGCAGCTTCGACGCACGAGTGGAGCGAGTGGCTCCAGGAAGGTCCCCAGAACGAGCATCCAAAAGTCTTGCAGAACTCCGGGAAATTCAGGCCGCTCCTCCTGCGAGCGGCGCAAGGAAACACCAGGCCGTGCCTGCCCCGCGCAAAAAAAAATGAGAAAAGCGAAAAACCCACCCCCACCCCCAGTCTCCGAACCCCCATTTCCGAAACCCTGATGACGGGGGGTGGGACTGGGGAGTAGGGGGCGTGGGTTTTATTCACGGCGGTCCAGGACATAAGAAAACCGCACCCCCACCCCCACAGTCCCGACCCATTTCCGAACCCACGATCTGGGGGGTCGCGGTCGGGACTGGGGTGGGGAGTGGGGTTTTCGGGGATACGGGAGAAGAAAACCACCCGCGCATTTGCCCCCAGTCCCGTTGACGCCCCCGGATAGAGCGGGCTCGGGCGGTGGGGCGTCGGGATTGGGGGTGGGGGGTGGGTTTTCGTCTTTCTCACAGAAGAATGGGTCGCGCGCCAAGAGCGCCACGGTCTACAACGTCGGCGCGGTCCGACGCGCCATATAAGAGCCCTTCTGTGGGCCTCCCCGCGCGGCGCCGGCCCGCCCCCCGAAACGGCGCACGCGGAGGGCCGCGCGCAGCGCCGCGGTGCCACGCTCGCGTAAGACCCACCTCGTCGACGACGACGAGCGACAGACGACAGACGACGACGACGACGACGACGGACGACGACGAAGCGCGACGACGAGCGCTACGGGGGAGCCCCCTGGGGGCAGTGTTTGGTGTTACCTCTTGGGGATTGCTCCTGGGGGCCGCTCGGGGGCTTGCGGCACACGTGTATCTCTGCTCGATAGAGCGCCGACCCGCGCCGGGCGCCCCCCGCGGCCCCCAGCGCTCCGGGGGCACTCACGCGCGGCGGCGTCGGCGCGCGCGCCTCGCCCGGCGGCCGCGGCTCGGCCGCGGCCCCGCGCATGCCGCCGCGCGGCCAGTGCCCCTCGCGCAGTTGATCGCGGCCGTTCCCTCGGTCTCCCTCGGCGAAGGGTCTTTTGTCGGAGGAGGCCACCGCGCCCGACGTGGGCTCGTTGCGGACTCGGCGCGGACTTCGGCGGAGTTCGGCCCGGAGTCGGCACGGGTTCAACACGGGTTCGACGAGTCCGGCATGGGTTCGTCACGGATTCGACGCAGGTAGGGGCGCGACGGGACCGAGAAGGTCCCCCGAGGATGCAACATGATGTCGCCCCCCTTTCCCTCCTCCCGCCCCTCTCTCCATTACCCTCCAGAAGCTGGGGCTCCAGGACCCTGGCACTCGGAGGGAGATTGGCGGGCTGCGAGTGGGCTCTGGCCGGCAGGCCGCCCGGCATTTTCCCCCGGTGGCCCCTCGGCTTGCGAGGCTTCCGCTCGGCCACACCGCCGTTCGGCGAGAGGCGCACCTGGCACCTCAGAGTCCAGCCGCAGGTCTCACTGCGACCTTCAAGGGAGGAACAGGTACACATACCGCAACCCGGGCCTCGTTTTCGCCTATTTGGGCCTCTCGGGTGGCCCTCGTCGCCACCGCTGGGTTCGCCTCGAAATCCTGGCCAGAACGCACGCCGGGAGAGGCCCAGAGAGCAACGGTATCAGTACCTTTTGGTATCCCAAGTTTTTCCTTTCTGTGCGACAGCGGGCGTTACCGAGGGGCGGGGGGCGGGGGGCTTGGTGACGTCACGTGTCGCCCGGGCGCCGTCTTGGAATGCTTGGGGGGGGAGGGGGGGGAGCGGCCAGGGCTGGTAACGGCCGCGATCGCGAAACATAAAACACACGCTCTCATGGCCCCCGAGAGTGCAGTGGAAGCCCATGCCAAGAAAAACCCTTGCTCGCCTCCAGGGTGCCCTGGGTTCCTCGGGTTCTGATGGCTTCGCCGTGGAAAGCGTGACGCCCCCACGCCGAAGATCACCGAGCGTCTTAAGGTCTCAGGCTTGGGCGCCTCGCGGAAGGCTTCCTTGTGCAGGGGAACAAACAAATGACATAAACATGACAATTCCGAGGTTCGCGCGGATTTCTCGGATCCGCGCCGAAGCCCCCTGGCGGCGCCTCCGGCGCCGCTCCTGGCGCGCCCCGCGCGCCAGGGAAGGGGGGGCCCAGGGCCGATCCGAGAGCTCCGCGCGGCCCTCCGAGAGTCTTTATGTCTAGGCCACCTCTTGCTCCCCTCTCTTGCGGTCGCAGCTCCTGCTGCGGCGCTGGGGCCCTCGCTGCCCCCATTTGGCTCCGCCCCACCCCACCCCCCCCCCCCCCCATTCGTAATCCCGCCACGAGCTCTCCTCCCCCACCCCTACCCTCCCCCTCCACCTCCTCCTCCATCCTCTCCTCCTTCTCCTCCTCCTTCTTCCTTTCCTCCTCCTGCCCTCCTCCTTCTTTCTCCTCCGCCTCCTCCTCCTCCTCCTCCCTCCTCCTCCTCCCCCCCCCCCCGATCCCGCTGACCAGGCGCTGGGGACGGTGCTCCTCGCCGCCGCGGGGGTTCAGCGGCTCTGCTGCAGGCCCGGGGTTTGCGGAGCGCCGGCCGCGCCCCGCCGGGCCGGCCTGTGCGTCGGGCGTGCCCCCCCTTCTGCAGGAGGAGCGCGCAAGCAGGCAGTGGCGAAGCGTCCGTGGGGAAACCACACACACACAAAAAACACAACAAAACACACACTGTGGGAAAACACACACACACACACTGTGTATGTTTTGTGTTCCCACAGTGTTTGTTTGTTTGCCCACAGTGTGTGTGTGTGTGTGTGTTTTCCCCGCAGGCGCGCCTGTAGCCCCACCAAACAATGTTCTAAGAACGTTCTGTGGTTTCCACGAAATGTTCTCAGAGCATTTCTGGCGGGGTCTGTGCCGTTTTAGCACCTCGGGTTTATGTTCTAAGAACAGTGTTTTTGTCCTTAGAACATTTTTGGGTTCTAAGAGCATTTCGTGGTATGACTATAGGAATGCCGGGACGGTCGGTCCTTGCTCAACTCAAGCACAGTCAGAAAATGGTCAGGGGATGATGGATGGACTATTTTTGATGCTTGTGTTTTGATAGTATTTGTTCGGCTATGTTTCACATTTCCCTCAACATCCGCCTGCAGGAGAACATGCCCGGCCTACAGCTGGCAGAGACGGGGGCCAGCGCAAGCGGCAAGCGGGGGTCAGCCAGAGCGCCGGATCTCGCAGGATCCTGCCAAGCCACTGCTGCACT
The DNA here is from genome assembly GCA_963575745.1 of Prorocentrum cordatum. Lineage (NCBI taxonomy): Eukaryota > Dinophyceae > Prorocentrales > Prorocentraceae > Prorocentrum > Prorocentrum cordatum. Next base: position 93,509 of record CAUYUJ010000222.1, on the reverse strand, counting down.
GACCTGGACTGGCGCGCAGTATCCTGCAGGATCTTGGCATCGCTCGGACGTGTGCATTTTGTTCTCGGCGAGGGCCATCGAGGAGCCCTTTGGGTCGTCCTGCGAAAATATACGAGCACGAACTATCGAACCATGCACAGGGAATGGGCGTCCGAGCGATGGCGAGGGATCCTGACTGACCCGGGTTTGCATTGACCCAGGCCAGTAGAAGCTCGGGCGAGTGGTGAGGGGAGGGTGATTCACATGGGAGTTTAAAGAAAATTACCCTAGGGGGGGAATTTTCCTTTGGAGCGCTACGTGCCCGGCCGGCGCTCCCATCTCTTCCTCCATTGCTGCTGTAATCTCATCCGGCGGGGGGGAACAATGCACGTCTAGGATGTATCGCCCTGCTGCCTGCCCCCTGAGAAGTCGGAAGACCTGCGAGGGCGACATCGGCAACGTGTGGTTTTGGTGGGGTGGTATGGGCAGTCGGAGTTTCAGTCTCAGTAGGGTGCTTAGCGAGATGGCGAGGCGAACGAAGAGGCGATCTCGTTCACGCGCCTCGGCACGCTGATGGATCATTTTCCACACAGCGCACCAAACTTGAGCCAAAGTTTACGAACCACACAAAAATAAACGCATGGGCCAGTACCGAGCGAATGATGGGCCCATGTCCTCACCCTGCGGTGCTATGCCTCACTCATCACACAAGACGGCGTTAAAACAGTTAAGCCAATTTTCGACCCTTCGCCCAGACAAACCAGTATATTGGCTGTGCAGGCCTATCCTCTGCTGCATGCTGTGCTATGCTATGCCTCACGCTCCGCACCATACGACAGCAACGAACATGGGCGTTGGGGGTCACCGTTGGCAGTACGCAGCGTGAGACGGGACAACTTCGTTATATGCGTGTCCCTCTCTGCGGAACTCGCACCAGAACTACGAGGATGGGCTGGCATCCCCCAGAATCACAACACCTGCAAGCCCCCCGGCCCACGCTCCTCTCCGGCCCGCCGCGCCGCTCATACGGCGGGGGCGGGCACCGAAGCGATGCGAGCGCGGCTCGCGGGGCACCCGCAGTCATGCCAAGCGTTGGCGCGCAGCGCCCCAAGAGAGAAACTGGCATGGCCCCAGGCTCGGGCGCGTGCACTCGATGTGTCGGGCCGGACGAAAGGGGGGGGATTGGGAAATGGGGGGGTTACGAAATTTGCTGCATGCAGCTTGTTTCGGCCTCACCGAGGGGCCCATTACTCGATGCATAGCCGCCTCTGGCGCAGGGAGGCGCCGGGAAAATCAGCTGCGCGAGCTGACTCTCAACCCCCCCCTTGCTATCCCCCCCTTTCGCCCAACCCGAATGCGGCGGGGCGGCATGGCCCCGAAGCCAATCTTGCAGGTCAACAGCGAAGGCGCGCGAGGATGCTCGCTGATCCCTCCGCCACGCAGGCGGCTGCAGGCGGCGCGCGCCAGCAGCCGCTGCGGCACGGTCCAGCAGCTCGCCACTCCGCTGCAGGCCGAGGTGGGCGCGGGTGCGGCCCAGCACGGCGGCAGCGAACACCTTGGTCGAGCCGTCGGCCCGCTGCTCCTCCGAGGGGGCCTTCCTGAGCAGCGGCGTGCCCATGCCATGCCGACCTTGGCTGCGCAACGCTGCGGCTCGATCAGCAAGCGCACGCGTGCGCCGCCTGCCCTGCCCCTCGGCGACGAGGAGAGGCTGGCAGCGCTAGCACCCCAGAGCGTCGGCGTAGAGCCATACACTCGGGGCCCTGAGGAAGGAACCCTTCTCGTTGGGGAGGGGCTCCGCGTTCCTTGAGTGTTTCACAGCTTGCGTCAGGTCCTCCTTATGCTTTCGATCGGAAATCGAAGTTTAACTTATGGAAAATAGGGGCCTCGTTCCTTATTTTGGGTTCCTTTGGTCCACGCCCCGACTGTATGTGCCGAACGCGATGCTGGCCATGGTCGCCTCCGCGCCCTCCAGCATCGTCACGCACATGTTCAGGGCCGCGACCTCCGCCCCAGCGGTGCTGCGGGCCACCTGCGGCTGCTTCTGCCTCCGCCGGGTCGATCAAAGCGCCACCGCAGAAGCAAAACGACGCGAAGATCGGGACAACATCGGATCGGGATAACTCGAAATCTCTGAGAATCGGCGGGTTTGGAGGATGTATTGGGCGCCGCGGCCGCTCCAGAGCGTTCCGGAACGCTCTGAGAGCGCTCCGGAACGCTCTGGAGCGATTTATCCCGATCCTAGTCCTGTTTTAAGAAGACCGCCGCTCCTGTCTGAGCAGTCTCCGCCTCGACGCTGGCGCCCGCGAGCGCGTCCAAGCCGATGGAGGTCATCTCGGCGTACAGTCGGGGCGCTGAATAAGGAACCTTTTTGGTTGGGGAGGGGCTCCGCGTTCCTTAAGTGTTTCACAGCTTGCCTCAGGCTTTCCTTATGTTTTCGACAGGACATCGAAGGTTAACTTATGGAAAGTAGGGGCCTCGTTCCTTATTTAGGGTTCCTTAGGTCCACGCCCCGACTGTAGCCCTGCGCTGGGGTCGTCGAGGCCCCGGCCGATCACCGGGGCAGAGCCACGAGCGCCGATGGAGCACCGCAGAAGCCGCTTGCCCAGCCGCGGCGCCCATTCGGGATGGCTGCAGGCAGAGCTGCTGAGACGCGAAGTCGCGAGATACACGTCAGGGCGCGGCCTCGCAGCAAGCCACGGTAATCCTCCTGCCATCCGCTGGGCCGCGCGGGCGGCTGCTGGATCAGCGTCGCCATCCTCTGGCGCGCGAGGGCGCGGAACTGGCTCGAGCGCGATGGCGCGCGCGCCGCTGGCGCCACCCAGAGCCCACTTGGCGAGCATGTAGTTCAGATAGGGGCCCGGTGCACGATCGGCTCTCCAACCCCAGGTAGGGCATCTTCCCTGGCTCTCCCCAGCCGATCCGGCTCTGGACCGAGCGCGTACAGGTTGCCTTCAACAGCGACTCCAGCTCGCCCAAAACTCCGCAAGGACCCAAGCAAAGGAAGTCGTCAACGTAGACGAGAAGAAGACCGAGCAGCAAGCGGTCCGACTCCAGCTTCGGCTCCGCCGCAGCAACCACCATCCAGACACCGGGGTCGCACCTGCTCCGGACCAGCTTCGCGGGCACGCCGTCGACCAAGAATTGCCTGGCCCTCATGTCGCTGTCGCGCTTGGCACCCCTAGCGCTGGGGGCAATCCGCAGCCCATAGATCCCCTCGTTTGCAACCCATAGCACGTCTGGCCCTACGAAGCCCAAATCGACGAAGAGCTTGGGAGGACGAACGACGATGTGACCATCCTCAGGAGGAAGATGGGCATTGAGAAATGCCGTGCTCACCTCTAGAGCTTGGAGCTTCCACTTGCACCGAGCGGCCGCGACCAGGGCCAGGCGCACGCTGGAAATCTCGACGTTTTGCGTGTAGACGACCTCGTCACCAGGGCCTCCAAATCCAGGGGGATGTCGTTCAAGCGCGCGCGGGCCTTGAATGGGGATCGGAGGTCGGCAGACACTCGATGGTACGGGAACAGGCGACGAGAACACAGCACGTCATCGATCATCGTTTCACCCGTCGCACAAGTAAGGTCCGCGTCATTGCGGGCCAGGACGCGAGCAGGCAGAAGCTCCAAGACACCAGCATCTCCCAGGAAATCAGCCAACATTGACACCAGGAACCATGGGACCGACAGCCCACGGACAAACTCAGCAACCGCGCGAAGCCGAGACGCATTTCTTCAGACGCGCCGATGCTAGGGATGAGATAGATCACGCCTATCGCAGCAGCGCGCGCTTGCAGGCGTACCTCAAAGAAGAGCCAACCATCACCTGCACCAGCTTGCACGGCACCTCTGGTCTGCAGCGGCCTGCTCCCGCTGGCCGCGCCGGTCGTCCGCCTCCGCGCGCGTCGTCTGCTTGATCGCGGCAACATCGAGGGCGTTCTTCTGAGCATCCGCCTCGCGCGTCGCCATGCGAGCCACCTCGAGATTATGCTCTGCCTCGATGTTTTTTCGTTTCTGCATCTCCTCCATGGCGATCTTCGCCTTGTTGTAGCGGTCGAGCCGCCACTGCACCTCCTGATAAGCGAGGCGGTCGTGGCGTCCTCAACGAGTTTGGCGAGCTCCGTTTGCTCCAGCGCTGCCAATCGATCCGATTCCCCTTCAGTGTACTCACAAACCTCTGGCGCGAGCGGTGCTGCAGCGTCGCGTGCAACGCCAGCGAGGGCAGGATACTGAACAGACCAACGCTCCAGCTCTTGAAGAAGGTGGGGAGGCATAGGCACAGCAGCAGCACCATGAGCCACTCCGCAAATTCGATCCCAAGCATCAGCGCCAGGAGGTTGACCAGCACCCGACCATCCGAAACGTAAGCGCCACGCCACATATTGCAAGCGCAATGGCCGTGACGTACATACTCGCAGTGTTTACACAGATTGCAAACCACGTAGGAGATGTCCTTCGCTTTCTTCTTCTTTTTGCCCTGCTGCTTGGAGTCGGGCTGCCATGCTCAACTGCCCTGGCCGCGGCCGCTGCGCCAGGGACCGCCCGCGCGCAAGGCCATAACACGAGAGACAGGAGGCCTTACCTGCCGCGGTGACAGCGGTATCCAGTCAGGCACAGAGGCGCAGAGCCTCAATTGTGCATGCATCTCGAGCCAACATGGCTACGGAGGAGGAGGAGGAGGAGAAGGAAGGGAGGAGGAGGAGGAGGAGGAGGAGGAGGAGGCGAGGAGGACAGGAGGAAAGGAGGAGGAGGAGGAGGAGGAGGAGCGAGGAGGAGGAGGGGGAGAGGGGGGAGGGAGAGTGGGGGGTAGGAGGAGGAGGAGGACAACAAGGAGGAGGAAGAGGGGGAGGAGGCGGAGGACGAGGAGAACGAGGCGGACGAGAAGGAGGAAGCAGACGAGGATGAGGAGAAGGAGGAGGAGGTTGAGAAGGAGGAAGCGGAGGATGGTGGAGGAAGTAGGAGGCGGGAGGCATGAGGAGAAGGAGGAGGAGGAGGACGAGGAGGAGGAGGCGGAGGAGGAGGAACAGGAGGAGACGGAGGAGGAGGGAGAGAAGGAGGAGGAGGAGGAACAGGAGGAGGAGGAGGTGGTGGGGGAGGGAAGGGGGAGGGGGGAGGAAGAGGAGGAGGAGGAGGAGGAAGAGGAACTGGACTATGATGAGGTAGAAGCAGAGCAATCAAACTAATCATGATACGAACAAGAAAAGCAATACGAACATCACTAACACTCATACTCGTATCGATAATACTACGAATATTAATCATCATAAGCATAACGCTACTAACAATACTACGAATGTTGATAGTGATAGTATGATGATCATCATAATAATAATGATAGTAAGTATTGTACTGCTTTAAATAACGATAATAACGAGACTAACAATACCAACAACGCGGACACCACTACTAATGATAGTAAGAAGAAGGTGAAGATAATGATGATGAGGAGGAGGAGGATGAGGAGGAGGAGGATGAGGGGACGGAGGAGGAGGAGGAGGAGGAAGAGGATGCGGAGGAGGAAGAGGAGAAGAGGAGGAGGAGGAAGAGGAGCATGAGCAGGAGCAGGAGGAGAACGAGCAGGAGGAGGAGTCATGGAGCCATGGGTCCAGGAATTGCGCGGTGCACACGGCACGCAGGCGGGCCGCAATGGCAGACAATTGACCCCCCCCCAGTTTCCTTTTTATGGGACGAAGCTGGCCCGAAGGCGGGTGCACCGACGAACAAGGGTTGGGCAGATACCCCGTCGCCCAGCGATTTGCCTCCAGCCGAGACCGCGTGGAGCGTGGGGGGGGAAGAGGCGAGGGCGCCAACTCTCATTTTTAGTGTCTCCTGTCATGTCCGGGCGAAGGACCCAACCATACGCAACTGTGAGTACCGCAGGGCAGGCGGGACGATCTGGGGGTGAATTCTCTATGGGGCCGCGAGCCGCGTGAGACGGGCGAGCCGCGTGAGGGGTGTACCAACATGTGGCGGGTACCGCATGCGGGTTGTAGGGGGGGCGCGCGCGATGACGGCCGCTGCGACCTTCGGTTGAACTCCTCGTGAAGCCACGACGCGTGCGAGGGGCTTGCCGAAATGAGCGGAGGAGGCGCGCGCGAGGACGGCCGCAGGGACGTTCGGTGGAGTTCCCTATGGGACCGCGAAGCGTGTGAGGGGTATGCCGACATGAGTGGGTAGGACGCATGCGGGCGTCGCCCTTGGGACCTTCGGTGCGGTTCCATATGGGACACGATCCTTGTGAGGGGTGTGCCGAATTGGTGGGTCGGACGCACGCGGGTGACGCCTCTGGAACTTTCGGTGGAGCTCCTTATGGGGCCACGATCCTCGTGAGGGGTGTGCCGAAAACCCATGGTTCGGACGCATTCGGGCGGCGCCGTTGGGACCTTCGGTGAAGCTCCCTCTGGGGCCACGGTCCTCGTGAGGGGTATGCCGAGCTGGGTGGGTCGGACGCATGCGGGTGGCGCCGTTGGGACCTTTGGTGAGGCCCCCAGATGGGGCCACGAAACGTGCGAGGGGTGTGCCGATGCTGGCGCGGATGATTACGATGGTAGCGGCGATGGGAATAGTCATGCTGAGGATGATGATGCCGATCACGATGACGACGACGACGACGACGACGACGACGACGATGATGATGCTGATGATGATGATGATGATGATGATGATGATGATGATGATGATGATGATGATGATGATGATGGTGATGGTGATGGTGATGGTGATGGTGATGGTGATGGTGATGGTGGTGACGATACTAATGATGTTGATGATGATGGTGATGATGGTGATGGTGATGGTGATGGTGGGGCTGATGCTGGTGCTACGGCTGATGATGATGATGATGATGATGATGATGATGAAGGTGGTGGTGAAAGTAATGGTGATAATAATTGTAATGGTGATGACGACGAGGCTGCTCGTGATGGTGATGGTGATGTCGGTGATCCATGATGTTGTGTTGCTGTCGTTGTTGATGGTGATGACGGTGGCGGTGATGTGACGAAGACGGCGACGGCGGCGGCGACGATTCTGACGATGATGATGATGACTGCGATGACGATGCTGATGATGATGATGATGATGATGATGATGATGATGATGATGATGGTGATGGGGATGGGGATGGGGATGATGATGGTGATGATGATGTTGGTGATGATGATGCTGATGATGATGAATGTGAATTTGGTGATTGCGCTGGTGATGATGCTGCTGCTGATGATGGTGCTGTTGCTGCTGATGAAGATGATGGCGATGGGGACATGCGAATTGACGAGGCACGGGTGGGAACACGAAGGGGTGACGAGGAGAGGTGGGGAAACAACGCGGGGCGTTGTCTCTTCAAAACGGGAAACCAACACCACATGATGGCTGGAAAACACGAAGAAGAAGAACAGGCCTGGTGGGGAGGAGGAATGGTCAGGAGGATAATCAGGACGATGGGGAGGAGCAGGAGGAAGAGGAGGAGGGGGAGGAGGAGGACGAGGAAAAGGAGGAGGAGGAGGCAAGGCCGCCACCTTTCGTCATGATAACAGTCCGCACAAAAAAAAAGGGGAGGAGGAGGCGCACATCTAAGCGTCGGCCTGTTTGGTGACTCGGGTTCGCTGTGGTTTGCTGAGGGGGAGGAGGAGGAGGAGGAGGAGGAGGAGGAGGGAGGAGGAAAGAAGAGGAGGGGGAGGAGGACAACGAGAAAAAGGAGGAGGAGGAGGAAGAGGGAAGGTCAGGAGGGGGAGGAGGAGGAGGAGGAGACGCAGGGGACGGAGGAGACGGAAGAGATGGTGGGCCATCGGCACGGACCGCCACTTCACGGGGCGGCCGCCCGTGCCGCTCCAGGGGCGGCGCCGCCACGCGGCGAGAGCGGCCGGGCGCTGTGGTACCTCTCCGCTCTAGGGCGGGCAGCAGGCCCCTTCCGCCGCCACCGTCGGGAGGAGGAGGCAGAGGAGGAGGAGGAGGGGGAGGAGGAGGAGGAGGAGGAGGAGGAGGAGGAGGATGAGGAGGAGGAGGGGGAGAGAAGGAGGAGGTTGAAGAGGAGGTTGAGGAGGAGGAGGAGGGGGGAGGAAGGAGGAGGAGAAGGGGAGGAGGCGAAGGAGGAGGGGAGGAGGGGGAGCAGGAGGAGGAGGAGGAGGTTGAGGAGGAGGAGGAGGAGGGGGGGCGGAGGAGGAGGAGGAGGAGGAGGAGGAGGAGGAGGAGGAGGAGGAGGAGGAGGACACACAATTGTGCGAGTGGGCAGGGCACGTGGGAGCGCCCGCCACAGGCCCCAGGAAGGTGGAGGCCCGCGGTACAAGCAGCGCAGGCATGCAAGCAACGGGAGCGCAGGAAATGCGGGCAATGCCGTGTGCGCGGGTGACAGGAGCAGGAGCAGGTAAAGGGAGGAGCAGGTAGAGGGAGGAGGAGGAGGAGGAGGAGGAGGAGGAGGAGGAGGAGGAGGAGGAGGAGGAGGAGGAGGGTAGGAGTAGGAGGAGGAGGAATCGGCGGGGTAGGAGGGAGAGGGAGGAGGGAGGCGTGGGAGAAACGTAACCGTCGGTCTCCTAAAGTAGGTCGGTATTTTTAGACTCCCAGATCCCAATCTAATTCTAGCGCCTTCCTATGTTGGGAATCGATATGCTTTCGCTGCGTTCTGTGTTTATTTGAGAGGGCTTGAGCCGAATATTATTGATCTGCATTCCCAATTCATGATATTACCTTCTTCTTCTTCCGACCGACGTGTACACCATAGGAACAATGAAACGCAAAACACATAATCGAATCACGCACAGGAAAAGGGAAACATCACACGGAACACATCGTGGCAGTGACACACGCATATTGCAACAGCTTGCGTATGTAAGTCATGTTGGAGTATCAGTTGAGTTGTAGCTCCTCGCCAGGTTCGTGTGTCCATGACGTGTGCTGTCGAGGCGCATGTGGCCAAGTGTTTTTACAGACGCGTTTTTCACTGGAGTGCGGCTCAATGATGTCGCGCTAGTCTGGCGAGGCTTGGGCTTGCTTTCGGCACTTTCGGATTGCTCTTAAGCAGGCCTGCCGTGACTTGAGGCTGTCGGATCTGCTCTTTTTCCGTTCGGTAGGCCTGCGGCCCGCCAGGCCCAGCCTTTGTGCAGAGTATGAGGGCCGCATCCCGGCCAGTGTCTCATCCCCTTCACTCTCCCGACCTCTGCTCCCTGCCCCTCCTCCTCCCTTCGCCCCTCCCTTCCCGACGGCAAGCGCATTCTCTTCGCCTACGACGAGTCCCTTTTCACGGACTTATCGGACATTGACGGCGAGGCGAAGGCGCAGCTCGCAAAGATTGAGGTCGACATCAAGGCCAAGGTTGAGGAGGTTGCCAAGTTGCAGGCGACGGTCCAGGAGGCGGCGGCGAGGGCCAAGGAGATCAGGGCTTCGCCGTCCAAGCGCTCCAGGCTCGACGAAGAGGGTGCCGCTGCCGTTGGGACTGGGGCGGAGGCTGGCGCCGAGGATACTGCCGCGCCAACCGCCGCCCCCCCCTCACCGACCGATGACCTGTCCGAGCCCACCGTGGAGGAGGCGGCAGTCAAAGAGCAGGTCAAGTCTGCGTTGGCCCAGGCGAGGGTCAAGGTCGAGAGCAAGGCTACTGCTGGCCTCGGTCCTCGGCCTGCTGCTTCTAGTGGAGCCGCTTCTGCGAGGTCTCGTTCCTGATCGGCAGCCGACCTGGCATGGACGCACTACCAGTACCAGTACGACCTGTACGTCCTCGGCCGCCCAGGGTGCCTCATCCCTGGGAAACCCCACATCATGCACTACGGCTGTGGCAGCTCTGGGGAATAGTATGGTAGATGGTACCTCTACCTCGCCGATTTCGACAGCGGCGGAGACTTATGAGCACACCATCAAGACGGACAGTAAGATTTTCTTCGCGAACGTCTCTGAGTGGGGCCCTGTAACCCAAGGTTTCTTTCGTGGTCAGGCCGAGGAATATGATATCCTGGGCATAGTTGAGACGCATATGAGGGGCGACCGGTTATCTCGTGCTGTTGCGGATATGAGTAAAGATGGATGGAGAGTTCTTGCTACTCCCTCTGTCCTTACAGGCAGATCGGCGCATGGCACCTCTGGAGGAGAATGGTTGGTTACTCGTAAGACGACTTCTCTTACCAGCTTCGAGCATTGGCGCACAGCTGGCGTTACCTCCAGAGTCGAAGACCCCTTTCGAGGCTTTTGTCCTGGTTTTTGGCACACTAGAGCTGGCAATATTGTTGTGGTGGCGTGTTGCCTTCTCCCTGGTCACAAGTTGAGAGGCGATAGTGAGAAGACCTTAGTACGTTTGGCTGGGTTTCTGGAATTGATCAGAGATCCTTGGATTCTTGTTGGCGACTGGAATGTTACCCCTGCTGAATGGGACACCGCAGATTGGATTGCGAAGCTCGGTGGACAGCTGAAGTTACCCATCGACGGGCACGTCACGTGCAACAGAGGTTCTGGCACCCTGATTGACTACGTGATCGCGTCCACCAAAGTTGCTGATGCGCTTCGTGTTAACATCGTGCCGCACGTTCCATGGAAGACGCATGCAGGTCGCTCCATGTCATTGAAGGCGGGTAAGGTCAGTTGGTGGATTCGCACGCTGTCGATCCCCAAGCCGTTGCACACTGTCTCCAGACCTCGTCGGCAGCCAGACCCCGATAGTAAGAGTCAGAGGAAGATTAGCGAGACTAAACATAAGCGACGTGAGCAGCTACCCGAAGTCCTTCAAGATGCTTTCGACGAGCTGTACCCTGAGGGGGAGGGTCGCCCCATCGACTCGACGCCGTTCGCCATCCCGTTGGACCTTTGGCGTGAAGTTCGCGCCCAGCCTTGCGAAGGGCGGCCCGCGCAGCGTCCTCATACTGTGCCGGATGCTGACCCTGAGACTCGTGATACGCTCTCTATTGTGTATGGTGAGTGGATTCAAGCTGTTGGGAACGCCACGATGCTGCACCACGACGTTTCGGAAGAAGATCGTGCGAAGTTTTGTGGGAGAGCGGGTGGATGCGATTTTAGTTGGTCTCGGTCGCGATCGACTCCTGGGCGTGCACATCTTCGTGACCAGCACCTGGAATGGTGGGAGCTTCGTACTGCGCTTATCCGCAGGTATGTGCTGCTCCATAGAGCTGGGAAGGATCAAGAGTTGGATTTGTGCGCGGGTAAGCTTGGCGAGTTGCTGAGGCCGCTTCTGGCGTTGATTATCCTTTTGACAAGGGTCCCAATTGCGATTGGGCTGGATGGTTTGGCGCTGTTTCTAGCATCGCCGATGCCGACGGCGATGAGCTCCAGGCGCTCATGGAGGCCGCCGACAAATATCGATCTAGAGCTCTCGGCCAAGCGCTCGCCAAGGCTCGCAGAGGGCGTGGGTATTGAAAGTGTGGAAGTCTTCCCCTGGAGTGTTACACCGCCATGCGAAGGGAGACCAGAAGGTCAAGCTTGCGGAGCCCATACGAGGCAATGATATCTACGCCACGCCCAACAGCATGATGGACTTGCGGGCTGATGAATGAAGTGACATCTGGAGTGATCCCAAAGCTGATCTCAACAAAGTTCGGGCAGGTTTCATGTACTTGAGAAGCAGGGCTCGGTCTGGTCCGCTGGAGGACACCACCCCTGAGGCTTTGGAGGCTGTTCTGTCGCGCCCCAACGCTAAGAAAGCCAAGGGAGTGGGTTCCCTGGGGCCCATCGAGTTGCAGCGACTGCCAGGGCCAGCCAAAGCTGAACTGATCGGATTACTCCATGCTGTTGAAGCTCGTTGTCTGTGGCCGCAGCAAATATTCATTGTCATTGCTCCTATTCTACCGAAACCCAGAGGAGGGGATCGCATCTTGGGGTTGCTGCCTCACTTTGCACGGTTGCGGGCCCGCTTGCGAAGCCAGCGCGCGCTAAATTGGAGCGAAGCCCTGGAGGAGCATTGGGACACTGCTGTTCGGGGTTCGTCGGCGCTGCAGGCTGCGCTGGCCCGCTCGCGCATGGATGAGAGTTGCCGCGAGATGGGGGTCGCCTTGTCGACGCTTCTTTTGGATCTGGAGAAGTTCTACGGCAGCTTGCCTTTCTCATTATTATGTGTCTCAGCCTTGCAGCAAGGGTTTCCTCTTCAAGTTCTGGCTCTTGAGATTCAGAATTTCATGGCTCCTCGCCACCTGAAGGACCAGAACTCTATTAGCAAGCAGATCTTGCCGCGACGCAGTGTTGTCGCTGGCTCATTGAATGGTGGGCGACTTGCGAAGGCCTTCTTAGGGCCAATTCTTCAGCAAGCCCAGCAGCGCTTCGAAGGCCGAATCATGCTGCGCACCTTTGTGGACGACACCGTGCTGAGGGTTGAAGGCCCAGAGAGTCTTGCTGGCGACCTTTTGGTGGAGTCTGGGTGTGGGTTGCGCAGCGATTTCGGTGCTGCTGGGCTGACAGTTCGCCCCGCGACTGCGGTGATCTCCTCGTCAGGTTCCCTGTCCCTCAAGGTCAGCAATGGGCATCGGCGTGCGGGAGTCCCAGTCGCTGCAGTTCGGCATGCTGTGGATCTGGGGATGGATGCTTCTGCTGGCAGGTACTACTCCCGACACAAAGCGTTGGATCGTGTCAAGAGAGCCAAGTCGCGGGCCACGGTTATTCGTCGTATGCGCAAGCATGCCAGGCCCCGCAAGGTCACCAGTGCGCTGTGGCCTACTGGGGCGAAGCCGCAGGGGACTTATGCTCATCAAGCGTATGATATCCCTCGTCATCTCTTGGTGCAGTTGAGGCGACAGGCGGCTCAGAGTGCGGTTGGCTCTGGTCCTGGTCGTTGTCTCACGTCTTCTATTGCAGCAGCCCTTGGGAGGCGTGGCCCTGCTAAGGTCATTCGTCGTGAACATTTGGCGGCTTGGCTAAAGTTGCGGCGAGAGCATCCTGATCTTCATGCTCGGATTGCTCTAAGTTGGGGCAAGATTTTATCTCGGTTGCGTTTGGCAGGTACTCGACGGTGGAGGGTCGTCTTGGGCCCTATCGGTGCTACGATTGCCACGCTCATGGATCTTGGTTGGATTCCGCACAGTCCCACGAGTTGGGAGTCTGAGCTTCATGTTTGGGCCATCCCGTCGTGCGATGATGAGGCCTTCTCTGACTTCAGCCCCGACTTCACGGACCTGCTGGAAGATGTGGAAGCCACGGTGGATTCTCTGCTGTGGGCTGCCGCTGGACATCATGAAGCGGGCGAAGACTTGGCCAGAGGTGCATATGATGCACATTCATCGTGAAGTTGATCGGCTCGCTCATGTCAACGGCGAGGGCCAGGTGGCGCTCAACCTCGTGGTGGTGAGTGGAGGCCAATGGCCTCGCCAGAGGCTGAGGGATGCAGGCTACGTGGTACCCAGCTTGTGTCCTCGGTGCCATGAGAAACCTGAGTCCCTGTTCCACAGAGTGTGGGAATGCTCCGCTAACACCCAGCATGAGGATTTCGATGATTCCCAGCATTTGCATGCTGAGGCACAAGCGCAGCATGAGGCATATCCAGGATTTTGGCTTCGAGGAGTGCCTGGAGTGAGTGAGACCGTGCCCTCCTTCGCTCCTCTCCCCCCTACGGTTGTAGATTTTGGATCTTTCGACCTGATTCCCCGCGACGCCGAAGGTTTCGTGACGATCTTCGGCGATGGGTCGGGGGGTCGTTTCTCGAGCGACCCTCGGCGTCGCAGAGTCGGGGCGGGGGTCATGGGCCTCACTCCAGTCGGATCGTCTTGGGAGCCCTCCGCGGGACGTGGGCCCACTCTCGAGGGCAGAAGGCAGTCTGTGCCTCGCGCGGAGCTCCTGGCGTTTCTCATGGCGCTCACTGTGTCTTCTAGTAATCTGCGCTTTGTCACCGATCACAGGCCTCTGGTGGATACTTGGAGCAGAATTCAGCGTGTTGGAGTGTCGAGCTGGGTGTTGGGTTCGAACGCTGATCTCTGGTCCGATATCCTGAAGGCTGTCGCCTCCCGAGGACCTGGTGTGATCGATATAGTCTGGGCGCCCTCTCATGTAGAGCTCGATCAGGTGTCTGTCCCGACTGTGCAGCAGATTTTTCGTATGTTTGGTAATGAATCAGCAGGGTCGTTGGCTGGATTCATGGCCGAGAGCGCCTGGTCTCAGTATGTAGTTTCCCCTGTGCCGTGCACTGATGAGCGGGATGCCATGGCCTCGCTGATCCGTCGTCGTGCGCGGAGAGCCCTTGCGTGTTGCATCCTCGCGGATCCATGGACCGCGGAATGGCAGCCCACCAGCAGAGGCGAGGCTGCGCTCCCGAGGCTCGCTCGCTCGCTTCGGGACTCGCCTCACGTGTGGGCCCGTGCGGGCCCGAAGTTTTGGTGCAGGAGGTGCGATTTGCTTGCCAACCAGGACTCGATTTTCCAGGTTTGTGAATCTCCCTGCAGGGGCGGTGGAACTCAGGAGTTCTCGCCCTATTCGGGCCCGCGGGTCGTGGGGGGGAAAGCCTTCCACGAAACCCATCGGCTCCATTTCTGGCGGAAATTCATGCTTATCTTCTGCACCCAATGCGGGAAGACGTGCACGACGGATGCACGGCAGCTTGCCCCTCGATGTGAACCCTCGGCCAAGGGCAGACAGAACCTGGCCCGCATCGAGCGAGGCGAATACCCCTCACCCAGGAGGCCCCCCCAAAGCGGTGCGGGAGGCTTTGGGCCCCTCTTGATATTGTAAGTTCTGCACTTGTTTTCTGGGCACTGTTTTGACCTACGTTGTCATTTTACCCCAATGTTCCCAATCCTCCTCCTCCTCCTCCTCCTCCTTCTCCTCCTCCTCCTCCTCCTCCTCCTCCTCCTCCTCCTCCTCCTCCTCCCTGCTACGCCAGGGACTCCGACAACACCCGCCGCCACGTGCCTCTGGTGGAGTCCGAGGACCAGCAGGCCCGGGGGGCGGGGCCCACCGGAAACGAGGGTGCCCTGCCGCTGGCTCTGTCACGCCAGTCTGCTCTTGTACGTGGAACTTGTGGTGTTTGTCAGGAGGAGGAGGAGGAGGAGGAGGAGGAGGAGGAGGAGGAGGAGGAGGAGGAGGAGGAGGAGAAAGAATTGGAGGAGGAGGAGGAATACGTAGAGGAGGTAGAAGAGGTAGAGGAGGAAAAGGAGGAGGAGGAGGAGGAAACGGAGAAGGAACAATAGAAGGAGAGGGTGAGGAATTCGAGGAGACAGAAGAGGAGGACGAGGACGAGGAGCGGGACCAGTGCAAACCCAAGGTTCACCAACGATGTTGGAGTAAACCTTCCTTCCAAGCTCCCTCTTCATAGGCCCATACGAGGATACAATTCCACTGAGTGAATTGCCTCATTGGCAAACAACCGTCTGAAAATGCTGGAACGTGCCACAAGGCCATTCTCTGAATTTCGACGCCGCGGATCAACCTGAGTGTTGCGTCTCGACGACCCTGAATCGCTCCAGACCGCCAGTCCTGGGACTTCAACACCGCGAATCAACAAAACTGCTGCTACCTGACATTCTTGTTTCGTTCCACAAAAGCGTTTCTGGGGCGTTAATCATGGGAACCCGTGGAATTCTTGCAATTGTTTTAAACGACTGCGCGCGGCGCTAAGGCGAGAGCCACATTTTGAAAAGGAACCGCCCTCAGTCCGTGAAATTCTTGCAAGTGCCTAAAACGAATGCACGCAGCGCTGAGACGAGAGCTACAGTTTGAAGACCATCCGCCCTCAATCCATCAACTCCTGCAGTGTTATACGGCGAGTGTGCGGGGGCGCTAAGGCGAGAGCCACATACGAACAGCTGTATTTACATATATATATATATATATGCACGTACAGTCATACAAATATACAAACAAACAAACAAACATACATACATACATACACACATACATACATACATACATACATACAAACATACGTACATACATGCATGCATACATACATACGTACATACATGCATACATACATACACTCATGCATATGCATATGTTCCGCGCGGTTTACCGGTGCGCGCCTTTTTGTGGAGCGTGTGCCCACGCCGCTTCCTGGAAGAGGCCTCAGTTTCGGAGAAGGTGTTGCCCATTGCTTTCAATCCCGTTTCGTTCCGGTATGTTTTTCCGCGCCGTGCATGTGGGCGCCCGCCCGCGGAGGGCTTCGCCCTCCCGCGTGCGGCGCGGGAAGACGGTACCGGAGCAAAGCAGGATTTGAAATGAGGCGAAACTTTCTCTGAGTCAGTGCTGGTCTGGGTGCGAGGAGCCGTTGCTCAGAGAGGTGCAACTTTTGCCTTGATTCAAGCATCTCGACCGCAGGTCTGGCACTCATCGACACCTCCGACTGCCGCGGCAGAGCCATGCAGGGCGTCGCCGCCGTCGCCCTCGTCGGCTTGGCCGCCGCCAACAACGTCGTGGGCCCGTGTACCAAGAAGTGTTTGGACACCAGGGCCATGTGCGCAGAACGCGACGACACCGCGACCGCAAGGGCTGCGAACGCCAGGAGCCGTCTACCATGGGGAAGGGCACCCGCATTCACGTGTGGACGTGCCACAACGAAGAGAACCAGAACTTCGAGCTCATCGGCGGCCGCGCCATGAACAAGCGGGCCGCACCTCCAAGGACGACGCGGAGCTGTACATCGACATCAAGGACACGCGCGCGGAGTGCGACCCGCCCGCAGACCTCGACGACGCAGCGCCGCAGGGCTACAACCGCGACGGCTGCGAGCGCCAGACTGGACCAGATCAAGGCGGACGCCAAGGCAGGCGGCCAGGCGGATCCAGCTGTGGACCTGCCGCGACGGCACGTCCAACTCCAGCTCCTTCAGCAACCAGAGGCGGGACCTCTTGGGCAACGGCGCGCGGAAGAACGCGGGCGCTGGCCTGTGCCTGGCGGCCCACCACGACGACGCCGCCAACAGGGCCGAGGTGCACATGCACGAATGCCCCAGCGACTCCGCGGACGACCTCGCCGAGTTCGTCTTCGACTTCGAGACTGGCGATCTGGCCGAGCAGTCGGAGGGCGACGCGAGCGGGGGCCGTCTTCGCGCGTTTTCTGTCGGCGCCATGGCCGTCTCCTCAAGGGCGAGCTTCCCGGCGCCGCTGGTGGGCGCGGCCGCTGGCGCGCTGGCTCTCGCGGCCGCTGCTGCTGCTGCGGCCATCCGTGCCCGCCGCGGCGCCAGCGAGATTGAGCTTTCGCTCGCGACGGCGGAGTGAGCGCGTCGTCGCGAGTCAGACGTGAGAGTGAGAGGATCACTACGATTTCTTCGGCGCCCGCTGCAGCGCTGACAGGGCGCCCCCCCGCCCTCCGCCGCCGCCCCCTCGCGCCGGTTTTGGCCGGCGAACCCGCCGCCGTTTCATTGTCGTTTAGTTGCGGTTGCGGTCGCGCCCGCGGGCGGCTTGAAATGCGTCGCTCGGTTGGGATTTGATCAGCGTGGCCAGTCCGCGTCGCGCGGCGAGCGCTGTTTGATAGAATTGCAAGTCTGTTTTGGGGGGTCGCGTTGCACGGCGTGGTCTTCCAGGGATTTCGAGTAGTTTTCTTTTGAGAAGGTCGCATGACTTGCATTCTCGTTTCATATGAACAAGTCTGAATGTTATTGTTGCTTGGTTTTGACGCCCCGTCCGTTCGCTCGCAGTATTCCGCGTTCTCGTAATGGCCATTTTGAGTCCAGATTTGTTTGTCAGTATTGTTGTAACCTTTTTAAAACATTGCCGGATGCAGCCCGCCAGAACGACTTCGCACTGGTTGCAATACGATTCGCCGCCGATTTTTTTTATGGGGGGGGGGGGGGGGCGATTTGCATTCGTTGTTTTGCCTCGCCGCCTTTTTTTTTGTTTCTTTCAATCCTTTTCTTCTGATGCGCCAGTTACTGCGCCAGGTTGGTTTCTTCGCCTCCCGCTTATTTTATGATATAGAGTTAGAGTGGAGGGGCCGAGCGGTCATTCGTTGTCCATGGGCGCGTGGCTGAATTGCAGATTATCGGTGAGGCTCCTGCTTGTTGCGCGGTAGTTGTTGCCGTCGTCGTCGTCGTCGTCGGCGTCGTCGCCCATCGCCCGCGACCCGCCCCGCGACCCGCCCCTGCGACCCGCCCGCGACCCACCCCTTGACCCATCCGCGACCCATTCACGACCCACCCCGCGACCCAAGGACGACCCAACGGCGACCCATTCGCGACCCACCCGCGGCCTACCAACGTTGGTCCAACCAAAAAATCAGCGCCTGCGGCGGGCTTCCCCAGAGTCTCGCAGACTGCTGACGTCCCCGCTGCCCACTCACTCTTGTCCGCATCTGCGGGGTGCTACGTATATTTTATTGTTTCCGGTGTGATGTGAGAGGCCTCAAATGGTCTGACATAGAACTACTCTCATGTTTGTCGAGGCTGCTCGGAGGTTCCGCAGAACCTGGATCCTGATCATAATTTCCATTATCAGTTTGAAGATCGCCAGCTGCGGCCAGTCGGGCCGGCAGCCAAAGTGACGCAACAGACGAGAGAGGACGCGCAGGAAAAGCCAATGACAAAATCCAAATCTTTTTTTTGTCCCAACCCCCCTTGGTGGGGCATTCGTTTTAAATAGAGCACTGCTCGCGCGCCCTTCTCCCCCCGCCTCCCGCCGTCGCCACTTTCGAGGGCTGCTGGGGATGCCAGCAGAGAGGGCACCCACCGCGGATCCGAGTGAATCTGCGACGCTGTCGCCACTTTCGAAAGCTGTTGGCGGGTCCTGCGGGCTGAGGCGCCGCGGGAATCTGAGCGAGACCGCGCCGTCCCTGGGGGGCTGCGATCTGCGACGCTGTCGCCGCTTTCGAGGGCTGCCGGTGGGTCCTGCGGACTGAGGCACCGCGGGGATCTGAGCGAGACCTCGCCGCCCCTGGGGGGCTGCGATCTGCGACGCTGTCGCCGCTTTCGCGGGCTGCTGATGGGCCCTGCGAGGCACCGCGGGGGTCCGAACGAGACCTCGCCTTCCCTCGGGCGAGACCTCGCCTTCCCTTGGGGGCTTCGATCCGCGACGCTGTCGCCGCTTTCGAGGGCCGCTGGCGGGCCCTGCGGACTGAGGCGCCGCGGGGGTCTGAGCGAGATTTCGCCGCCCCTACAGTAAGGGGCTGCGATCTGCGACGCTGTCGCCACTTCCGAGGGCTGCCGGTGGGCCCTGCGGACTGAGACACCGCGGGGGTCCGAGCGAGACCTCGCCGTCCCTGGGGGGCTGCGATCTGCGACGCTGTCGCCGCTTTCGAGGGCTGCTGGTTCGAAATCCCGTGAAAGGATTCTTCGCGCCTCTCGCACTCGCGCGCAGGGGTGGCGTTCGTGATAGAGGCCTCAGTGTCGGAGGAGCTGTTGCCCTTCGTTTCAAATCGCGTTTTGCTCGGGTATGTTTTTTTTTTCGCGCCGTGCACGCG
Source organism: Prorocentrum cordatum (assembly GCA_963575745.1). Classification (NCBI taxonomy): domain Eukaryota; class Dinophyceae; order Prorocentrales; family Prorocentraceae; genus Prorocentrum; species Prorocentrum cordatum. The sequence continues at coordinate 74,235 of CAUYUJ010000222.1, read as the reverse complement.
GGCGGCCTTCGCCCGCTCGCGGAGGGCTTCGCGCCCCCGCGCGCGGCGCGGAAAAACGGCGCCAGAGCAAAGCAGGATTAGAGGTGAAGGGCGACATTTTCATTGAATCAGCGCTGGCTTGGGCGCAAGGGGCCGTTGTTCAGAGAGCTGCAACCTTTCCTTTGTCTCAAGCATCTCGGCCGCAGGTCCGGCGCTCATCGACGCCTCCGACTGCCGCGGCAGAGCCGCGCAGCGCGAAGACGCCGTCGCCCTCGTCGGCCTGGCCGCCGCCAACAACGTCGTGAGCCCGCATGCCAAGAAGTGCTTGGGCATCAAGGCCACGCGCGCAGAGTGCGACGACGCCGCGCCCCTCGACGACGAGGAGAAGGGCTGCGACCGCGAGGGGCGCGACCGCCGGGGGCCGCCCACCATGGAAAAGGGCGCCCGCGCCCACGTGTGGACGCGCCACAGCGAAGAGAACATAACTTCGAGCTCATTGGCGGCCGCGCCATGAACAAGGCTGCCGGCCGCGCCTCCAAGGACGACGCGGAGGCGTGCGACGACATCACGGTCACGCGCGCGGATTGCGACCCGTCCGCGGACCTCGACGACGCAGCGAAGGGCTGCAACCGCCACGGCTGCGAGCGCCAGACCTTGGATCAGATCAAGGCGGACGCCAAGGCCAGCGGCGAGGCGGAGATCCAGTTGTGGACCTGCCGCGACGACGCGTCCAACTTCAACTCTGTCGGCAACCAGAAGTGGGACCTCTTGGGCAATGTCGCGCGGAAGAACGCGGGCGCTGGCCTGTGCCTGGCGGCCCGCCGCACGACGACGCCGAGTCCGGCGACGACGCCGCCGACGGTGCCAAGGTGCACGTGCACGAGTGCCCCGACGACCCCGCGGACGTCCTCGCAGCGAGTTTGTCTTCGACTTCGAGACCGGCGATCTGGCTGAGCAGGCGGAGGGCGACGCGAGCGAGGGCCGTCTTCGCGCGTTCCCCGTCGGCGCCAAGGCCGTCTCCTCCAGGGCGAGCTCCCCGGCGCCGCTGGCGGGCGCGGCCGCTGGCGCGCTGGCTCTCGCGGCCGCTGCCGCTGCTGCCACCCGCTCCCGCCGCAGCGCCGGCGAGAACGAGCTCCCGCTCACGGCGGCGGAGTGGGCGCGGCGTCGCGAGTCAGACGTGAGAGTGAGAGGCCTCCAGTGGTCTGACATCTATCTCACGCTCACGTTTTCGAGCTTGCGCGGAGGTTCCGGAGACCCCGGGTCCTCATCAGCATCTTCGCATGCAGATTGAATATCGCCAGTTGCGGCCAGTCGGGCAGGCTGCCCAAGTGGCGCAACAGATGAGAGAGGGTGCGCAGGAAAGCCAACAAACAACAACATCCTGGTATGTTTTTTTTGTTCCTAACCGGGGGCCGCGGATCCGGGGGGTCCAGAGGGCCCCGGGGGCTTGGGATTCGGGGGTCCGGTTTCGGGTTGGGGGGTTTTGGGTTGTAGATAGATATGAAATGGAATCGAATTACGCAGGCCGAAAGATTTTCCTCTTCAGCCTCAAGTCGTGGGAGAAGATGCGGGAGTTGGCCAGGCCCGCTGTAGCGTTCGAGCAATTTGATGTTATGGGGGGGAATTGTGGAAAATGGCCAGACCCGCTGTAGCGCTCGAGCAAATACGTGTTATGGAAGGAGTTGAGGAATGTGGCCCGACCAACTGTGGCGCTCGAGCTTCCGATCTTGACACTTTGCGTGTGTGCGTGTGTGCGTGTGTGTCCTCATGTTCCGTGTCCTTCCTCCTCCCACCTCCCCCTTCCTCCCCCCGCATCCTCTTCCCTTTTTCTTCATTCCGCATCCTTCCTCACTCCTCCTCCCCTTCCTTCCTCGCCCCCCCTCCTCCATGATTGTTCATCCTCTCTTTTCCCTTCTCCCGTCCCTTCTACCCTGCCTCCCCCCCCTTCGTGCCCTTCCCCCTTGCCTTCCCCTTTCCGTCCTGGGAAGACCCCCCCTCTCCCCGTATATAGTCTGCAGATCCACAGCTCCGCGGATAGCATGATGCTTCACGTGCGGTGCCCCGCGGATCCAATTTGCTCTGGGTCTAGAAAATAAATGCACCCATGGATTTTTCACTCAAGGAAATTTGGATCCGCGCAACACAGAAATTCGATCCCCGAAATTGTCGCGCACCCGGAAAAAAAGGGACCCCATTGGATCCATTGATTTTAGTCCGAGGGGGAAAACTTTCGGCCTGGGGAGGCGTTTATATTTCTACACACAAGACTGCACTGGCGCTTCTCGCCATGCACCTTGGCCCTTGAAGTTTGGCATGCAGGCGGAAGGGCAGGAACGTCAAAAAGACGATTTAGCGATAAATCGTTGTCGCATTGCCCGACATCGCTGTTATAATAATGTTATTCATTATCTTCCCTCCATGCTTCTGTGTTCCCATTCTCGCCGTACCCTGCGCATTCTTCCCCACCTTCCCCAGCTCATTTTTCGGAGCCTTTTTTCCTTTTGGGGGCCTCACAAAAGTTGTTCAATCTTTCTGAAGGACTTCTGGGGCCTCCTGGGCGTCCTCTGGGGGCCTCTTGGGCTTTCCTCGGGCCACCCTTCCTCCAACCGCGGTTTCCCTGGTCACGATTTGGAATGCTTCGGCAGATGTCTTGGGGACATTTGGGGCCGTCACGGGGCTCTAGTAAACCATCTTGGGTCCCTGCTGTTCCGTCATGGGGCTCCCCTGGACTGCCTGGAAGCCCTTTCGGATGGTCTTGGGGTGATCATCATCGATGGCCGGGGAGACCGAAGAGCGGGGCGCTCCCAAAAGCATGCGCTGTCCTGCGCTTTGGACGCCGAGGCGCGGCCGGAGGACCCCTCCCGAGCGCGCTCGCTCCGCCTGGGAATGGCTAGGAGGAACAACTCGACACAGGCACCAACACTATTTCAGGAGGGGAACAACACAAAGACACAATTCGTCGTCGATTCCCAGGAAATTTTTGGAAACTATGGAAAGTGGTGGGGAAGACGCGAACCCAGAACATATGGGGACTTATGGGGAATCCGGTTAGTTGTGTGTATTTATTTGTGTATACCAGGGCCCCTTCCAGTATCTTGGCGAATGACCCAACCATATGCAGCTATGAGTACCGCGTTGTGGGTACCGCTCTCGGTGGACCCCCTATGGGGCCACGATCCTCGTGAGGGTGTGTCGAACTGGGCGGGGGGACGCATGCAAACCCTGCCGCTGGGGCCTTCGGTGGAGCTCCCTATGGGGCCACGATCCTCGTGAGGGGTGTGCCGAACTGGGCGGGGGGGACGCATGCAAACCCTGCCGCTGGGGCCTTCGGTGGAGCTCCCTATGGGGCCACGATCCTCGTGAGGGGTGTGCCGAACTGGGCGGGGGGGACGCATGCAAACCCTGCCGCTGGGGCCTTCGGTGGAGCTCCCGAGGAGGCCACGATCCTCGTGAGGGGAGTGCCGAACTGGGCGGGGGGGACGCATGCAAACCCTGCCGCTGGGGCCTTCGGTGGAGCTCCCTATGGGGCCACGATCCTCGTGAGGGGTGTGCCGAACTGGGCGGGGGGGACGCATGCAAACCCTGCCGCTGGGGCCTTCGGTGGAGCTCCCTATGGGGCCACGATCCTCGGGAGGGGTGTGCTGACATGGGGGGGGGCGCATGCAAACCTTGCCGCTGGGGCCTTCGGTGGAGCTTTCTATGGGGCCGCGATCCTCGTGAGGGGTGTGTGTCGAAATGGGCGGGGGACGCATGCATACCTTGCCATTGGGGCCTTCGGTGGAGTTCCCTATGCGGCCACGATCCTCGTGAGGGGTGTGCAAAAATCAGCGGGGGGACGCATGCAAACCCTGCCGCTGGGGCCTTCGGTGGAGCTCCCTATGGGGCCACGATCCTCGTGAGGGGTATGCCGAAATGGGCGGGGGGACGCATGCAATCCCTGCCGCTGAGGCCTTCGGTGGAGCTCCCTGCGGGGCCGCGATCCTCGGGAGGGGTGTGCTGACATGGGGGGGGGGGGGGCGCATGCAAACCCTGCCGCTGGGGCCTTCGGTGGAGCTCCCTATGGGGCTACGATCCTCGTGAGGGGTGTGCAGAAATCAGCGGGGGGACGCATGCAAACCCTGCCGCTGGGGCCTTCGGTGGAGCTCCCTATGGGGCTACGATCCTCGTGAGGGGTGTGCAGAAATCAGCGGGGGGACGCATGCAAACCCTGCCGCTGGGGCCTTCGGTGGAGCTCCCTATGGGGCTACGATCCTCGTGAGGGGTGTGCAGAAATCAGCGGGGGGACGCATGCAAACCCTGCCGCTGGGGCCTTTTGTGGAGCTCCCGAGGAGGCCACGATCCTCGTGAGGGGTGTGCCGACATGGGGGGGGGACGCATGCACACCCTGCCGCTGGGGCTTTCGATGGAGCTCCCTTTGGGGCCATAATCCTCTGGAGGGATGCGCCGACATGGTGGACACGCGGCGAGCAGAAGTAGGAATGGGAGGAGGGAGGAGTGGGAGGAGGGAGGGGCCAGCGGGAGGTGATGTGAGGTGAGACGCGGGGCGCTGTCTCGTCAAAACGAGGACCCAACACGACAGGATGGTCGGGAACAAACGTAGAACATACACGAACATTCAGGACATCCTGGAAACGAGTGGGAGAGGAAATCCAGAACATACAAGAAAATACGGGATTTCCTCAAATTGATTCAGTTGTCATTGTGTCTCTCGGGGCCCCTTCGATAGATTTGGCTGGGAGTTGAACGTGTGCCCCCCCTAAGAGCAAACATTCGCCCCCGAGTTGCTCCTTCAGGGCACATGTTCGCTCCAGAGGGGGGGGGGGACTTTTCAACTCCCCACCAAGTCGGCTGCCTGGCAGCTCCCGTGCGCGCGCTGTGGCGTCCGCGACTCTCTCGGAGCCCGTTACTGCACAGCCTGCCTTTCGTCGTCCTCCTCGGAGGCTCAAAAAAGACGCAACAATGCCCCTGTAGAGGATGCCTGGTAGAGTGAACGATCGATCGACCTTGCCAATGATTGACCCTGGAATTGAGAATTTGCTTCTCCGGGGCAAGCATTTTTGCCCCTCCGAAACAAGTACTTGTCCCGAAGGGGCAAATGTTCAATTCCAGGGTACATCAATTCCGTGGTCGATCGATCATTCAGCTAGAGCCACGGACAGAGGCCCTGAAGTGGAAGGGCGGCGCGGCAGCTGGCCCCGTTTGGCCCCCCTGTTCGGCCCCCCTCCTGCTTGGGCCCATCACTGCACATCCCAAGAGAGGCCAGACTCGTGTCTCGGCGGTCTCCGGCGCAGAGGCGCAGAAGGAGGGAGGGGCCTTGAGAGGGGCGCCCCCTAGATATGATGTGAATGAATGCCGCCCGCCCCCGGCCTCAGGTCCCACACCTCCCCGTGACTTCTCGGGGACGCTCCCGGTACCGCTCCCCTGGCCTTTCCGGGGAGCCTCCACAGCGCTCCGGAGGGCCCAAGACGCCTCCCAGGAGCCCCCAGAATGCGAAAGGACGGCCCAAGACGCTCCCAAGCAGCCCCCAAGTCAGCCTTCCGACGGTTCTCGAGGCTCCCAGGTGGCCTCCAAGAGACCCCAAGAGAGTCCAAGAGGGGTCCCGGGACGGCCCGAAGAGGCAAACATCGTCGGTGTGCATTGCTTTTTCAATGTTTTTGGCTTCTCGCGTTTTCGAGCTTCCAACTGTCCAAGAGAGCCGACGAGGCTCGTGCTTGCGTGCGCGCGCGCGCGCGCGTGCGTGCGTGCGTGCGTGCGTGCGTGTATGTGTGTGTGTGTGTGCGTGCGTGCGTGCGTGCGTGCGTGCGTGCGTGCGTGTAATATAATAGTGTGTATATACATAAAATGTATTGATGTATTGAATTATTTTTATTTATATATATACATATATGTGTGCGTGCGTGCGTGCGTGCATGCGTGCATGCCTTCGTGCGTGCGTGCGTGTGTGTGTGTGTGTGTATGTGTGTGTGTGTGTGCGTGCGTGCGTGCGAGCGTGCGTGCGTGTGTGTGCGTGCGTGTGTGTATGTGTGTGTGCGAATCCTGGGTGGCCGCCAGGCGTTGGAGGAGGAGGAGAAAGATGAGGAGGAGGATGAGGAGGAGGAGGAGGAGGAGTGAGTGAGAACATTCGAGGTGCGAGCCGAAGCGAACTGCGAGCGCTTACGAGCGAACATATCGGCTTTGCGGCCATCGATCGGATTCGATCCGATTTTAATATTCAGCGACCCAGTCTCCTATGCCCGCACTGTGAGCGAATCCAGAGCCTCAAGGATTGGTGCAGAAGCATTATGTAGGTACTGTGTACCCAGCCCCCCCTGCATGTAATTAAACCCCCGACGGCAACACACGGAACCTACCATCAACAGCAGCGGGTCTAACATTTTGAGAGGAATACATTGGGCCTTGTCAGCCTGGGAAGAAGAGCTAAATTAATTCTTACAACGCTGGCCAGTCATCAAGAACGTGGCTGGTGGCAAATTGCATGCACACAGAAGCGGCAGGGGGAGGCGATGGTTCACACACTTCGTTTTTTTTCTCAGCGGTCTGTCTTTTGCACCAGTTCGCCCTCGGACCCCCGAGCATCAAGTGTAGTTCTGATCAGTCTCAAACTTATCTGACACACCTTTTTCTCGAACCTGTGTTCACGATGTCTCTCGGTCTCGGCAAGCCTGACTCGACGTGCCGCACCTTCCGCCATTTCGTCAACCGCCGCGTTGCCAACAATCAACTGCCACGGCGCAGCTCCTGGAATCATTTGTGTCGGCGACAAATGCGAATTCGCAAACAACACAACAAATTCAGCCTGACTGCGTCCAGCCAGAGCCACTCCGATCTTGTTCCACTGATCGGCATCCTTGCCGCTGGGAGAGGCGCACCTATGCGAGTACCAGCCGTCTGCAACTCCACTGCTGTCCGTGACGAAGTGCACGCACCCGCTGGACATCCTGACGGCGATGAGCAGCGCGAACAGCTCCCCCCTGGGAACACTTTGCCGTGCCCCTGGAAGACCCCCGACACCGTCCCATCGAGAACCAGGGGCTCGAAATTGTTCACGCTGACGACCGCCAGGCCCACGCGTCTGAACCTGTTGTCGGCCGAGTCGGCGCCGCCACTGGCATCAGCAAAAAACCACAGTGGCCTTTGCTCGGTACCGTGCCCGAACGGGAGACCTTCGAGACTACCTGCCGCTGCGCCCGACACGTGCCATTCTTCACGCTCTTGCGGTGATGTCACCTCGGTCCACCTGGCTGGCAGCAACCCCCGCAACCAGTAGCACTGCTCACTGTCGTACCTGCTGTAGGCCTGCGGGAGCAAGTCCTGCGAGCCAACGTACGCTGGTGGTCCCACGTTCTTGGGGCAGCTCCAGCCCCGGTGGAACATGGTCTCGGCCTCCTGCCCACACCTCGGGCAGAGGCGTGACAAACCCAGCGCCTTGACTCCGCTGCGTCAACTCGCCGATCTCTCGCCCAGCTGCCGCCCGTGACGACCATGCTGAGCACCTCCTCCATGCGGTTGCCGTGCGGGATGTTGGAGAACTGCTGGTAAATCTTGCGCAACGATATATAGAACTACTCAAATCGCTCACAAGCTCTCTCGGCGCGTCGACATCCACGAAGCCCGTCCACGCCGTGTCAGGGAACTGCCACTCGATGACCTCGCCCGACTCCGTGGGCGGCATGGCCCAGCAGATGGCGGACTGCAGGTCCCAGCCGTTGTCCAGCAGAAACGCCACCATCGCCGACAACGGTCCGCGAATGTGGCTCGAGCGAAGGTTCGGCTTAACCTGCCTCAGGTGAGAGGAGGAGGAGGAGGAGGAGGAGGAGGAGGAGGAGGAGGAAGGACGCTGCGCGGTGCGCCGGCGCGGCTGCTTCCCTGGGGGGGGGTCCGAGGTCTTCGGGCATTTTCGTCGGTGCTCCGCGATTGTCCAGGTTCTGGGAGTCCGAGACGGTCGGAATGGGTAGGGAAAGAATTGGCACAACGGCCGACAGCAGCTCCTGCTAATTCTGAGGAGGACTCGCCGACTCGCCGTCGGCGTCGCCGCGGACGGTGCCCACTTGAGGTGGCAGGTTGCCTGGCCAGCAGTGGCCGCTGGTGGTTTGGGGCTTCATCTGTCGTCGGGCATATTGTGCTCATGCGTTTCCTGTACATACCCCTCCCGGGCGTCCACATGGGAAGCGGGCGAGGGCGCGAGATCTCCCCCGCACGAGCGCCACGAGTCGGGGGTTACCACAGGCGTCCACGGCCCGGGGTCTCCCCGGGGAGGCCCCGGGGAGGCCCCGACGGCCTGGAGGGCCTGGGCGCTGGGAGCACCTCGGGCCAGGGCCGCAGCACCCGAGCGGGCGGATCGGCCATCGCCTGGGGCTGTCAGCACCGTGCGGTGACAGAACTTGCGGTGGCTCGAGCTCCCAGGAGACCTCACCGCACGGTCCGTCACCGCACGGCCTTGGGACCCTAGAGGCCCCATCCTCGGGAAACGAGGTCCCAAAATTGTGCAGTCACCCGCTGGGACGTACTTAGGCGATCGACGAGCAACAGGCTTGCCAGTTTCATATCGCCCGATCATGCATCCTAAGGAGATGGAGGACGACATCGTTAGCATCTTCGAGGGCCAGGTCAAGGAGGCGAGACAACGCGCGAAGAGGACTGCGGAGTTTGTTACACCCCGCCTTCGTCAATCGTCATTGTCGTCATCGTCTTTCGGAGTGAGGGCGAACAGGAGGCAAGGCAGGAGGCGGACCAGGAAGATTACGAGTAGAACGGCAGGTCGAAGGTTGGGAGAAGGCCGAGGAGGAGAGCTCGAAGGAGGAGGTGGAGGATTGGAGAATAGAGGAGTTGGAGAACTCGAAGGAGGAGGAGGAGGAGGGATGGTGGAAGAGGGCGAGGATGAGCAGGTGCAGGTCGAAGCGGACGAAGAGCAGCTGGAGCAGGACGAGCGTGACGATGATGGTTGCCTCCGCCTCCGCCTCTGCTGCCTCTCCCTCTGCCACCCCTTCACGGGGGACCTCGCCTGTCCCCGTCATCGGCGTTTTTCCCGTGCCAGACGTGGGCTCGTCGCGGACTCGACGCGGATCTGACGGAATTCGGCACGGACTCGGCACGGCGTCGACACGGATTCGGCACGGATTCGACGAGTCCGAGATGTATTCGACACGGATTCGACGCTGGCAGGGGCGCGACGGGACAGAGAAGGTCCTTCGAAGATGCAACATCATTTCTCCCCCCTTCCCTCCTCCCGCCCCTGCGTCCATCCTCCTCCGTCTGGTTCCGAAAGCTGGTGCCCGAGGGACCCTGGCCTCTGAGAGGGTGGACTGGCGGGCTGCGAGTGGGCTCCGGTCGGGAGGCCGCCCGGCATTTTCCTGTGGTGGCCCCTCGGCCTGCGAGGCTCTCGCTTGGCCACGCAGCCGCTCAGCGAGGGGCGCACCTGGCACCTCAGAGTCCAGCCGCAGGTCTCTCCGCGACCGTGAGAGGAGGAGAAGAAGCCCGTCGGGTAGGTGCATGCGGCGATGGCGCGCTGGCGACGCTGGCGAAGGCGTTCCAGGTTGGCTTCCGCACGGTAGAGCGGCGCGGGGGCACCGAGCGGCACGGCAACGCCACAGGGCCCGACGGAGTTCAGCTTTGCACGATCGGGGCCGTAGTCGATGCAAGGTTGAGCGATCGACACGAAGTCAAAATTTGTTGCGCGCGCCGACGCCGCCTGAATCTGCCGTACCGCCTTCTTTGCCTCACTTTCGCCTTTTGGGGGGGCCTCATGTGAGGCCCTCGTCGCCACCGCTGGATTCGCCCCGAAATCATAGGTAAGTCGGGCATGTCCCTCTACAGGAGGAATACCCCCAAATAGCTAAAGATTAGTCTGGGAACTATTTTTCTACTATTTAAAAATATTGTTGGACTATTTTGAATTTTCATCCGAAACCCGCCTTCCGGAGGACATGCCCGACCTGAAACTACAGTCAGGATGCACCCCAGCAGAGGCCCAGAGAGCAGGGGTCTCTGCCAGGGTGCACCCCCGCAGAGGTCCGAGGCGTGGCGATGCCGGTGCCTCCTGGTGTCCCCAGGGCCCTGGAGACGTCGCTGTGCTGCGACCTTGGGCGCCGCATAATGGGGGGGTCATAAATGGGGGGGTGCCGCGGGTGGTCCGAAAAGGTACCCAAACGGTACCTAAACGAGCCCCCTGGGGCTCCGGAGGGGCCCGAAAGGGGCACGACAGGGGACCTTTTCTGACCCCCCCATGTGTGACCCCCCTATTAAGCCACGCCCAACGACCGGCCAGGGGGCGACGGTCCGCTGTGGGGTGCGCTTGCCAGCGCGTCGGAGCGCGCGCCTCGCCAGGCTCCGGGTGCTGGCTTGCGCTCTCCCCGCCCGGCCGAGCCTCTCGGCGGGGGCCACGGCTGGCGGCCTCTCGGCCAGGGGCCTCCGCCGGGAGGCGAGGGGGGGTGCGGCCCCTGCTGTCGGGGTTGTGGCCCTTCCTGGATACCCAGACCCCCTCGAGTTATGAAAAAATCACGACGGGAGGTTTTTCATCTTTTTGGCCTTTGGGGGCCCTTACCGGCCCTCGGGACCGTCAGAAAACGACTCAGGACGAAAAACTGGTCCCGGGGAATGGGTCGAGACCTCGGGGGGTCGACGTCATGAAGAAATCATGACGTCGGGGGTCTGGGTAGGGCCAGTGCCCACGCTCTTCTTGTGTGTTTCTGCTTCTCTCTCTCTCTCTCTTTCTCTGTCTCTGTCTCTCTGTCTCGGCCGGAGCTTCTCCGTCGTTCGCACTGCCGCAGGCTCAGGTCTAAACTAGTCTCCCTCGTGGCCACCCTCGGCACCGAGGGTGCAGGCTGCAGCTGAGTTATCGGGGAACGTTCCAGGCACGAGCTTGCTCGCCGCTGCCATCTCTGGGCCGTGTGGGCGCTGAACGTCCTTTCGCAGCGATCACTTTACCGTATCTGGGCTGTGCGATGCACAGCGTCCATTCTGTGGCGTGCGCTCAGCGTCTGTCAGCGATGTGTTTTCTTCTCTCGGCTCTCGCTCGGGTTGGTCTCCGTCTGGTGGCACTCCGCCAGGGTCCCGTCTGCGCCTGCCTCTCAGCCCACGGGCCTACGTCAGGCAGGTGGCTTGGCAAGACTTGGCATCGCTTGGACGTGTGCACTTTTCCTTCGGCGAGGACCATCGAGGAGCATCCTGGAGCATCCGGCAGAAGAAGCACGCGCGACATCGAAGAATGCACAGGGAATACATGGACGTCCGAGCGACTGCAAGGCCCTGGCAAGAGCGAGCTGCACCTTGTTGCTCCATCCAGGCGGGTGGGGGGAATATCATTAAGTCGGGCCTGTCCCTCTACAGGAGGAATATTCCAAACTAGTAGAAACAGGCGGGGACGATGTTTCTACCATTTCGGGCTATTGTTGATGATCTATTTGAGTATTTTCAACTGTTCCTCCCAAACCCGCCTGTAGGAGGACGTGCCCGACCTAAGAATAGCATGCCCCGCCCGCTCCCCCCTCCGCTCCCCCCCTGGCCCTCCTTGCGGCCTTTGTCACTCCTTGTGCAGAGTTATCGCGATAGCATCAAGTCGGAGGAATATTCAAAAATAGTCGACCAATCGTATGGGGACGATTTTGGATTATTGTAGACTGGTTCTGGATTTGTTTGGACTACTCTTCATTTGTCCTCCAAGATCCGCATGTGGGAGGACATGCCCGACCTAACGATAGCAGGCGGTGCTTACACAGAGCGGACTCGGGCCGCATCGAAGATCGCCTATTCATGCAGCGCAGGCTTGGATCGATTCTCGCAGGTCTCTGCAGTGGTACACCCTGCGCCCTTTGTGCTCCCTCCTTCCAGCTCGCTCCTTCCTGCTCACTTCCTCCTCCATCCTCCTTTCTCCATCTCCGAGAGAGGAGGGGGCGGCGTGGTCCACTGGCACCGCGGGAGGCACTTGTGCACGCCCGGCCCGCGTGCGCGATGCCGGCGGCCCTTCTGTGGCTCGTGCAGGGAAGCTCGGCCAGGGGGGCCTGGCAGAGCGTCCCGAGTGCGCACTGCCATGCCTGCGCAGCGGGAGGAGCGGAGGGGCGGGAGGGGAGGAGAGGCGTGGCGAGTGGACCTCTGGCGGGGACGGTCTGCCGCGAGGTGTGCGGCTGTGTAGCGCCCCAGGCACGGACCGAGGGGTGGCCGATCGGGCTCGCCAGGGCGTTGGGCCCTCCCACACAGTCGACAGCAACAGTGAGGATGGGTAACCTTCCCAAGTGTACCCTTGCACCCTTGCCTCTTCGGTCCATCCTTCACCACTTTCGATGGCGAGCCCCGCTCGAAAGGCTTCGACACGGGCGTCCACGGGGCTTGCATCCTTCTCGCACATCTCTAGACCGATGTGCGCGGCGCTAAGGTGGGAGTCACATTTAGCAAATGACCCGCCCTCCATGGAAATGGCTGCAACCTTTGAAAACAAATGTGCGCGGCGCTAATGCGAGGACCACCTTTTGAAAACCATCCGCCCTCCATCCTTGAAACTACGTAATGCAACTTCCAAGCTCCAGGATCATGAATAGCGAGGACGTCTAAATTGAAACGCCCGCCTTGCTCTACCTACGCGTCTGGGGGGGATAGACAGGAGTTATTAGTAAGCAAAGGGATGAGGATGATGATGAAGAGGAGGAGGAGGAGGAGGAGGAGGAGGAGGAGGAGGAGGAGGAGGAGGCGGAGGAGGAGAGGAGGAGGAGGAGGAGGGGGGAGGGGGAGGGGGAGGGGGAGGGGGAGGAGGAGGAGGAGGGGAGGGGGAGGGGGGAGGGGGAGGGGGAGGGGGAGGGGGAGGAGGGGAGGAGGAGGAGGAGGAGGAGGAGGAGGAGGAGGAGGAGGAGAGGAGGAGGGAGGAGGAGGAGGAGGGAGGAGGAGGAGGAGGAGGAGGAGGGAGGAGGAGGAGGAGGAGGAGGAGGAGGAGGAGGAGGAGGGGAGGGGGAGGGAGGAGGAGGAGGAGGAGGAGGAGAGGAGGAGGAGGAGGAGGAGGAGGAGGAGCAGGAGCAGGAGGAGGAGGAGGAGGAGGGGGAGGAGGAGGAGGAGGAGGAGGAGGAGGACGAGGAGGAGGAGGAGGAGGAGGAGAGGAGGCGGAGGAGGAACGAACGCCGCGTCCCAGCTGACCCAAGCTTGCCTCGCGTCAAAACGGAACAGGGGAGGAGGGAGGAGGAGGAGGAGGAGAGGAGGAGGAGGGAGGGAGGAGGAGGAGGAGGAGGAGGAGGAGGAGGAGGAGGAGGAGGAGGAGGAGGAGGACGAGGGGGAGGGGGAGGGGGAGGGGGAGGGGAGGGGGAGGGGGCGGAGGAGGAGGAGGAGGAGGAGGAGGAGGAGGAGGAGGAGGAGGAGGAGGAGGAGGAGGAGGAGCAGGAGCAGCAGGAGGAGGAGGAGGGATGGGGAGGAGAGGAGATGGGAAGGAGACGAGGTGGGAGGCGGCTGGAGGGGGAGGAAGATGCATGGCAGCGAGCATGGCAGCGAGGAGGTGCGGCAATAATCGTGATCGCCTCCAGCCTGACGCGCAAGTCCCGCCCGGCCTCGATCGACGTCACCAGGCCCCCCTCGTCGCCGAGCAAGGCGAGACCAGCGCAGGCGTTCTACAACTAGGCAGTCGGGGGGGACGATAGGAGAGTGGCAACGATGAGGTGGAGTAGGGACGGGAACGGGATACGAAGCTGGTAAGGGTGAGGAGGAGAATGAGCAGGATTATGTGAGTTCGAGGAGGATGAGAGTGGGCCGAAATGAGATGAGAAGAGACGAGATGTGGAATGGGGAACGGGGCGGGATAGGCCGATAGGCGAAGCCGAGGAGGAGGAGGCGGGACGTGGAGGAGGGGGGCTGGAGCGGGGGTCTTCAGATCTTACTCGCAGACTCGCGGGTACAGTCCCCACTGCCGCCTCATCGCGGTCTGCTGCGCCCAGTCCTGTTGGTGCGCCTCCTGCTTCGCAGGGTCCTCCCCCCGCTCCGCCCCGGTCTGGGCCAGGGGCTGCGGCTCGCAGGCCACGGGCGGCGGGATTGCAGCCGGGCATCCGGGCAGCCTGGTCCCCCGCGTGGCCGGGGTTGACGGGGGGGCTCCGCCAGCGTCGCCCTCCCCTGGCGCTCCCGTCCCTGCTGCCCCCTCCCGCGAGAGGGTTGGGGGCAGAGGAGGAAGGGCCGATGTTCCGGCACCACTACCAGAGGTATGACGGGGGAGAAGGGAGCAAGTGGAGGTCCTCCTCCTCCTCCTCCTCCTCCTCCTCCTCCTCCTCCTCCTCCTCCTTCGCCTCCTTCGCCTCCTCCTGCCCAGCAAGCAGTGGAGGTCCTCCTCCTCCTCCTCCTCCTCCTCCTCCTTCGCCTCCTCCGGGGGAGGAGGCTGGGCCCAGCAAGCAGGAGAGAGAGGCTGGCAAACGTGGAGTGCGGCGTGCGTACCCCATGTGCTGAGGGAGCTCCAGACAAGTCCATACCAGCGGCTCTTCGGTGACATCCCAGGGCCAATCAGACAAAACAGCCAGCGCAGAGCGGCAGAGGACATCTGCCGCATGGCCTGGCTCAACAGTGGAGTGGAGCGCAGGAGGACCCAGCAGCAGGACTCTCGCGAGGCGGCACGACGCAGGACCATGGCAGAACAGCTCCTCGGAGCGGTCACGCCACCAGCAGAACAAAAAGGAGGCCCAGCACCCCAGCGCGGTGAGGGGTTAGACCGCAACGGCCCCCAGCGTGGCGTGGGGCGAGACCATGGAGGTTCCAAACACGGTCAGGGGGGCAGATTGCACAGAACCCCAGCGTGGCGAGGGGTTAGGCCACAGCGGACCCCAGCGCGGTGAGGGGCTAGACCGCAGAAGGCCCCTGCGCGGCGAGGGGTTAGGCCACAAAGGACCCCTGCACGGCGAGGGGGTAGGCCGCAGAGGACCTCAGCGTGGCGAGGGGTTAGGCCACAGCCCTGCGCCAGACGGGATGCAGAGGGGTGCCCGTCCCCCACCAGCAGGACGGAGCACCACGGGCATGATTCACCATGACCTCTCCCAGGACGAGGAGAACAGCGAGGACAGCTCCCACCAGCCCGCGGACAAGCAGGACGGCGATGACAACCACCTGCAGATCCCAGATCACCAGAACAGCATCGGGTGCCACATGGCAGGCTGCAGAGGACCCCAGCGAGGCGAGAGGTCAGGCCACGGAGGACCCCAGCGCGGTGAGGGGCAAAACCGCACCGACCCCCAGCGAGGCGAGGGGTCAGGTCACAGTGGACCCCAGCGTGGTGAAGGGTTAGACCGCAGCAGGCCCCTGCGTGGAGAGGGGACAGGCCACCATGGACCCTTGCGCGGCGAGGGGGTAGGCCGCAGAGGACCCCAGCGCGGCGAGGGGTTAGGCCACAGCCCTGCGCCAGACGGGATGCAGAGGGGTGCCCGTCCCCCACCAGCAGGACGGAGCACCAAGGACATGACAGACCTCGACCACTTCCTAGACGAGGAGAACAGCGAGGATTGCCTCCAGCAGCCCGCAGACAAGCAGGACAGCGATTACAACCACCAGCAGATCCCAGAGGTACAGCACAGCAGAGGGTACCACCTGGCAGACCGCAGAGGACCCCAGCGCGGCGAGGGGTTAGGCCACGGAGGACCCCAGCGCGGTGAGGGGTTAGACCGCAGCAGACCCCAGCATGGTGAGGATTCTGGCCACGAAGGACCCCAGCACGGCGAGGAGGCAGACCGCAGAGGACCCCCGCGCGGCGAGGGGTTAGGCCACAGAGGACCCCAGCGCGGTGAGGGGTTAGACCGCAGCAGGTCCCTGCGCGGCGAGGGGTTAGGCCACGGAGTACCCCAGCGCGGTGAGGGGTTAGACCGCAACGATCCCCAGCGCGGCGAGGGGTTAGGCCACAGCGGACCCCATAGTGGTGAGGGGTTAGACCGCAGCAGGCCCCTGCGCGGCGAGGGGTTAGGCCACAGAGGACCCCAGCGCGGTGAGGGGTTAGACCGCAGCAGCCCCCAGCGTGGCGAGGGGTTAGGCCACGATTTTCCCCAGCGCGGTGAGGGGTTAGACCGCACTGACCCCCAGTGTGGCGAGGAGTCAGGACACGACGGACCCCAGCGCGGTGACGGGTTAGACCGCAGCAGACCCCCGCGCGGCGAGGGGTTAGGCCACCACGGAGCACCCCTGCGCGGCGAGGGGCTAGGCCGCAAGGCACCCCAGCGTGGCGAGGGGTTAGGCCACAGCCTTGCGCCAGGCAAGGAGGCCGCGAAGGCCCACGAGTCCAGGGACCAGCGGCCGGTGCGGTCCCTGGAAGAGCGCAGGGCGGAGGAGCGGCTGCGGCCGTCCATCAGGCTGCTCCTCAAGCTCTGAGAGGGCGGCGGCAGCAGTTTTTTCAGACTGCCGCCGCTCGCGGGTCGACTCCAGGAGTCTTCGAGTGGCGGCAGCAGGACGCCGTGAGATGAGGCCGCTGGCCCACCCCGCCTCGGGTGCGTTTCCCTGCGCGGGGTGCCGAGACCAGGGGCACCCACTCACGGGCGGGAACACGAGGGTTTAAACTCCTCCTCCTCCCTAGCCTAGCTAGAGTGGTGGTGGTGGTGGTGGTGGTGGTGGTGGTGGTGGTGGAAAATTGGCCCATCAGAGAAGGGGTCGAGGTCGGCGTTTGGGGCGGTCCTCGTGCCGTCTGGCTGGTGGCTGCCTTCCCGAGGGCCCAAAGGGCAGCTCTTGCTCAGGTTTCCGCCGCCGGCCCCCGGCAGAGGGAGGCCTGGCGGAGGGGCGAGGGGTGGGTGGGAGACGCGAGGTGAGTGTTTCTAGGCCTCCTACAGTCGGGGCGCTGAAGAAGGAGCCCTTCTCGTTGGGGAGGGGCTCGGCGTTCCTTGACTGTTGCGCAGTTTGCCTCAGGTTTCCCAAAGGTGTTTTCCATGGGGAGAATTGGAGATCCACTTTGGGGAAGAAGGGGCCTCGTTCCTTGTCTAGGGTTCCGTAGGCCACCGCCCCGACTGTAGATGGGGTCCGGGTAGATGGAGTCGGAAAATCGCCGCCGCATCGCCGATGCGTCGGCGATGCGGCTCGATGCGGAGTTCGATGTTCTCCGCGCCGACGGCGCCCGTGCATCGCCGATGCATCGCCGACGCATCGCCGACACTGCCGATACCTCGGCGATGCGGTGCAATCCTCCGACCCCATCTATACGTACTCCAGATTTCGTGATAAAAGGGAGGGGGTCTGGACCCTCCAAAACAAGCCATATCAGCCCCCCCCCGTGGGAGAACCCTCCAAAACACCGTCCCAAACCTCTCCAGGCCCTCCAAGATGGCCTGGAAGAGACCCCCCCCGAAATGAGACCCCCCTCCCTTTATTACGAAATCTGGAGTACCCCGTCGAGGAGGCCTCTAGGGTGGGAGCGCGGAGAGACGCAAGGTGTGTGTATGTTCCCCCGTGTTGCTGCGGCTCCTGCGCCCCCATTGCTCCCGTCGCCCGCTCCCGCTCCTGCGCCTCTTCTCCCCTGAGCTTCCTGCTCCTGCTGCAGAGGGAGGCCAGTTCGACCAATCACGACCAGAGACCAGCTGGCAACGGCCACTTTACAATAACAGCGACGCCTCCAGACAACGACCCACCACCCACACATCAAAAGCAACGATCACTTTTGTTATGAAGCATGTGTCCAGTCCCTGGCGAATTCTCACCTCCAGCCGCGATCGCTTGAGGCAATATCCACAGCTTACGAGCACGATTGACCGCACAACAACAATCCATCGCCCAGGTGGTCAAGCAGTCAAGCAGTTCCCAGAAGATAGCTCGCTTTCCCAGAAGACAGTCGGATCGGCATCCAGAGCTCCTCGCGAAAATCCAGGTCGGGCACGCTTTCCCAGAATACGGTCGGATCGGCATCCAGAGCTCCTCGTGAAAATCCAGGTCACCGTCCCGCAGTCACCATAAACGACACATGAGAAGTAAAGAGGCAGATCGCCCAGGGCGAAAACGACGTCCAGTCCGGCGCCCATGCGGGCATTCTGCCCGACGAGCCGTCCGACGTTCCGCCTGAAGTCCTAGCCGACGCCATCCCCAACAGCGCACTAGGAAGCCCGGAACTAAGCCAGAAACGGTATTTACCCACAACTTTCTAGGCTTCCGAGATGGGGTCGGAGTAGATGGGGTCGGAGGATCGCGCCGCATGGCCCATGCATCGGCGATGCGGCTCGATGCGGAGCCCGAGTTGCTCCACGTCGACGTTGCCGATGCATCGCCCACGTCGACGATACATCGCCGGTGCATCGCTGATGCCTCGCCGATGCATCGCTGATGCATCGCCGATGTATCGGCGATGTGGCGCGATCCTCCGACCCCATCTACTCTGACCCCATATAGGAGGCCTCTAAACACATGCCCTTGATACTTCGCGTATCTCCGCCAGTCCTTTCAGAAGGAGCCTAGGCGGTTTGTCGCGAGAGGGCGCTGTTGAAGGAACATGGGCACCGTTCGGACCAGAAGGGGGACTGACCCAAGCAACAACCAGGACTCCAAGCCGAGGGCTTTCAGGGGCCTCGCAGAGGCCTCGTGAGCCACCTTGGGGCCCTCTATGGGCGTTCGGGGTGCCCGTGGCGCTCTCTTTTTTGGGGAAGCTCCCACTGAAGTTCAGGAGGGAAACAAAAACACACACAGACACAATTCATCGTCGATCCCCCAGAAAGTATACTTATGGGAAGTGGGGGGGAACAAGAACAGCCCAGAAAATATGGAAAAAGATTGTGGACCTTTGTCATTTGTGTCTGTTTCTTTGTGTGCCCCAGGGCCCCATCCAGAGGTACCTGGCGCCTCCACGTCGCGGCACCCTCCCTGGCTGCCCCCGGGCGCCGGCGCGGCGCACGTCCTCTGCAAACGCCTTCTGGGGGGGGGGGGTCGGCGCTGCTCCCCTTTAGGGGCGGCCAACTTTCACCCACACCTATCTCGAGGGCGGACAGAACCCCCGACAGTGACACGTCGATTAGTGAATTGTCCGTTTTCGGCTCTCGAGAGGGCGCCGCGGCCGTTATTTTCCAGGCTTGAGCCCGCCAGGTTTGGGCCTCAGGTCGTTTTCACTAAACCACGTTTTACTAAAGGGAGGTCTGTCCATCCCCGACTATCGTTGAGTCGGGCCTGTCCGTCTACAAGGGGAATATTCAAACATCGTCAACAAATGGTGTGGGGATCATGTTTTGACCACGTTTGCGCATTTTTGGTGTATGTTTGTGGTATTGTTGGTTTTTCGTCCAAAATCGGCCTGTAGGGGGACAGGCCGGACTTGAACCTATCGACGCCCAGATTCCTCGGGGTGGAATCACGGTGGGGTCGGATGCGGTTCCCCGCTCGAACGGGAGCCTCCCCCCCCCGGGTCTGACAACCCGCACGCATGCCCCCCAGCGCCTCATTCGCTTGGAGCTTTCCCATTCCTCCTCCCTGCAAGTGCGCTGTTCTGTCACCAGTCGTGGCGCCCGCCTGGGCCACCCAAGCGACTCGCCCTCCAGAGTGGCTCACTTCGCCATTGTGCGTCGTGCGCGGAGGCAAGCGGCCACCTGCTTCGCGCTCGGCTTCCTCCGCCGTGGAGTCATGGCGCGGCGCAGGTGGCAGGCCAGAGGCTATTCGCCCATGGGCAGGCCAGAGGTTGTTCGCCCATGGCCTCACGGGGGGGACAATAAACCTGCACCATCCAAGCGTGAAGTCGGGAATGTCCCCCTACAGGAGGAATGTTCAACACCAGTAAAAAAGTACAATGGGGACGATTTTTTCTGCTCTCCTGACTATGTTTGAGAATGTTTGGATCATTCTCTATTCAACCCGACCTAACCCAAAGCGTTGGCGCGGCGCGCATCGCCTGCACGCGCCTTTTTGGGGGGGGGCGCCGGTGCCACCTCCCCGTTTGGGCCAGGCTCCACCCGTCCTGCACGCGTCAAAAATCAGAACGACGGGGGGCAGAATCGTCAGATGCTCGTTCGGGGGGCCTTCCTGGCGCCCACTGAGCGGATCTGTTCGACTCCTAGTTCGACCCCAGTTCGGCTCAAGTTCGATTCATTTTTGACTCAAGCTCGACGCAGGTTCGATGCAGGCTCGACTCAGGGTCGACTCAAGTCGACAGACCTCTGAGGCAGCTGCGACGCACGAGTGGAGCGGAGTGCCTCCAGCTCAGGAGGCATCGTGCACTCTGGGAGAATTTCTGTGCCGAGCGGGGAACCTCGAACCTGCCGCTCCCCCTTCCCGAACGCCTTCGGGGCTCTACCAGACTCCGGCCTCGTCTGGGATCGGCGGCGAGCGAGGTGGAACGGGAGATGGAGACGGCCTTGTCAGATGGCGGCGGGGGGGGTTGCGGTGTTTTCGGGGCGGCTTACACAACTTCTCCGAGTGCCGGGGGACTGCTGAGCCTTCCAAGAAGGCCCACCCTTTCTCACTCCCCCCCGAGTAGGACAGGGTATCCCCCATCCTTGGGAATTTTGATGCGCCGAAGAAACCTTGGAGGGGAAGTGCGTTCACACAGGGAGCCCTCGCGGGGGGGTCGCCTAACAAGGATGGCGTACTTTGCGGAGACCGATGTTGCACGTTATTTGTTCAACGCCAACCGCCAAACCGCAGGTAGGATCGGGACAAAGTCGGATCGGCTTCGGGGTGTCAGCGCAGCGCGCGTTGGTGTTTTTCTTGGCAGAGCCGGGTGACATTCCGTGCCCTCCATATTGAGTTCGACTGAACTGACTGAAGTGGAGGGCGCCTTTCTACAGCACATTTCATCCCCTCGGGCGCAACCGCAACCGCAACTAGGCGACACAGTTCAATGCGCCCGCGGGCGCAACCGCAACCGCGACTAGTAGGCGACACATTCCAACCCGCCCTCGGGCGCAGCCGCAGCCGCAACCGCCACCAGGCAGCACACTTCAGCACGCCCGCGCACGCGCGCTGATGCGCAGAGACAGTGGGGGTCGGGCGGCCGCGGGGGCAAGGAGCGGAGGGAGGCCCGACCGCACGGCGAGGCAAGCGCACGCCGCCGCGGGTCTCGAAGCAGGACAAACGCCACACACACACACACACAAATGTTGGGCGCTTCGCGCGGCTCTCTTGGATCCGCGCTGGCCCCCCCCCCCCCGGCGGCGCCTCAGGCGCCGCCCCTGGCGCGCTCCGCG
>CAUYUJ010000222.1:43182-48182 GCA_963575745.1 Prorocentrum cordatum | reverse complement strand
CTAGAGGCTTGCGCCTCCAGGCTTGGTCGTTTCATCAGGACGAAGAGGGGGTCTTGCCCCCAAATACCAGACCAATACTCTAGGCCCGTTTGATCCCGCGGATCCTGACCTCGGCTGGGGGGGGGGAAGGCGGTGGATGCGAGTTTGGGGGCAGGGAGGCGGGTGCGGGCCCAGGGCCGCTGCGGGGCCCGGCATCGGAGGGGGCTGACCGTGCCCCGCCAGAGACGGCAGGCTTGCTGTCGTGAGCCTGTAGCTGGGGTCTCGTCGATTGTCGCGGCATCTCGCCGACTCTGACTGAGACTACTACTTTTGATACCGTTACGATTGATACTTACTACTGACTACTACTACTAGGGGGACTACGCTACTACTACTACTACTACTACTACTACGACCGACTACGACTACTACAACTACGACTACTACTACTACTACTACTACTACTACTACTACTACGACTACTACTACTACTACTACTACTACTACTACTACTACTACTACTACTACTACTACTACTACTACTACGACTACTACTACTACTACTACTACTACTACTACTACTACTACTACTACTACTACTAGTACTACGACTACTACTACTACTACTACTACTACTACTACTACTACTACTACTACTACTACTACTACTACTACTAGTACTACTACTACTACTACTACTACTACTACGACTACTACTACTACTACTACTACTACTACTACTACTACTAACTACTGTACTAGACTAGACTACTACTCCTACTACTACTACTACTACTACTACTACTACTACTACTACTACTACGACTACTACTACTACTACTGACTTCCAACTACTAACTACTTACTACTAACTACTAACTGCTAACTACTAACTACTAACTATTACTACTACTGCTGCTACTACTACTACTACAACTGCTACTACGACTACGGCCACTACTACTACTAATACTACTATTCCTACTACTACTACTCACTACTACTACTACTACTACTACTACTACTACTACTACTACACTACTTCTACTACTACTACTACACTACTTATTACTACTACTACTACTACTACTACTACTACTACTACTACTACTACTACTACTACGACGACGACGACTACTACTGCTACTACTACTACTATTGCTACTACTACCACTACCTCTACATCTACTACTAATACTATCAATACCACTACTACCACTACCACTACTACTACTACTACTACTACTACTACTACTACTACTACTAATATCACGATTACTACTACTGCTACTACTACTAATGCTACTACTACTACTACTACTACTACTACTACTACGACTACGACTACTACTACTGATATTGCTACTACTACTACTACTACTACTACTACTACTACTACTACTACTACTACTGGCGGTATCGTGCACCACATCGCCACGGCTCAACCACCTTGGGAAGAGCGTCCTTGTGGCTGCCTCACTGCCAGTATGTAGTGGGCACCTCTTCTGGGTGAAAGGCGGGTCTGACGTGCATGCAGCGGCAGGCGCTTGTCCGAGGGCAGCTGGTCCCTACGGCCCAAAGTGCAGCGTCAGCGGCGGTACAGCAGCACACGGGGCGACCCCAGTACCGCCATCGAGGCCAACTAGCGCAGGAAGGCGCGAGAGGAGGCCAGGATGGCAAGCCAAAATGGCAAGGCGCCCAGCGGCGTCGCGGCAGCACACGGGGCGACACCAGCACCGCCAGCGAGGCTCACGAGCGCAAGTGTGCGTGAGAGAAGGCCAAGATGGCAAGCCAATTGGCAGGCCAGAGTAGCCAGGCGCACGGATGACCGTACGCAGAGCGGAGGCTAAAGCAACAGGTGCTGCAACGCGAGGGGGTACCACTGTGGGCACGCCGCACTCGCGGGCAAGGCGGCGTTGCTGCAGCTGGGGCGTAAGCGGACCTACTGGTTCAGCACCTCTGAGAGTGGCAGGCACGAAATCCTGGCATGGACTCACGTAGCCTGCCGAGGGCATGGAACCTGCTGGGCTCCATCATTCAGGCGGACTGGCCTGCTCCCTGCGCAATGGCTGCGAAGACCTGCGACGGCAGCGCCTGCACTTCTCCCCCGAGGTCGCTTCTGCCGCCCACCTGCCCTGAGGGCCCAAAGACCTGGCGCTCGAGATCGTCGCCGAAGGCCACGTTCAGGGCTGCAATATGCGGGATGTGCTGCGGGAGCGGGTCCGTCTGCGGCGACGGGTCCGTCGGCCGCGGCGGCGCCACTGGGGGCGCCGTCAGCGGCGGCGGCGGAGGGACCATGATGGCCGCTGGCGGGGCTCCGACAGGTGGTGGTGGCGGGTCCTGGCTGCCGCGGGCCCCACCCGCTGGAGGGGCGCTGGCGGCGCGGACGGGGGTGGCGCGCGGGGCGACCCCTGTACCAACCCCGCCGCCCGTGAGGCTGCCCTCCCGCAGGTTGTGGCGGCGCTCGTAGAGCGCCAGATCCCTGTACGCCATATCCAGGCGCTCCCTCTTGGCCTTGTTCCGCGACTTCTTGCTGTAGCCCGCCCACTCTGGGTCGTTCAGTCCCCAGGCGACCTGCGCGTACAGGTCGGTCCACTTGAGCTCGGTCAGGCTCTCCCAGGAAGGCCCCTCCATTAACACATAGTGGCCCTCCCACTGCGACTGGTGTGGAGCGTAGCGCTTGAAGGCGGCACCCACTGCCAGCGGCTTGACCTTGGGCAGGTACTGCAGGAGGTCCACCGCGCTGAACACAGGTATCTCCTCCTTCTTGAGCTTGTCGTAGCGCAGCAGGGCCTTCAAGTCGCGGATGTCCTCCTCGGGGTGCTCCGCGTGCATGTAGTACGCACGTGGCGGCTTTCAGCTCCTCCCCTATCAACTCGATGCAGACGCCGTAGGAGGTCGAGTAGCGCGCACCACAGTGGCAGTACCAGCGCTGGCCCATCTCCCCCGCCGCCTCCTGCGCGCAGGTGAGCAGCTGCGTCCAGCGATCCGATCGGATCACCGAGCAGCACCCCCTGGGGTTGTCCCAGGTCTTGTTGGCCGAGCACTTGTAGTACATGTTGAACGTGAAGCCCTTGCCACGGTAGAACTGGTCCGTGTAGTCGCCCATGCGTCGGTAGGCTTCCTGCGCCGCGGCGTTGCCCTGGCACTCCTCCCTCCAGGCACGTTTGTGTCCCAGGTGTGCGTCCGCGACCCCCGAGGCTTCCAGGAGGCCCTTCTTCACTCTTCCCACATCCCCCTCTGCCTCCTCATTCAGCGCGTCGAGCCACTTCTGGACTCCGTCCTGCGCCTCTGTGCCCCTCACCATGTCCTCCTTCTTCTCCCGGATGGGCCCCAGGCCTCCCAGCATGTGGGTGCGCATGGTCTCGAATTTGAGGACGCCATAGGCCCGCGCCATACGCTTCAGCGATTGCTTGGAGAGGCCGAGCCGCAGCAGGGGCTCGATGTCCGTGACCTCCTCCACGGTCTTGACGTCGGTCAGCTGGCGCTCCTGGTCCTCAGCATCGATGTCGGGCTGGGGGTCGTTCCCCTCGTCACGGGGAGGTCCATCCTCAAGGGGTGGGGGTGGCGCACGGGGCGGCCCCGGCACTACTACTACTACTACTACTACTACTACTACTACTACTACTACTATTACTACTACTACGAATACGAATACGAATACGAATACGAATACGAATACGAATACGAATACGAATACGAATACGAATACGAATACGAATACGAGTACGAATACGAATACGAATACGAATACGAATACGAATACGAATACGAATACGAATACGAATACGAAAACGAATACGAATACGAATACGAATACGAATACGAATACGAATACGAATACGAATACGAATGCGAATACGAATACGAATACGAATACGAATACGAATACGAATACGAATACGAATACGAATACGAATGCGAATACGAATACGAACGAAGACGAATACGAATACGAATACGAATAAACGAATACGAATACGTTACTAACTTACTTCTACTACTACTACTCCACTACTACTACTACTACTACAACTACTACACTATTACGACTCGACACTACTACTACTACTACTACTACTACTACTACTACTACGAACGGACTACTACTACTACTACTACTGACTACTACTACGAACGACCTACTACTACGACTACTATACGACTACTACGACGACTACTACTACTACTACTACTACTACTACACGAAACTAACTACTAACTACTACGGCCACTACTAATATTAATTACGACTACACGACTAACTACTACGACAGACTACGACGAAGTACTACTAACGACTACTACTAACTAACTGCTGCTACTACACTGGTACTACGATCACTACTACTACCTACTACGACTACTACTACTACTCCACTACTACTACTACTACTACGACTATCTCTACTACTACTACACTACTACTACGACTACTACTACTAACTGATAAATATAACTACTACGACTACTACTACAACTACTACGACTACTACTAATAGCTACTGACGGATAATAATCTACTACTACTACTACTACTACTACTACACTGCCCGCCCTCCTACACTCCATCGCACCTACTACTACTATTAATACTACTAATACTAACTACTTACAACTACTAACTACTACTATTAATACTACTAATACTACTACTACTACTACTACTACTACTACTACTACTACTACTACTACTACTGCTACTACTACTACTACTACTACTACTACTACTACTACTACTACTACTACTACGACTACCACTACCACTACCTCTACTACTAATTATCATAATAATAATAATAATATTAATAATAATACTCGTCCTCCTCCTTCGCCTCCTCCTCCTCTTCCCCCTCCTCTTCCGCTTCATCGTCCTCCTCCTCCTCATCATCATCATATTTCTCTTCCTCTTCCTTATCCTCCTCCTCCTCCTCCTCCTCCTCCTCCGCTCCCTCCTCCTCCTCCTCCTCCTCATCCCTCATCCTCCTCCTCCTCCTCATCCTCCTCATCCTCATCCTCCT
>CAUYUJ010000222.1:5281-42480 GCA_963575745.1 Prorocentrum cordatum | reverse complement strand
TAATAGTATTACTAGCCGTAGTGTAGTAGTAGTAGTAGTAGTAGTAGTAGTAGTAGTAGTAGTAGTAGTAGTCGTAGCAGCAGTAGTCGTAATAGTAGTAGTAGTAGTAGTAGTAGTAATAGTAGTAGTAGTAGTAGTAGTAGTAGTAGTACGAGTAGTAGTGGTAGTAGTAGTAGTAGTAGTAGCAGCAGCAGCAGTAGTAGTAGTAGTAGTAGTAGTAGTAGTAGTAGTAGTAGTAGTAGTAGTCGTAGTAGTACTAGTAGTAGTCGTTGTAGCTGTAGGAGGAGGAGGAGAAAGGGGGAGGGGGAGCCTGGGTACTCTGAAGAAAGGAAGAGGACAGGCGGTCACGAGCACGAAGCGAGAAGAGGGCAAATGAGTTTGTCTCCACCGCTGCGTGCTCGGGCCTTGGTCATCTAACTGTAAGCTGAACTCTCAAAGGAAGAAACATATGATGAAGTACTTGTATGTGGAGGCGTAGATGAAGCTGGCGCTAGACTGCTCGTACTCGTCCACTCCGTCAACTCCCCGATTGAGGGAAACTCGTACGGCGCAGGCTTCAGGGACACGGCGTAGGTGTCCAGCAGCTTCGAGAAGGCGTTGCAGCAGCTGGCGTTCCTGATGCTGGTGAGGAGCGAATCGTAGTATCTGTCGAGCTTGGAGTCCAGAATGCCGCCGAAGCCAGTCCGTGACGGCCCTCGACCTTGGAGGTGTTGGACGTGTTGTTCGATGTTGTCAACCTCCTGCTGCAGCTCGTCGTAGTCGCACTCGATGAGCTCCACCCGTTCGTCGGGCTCGGTCTTGAGCTCGGTCTTGAGCTCGGGAAGCAGGCTGTTGATCTGCAGCCTGCGGGCGGTGAGGGACCGCTTCGTATCCGTGTCGGCGTACGCCTTGACCTCCAGCCGCCTCTGGTCGAACATGGAGCGGGTCTCGTGCCGCAGGGTTGTCGGGCAGCGCAGTCGGGCCGCGGAGGGGCGGCGGGCGCTGGTGCTTGAGAGGCTCCTCGGGCATCGTGTCCTTGAGCGTGGTGGCCACGGTGCCGAGCGCATCCGTCGTGACGAAGTTGGCATCCATGGTGGCCCGAATCGTGTCCGCAGCGCTCTGTACCTTCGCATTGATAGTTGTAATGAGCGAGCGCTGGAGTGTGGAGATCTTCTCGTCGATCGTGGCGAGCAGGCTGTCGCTGTGCAGCGCGGCGTGCGTGAGCGTGAACTCCGGCAGCGCAGGGGGCGAGTTGTTCTTCTTGTCAGCGTTGTGCAAGACAGCGCCTCCATGTGCAGCTGCAGGACGCGGGTCAGGGTGAGCGTCGGGCTGAAGGACACCACCTCCGAGGTCCTCATTGTCATTTGTCATGTAGGTCTGCCCATGCCGAACGTGTTGTTGCTGTGGGCGCTGCGGGGTGGTAGTGCTTGGCGTGGTCAGCGCGCTCGAGAACGCGCCTCGCGGACTTGTAGTCGGTCTGGTCCAGCGTGCCCAGCTTCCACGAACGGTAGGCGGAGATCTTGCCCGACGTCGTGGACTCGCCGCGCTTCCAGTCCAGGCAGCGGTGAAGCTCTTTGCCTCGAGCCATCGCCTTGACCGCGGTGTGGTCCTCGGCGGCGCACTCCGCGAAACGGCGACCAGGGCCAGAGTGGACAGCACGATAACGAGCGTCACGAAGGCGTCGTCGTTCTTGTTCGGCTGTGAGCGTGCGCTGCTGGGCGAGCGCCTGTAGGTAAGAGCGGCAACCAGTCATACCGCGTGTAGCCCACGCGCACGGTGGGGAGGAAGAACGAGCAGGTAGATGAAATCCCACTCCAAGGTGGCAGAAGAACGCGATGCAGAGATGCGTCAGCATCCAGCTGGCGCCATGGCGAGGAAGCCCGCTCGCGGCGAGAGCACGCGGCCAGATGGGGAGCACGGGTCCCAGGAGCTCTTGAGCCAAAATGGCTACGGAGGGGATGGGGCAGGAGGAGGAGGAGCAGGAGGAGGAGGAGGAGGAGAAGGAGGACGAGGAGGAGAGGAGGAGGAGGAGGAGGAGGAGGTGGAGGAAGAGGAGGCGGAGGAGTAGGAGAAGGCGGAGGCGGAGGAGGAGGAGGAGGAGGAGGAGGAGGAGGAGGAGGAGGAGGAGGAGGAGGAGGAGAAGGGAGGAGGAGGAAGAAGATGATGATGATGAAGAGGAGGAAGAAGATGAGGGGGTATGTGGTCGGAAACTGTTGCTCAGCGTGTTGCCCTGGCGGCCCCCGCGGCACGCTGCGCTCTGCAGGCGGGTAGCGTGTCGCTCTCTTCGCGGGGCGTGAAGCTCCGAGAGGCTCGGGACGTTGACGCCTCGTCACCGGGACGTGGTTAGCGTGTCGCGCCGAAGCGTGCTGGGCCAAAGCTGGCGGCGCGACACGCTAAGCAAACGTCCCAGACCGTAGGTCGAAAATTTTACGGAAGCCCCCGCTGCAAATACCTCACGGAGAGACTGGATCGTCAAAAAAGCTCTCGTTGGCCGCCAACAGTTCGTGCGCCGAGGGCCCTCCCCTCCTTTGTCCTTCGTCCTTCGTCCTTCTCCTCCTCCTCCTCCTCCTCTTCCTCCTCCTCCTCTTCCTCCTCCTTCGTCCTTCTCCTCCTCCTCTTCCTCCTCCTCCTTCCGACGGTCGTGCCCGCTGGGTGCGGCACTCGACTGGCAGACGAGGGGATCACCCTGGCGGTCGGACAGGCGGCGGCAGAGCCCGAGCCCCATTGAGATCGCGTCCCTGAGATCCGACGTAGCGAACAAATTGCAACATCGTTAAGAAAACACGCCCGGAGCCCCAGGCCCCATCCCTCTGCGCCAATTCTCGAGCCGGACCGATCTGTGAGGGCCCCGGGGCCAGAAGAGAGGCGAACACGCCCGGCTCGAGAAAGTTGCAACGCCAAGACCTCAGAACTCGTACGTTCGCCCAGTCCGTCGTTGCGCGCGCCGCTCCGCGCGGTGGGCCCTCGCATCGCCGCCCGGCGCCGCGCGCGCGCGTTTGCGCGGCTCACCGCTGGCGTTGTGGACGCCATGACAATGGACACCCTAACAATCCTGTCATTGAATAAAGATGTATCTTGCATGTTTGCAAGACATGTTCTAACAATGTTTGAAACATGGCTTTCATGTTCAAGACATGCTTACAACATGGCTCTCATGTTTAAGACATGCGTAGAACATTTCTAGACATCTGAAAGTCATTTGGCAACCTGCTTCCTCTCCAGTGATCGTCGTCCGCAACGCTGGCGCGGGGGGAGGCTCCACAACGCTGCGTGGTCGCCGTCACAGCGGCGAGGGGGCGGCGTCCTCTCGCGGCTGGCGGGGAGCGAACGCCTCATCGTTCCCTACAGGTGCGAAAACGACCAATTCTTAAAACGAGTTCTCAAATCTCCCACGATGATCCAAAACTCAACCTCACATTATCACCTTGCCTCTTCTTGCGGGATCGGCCAACTGGCTCCACCCTGCGCCCGAATTCCTCTCAGCGTATCTCTTCGAAGAGCTCTACGAGGTATAGGTAAACGTAAGTAAACGCTTAGAAACAAAAACCTTGGGAGCTCAATGTCTGGCCGATCGCCGGGCGATCACACACCCCCGATCACGTGATCGGATCACACTTCGGATCACGGCGACGATCATTGGGCGAGCACCGCAATGATCACAACGATCACGGGCCGATCGCGGTGATCCGACCGATGTCATCGGGCGAACCCGCTATCGGTTGCCGATCACAACCGATCAGGCCCCGTTCCTGATCATCCCCAAGAGGCCGTGGCGTCCGCGTACGCCCCCGTGACACGAACATCCCACGTGACACGGCTATCCAGGGGAGGGATCGAGCGTCGGAGGGACCCCGGGATCCGACGCCGCGAGCAGGAGTGCAGGGCTCGGGCGAAGGCAGGGCGAGGATAACATCGGATAGGATAGGATAGGATAGGATAGGACAGGATAGGATAGGACAGGATGATGATGATGATGATGATGATGATGATGATGATGATGATGATGATGATGATGATGATGATGATGATGATGATGAGGAGGAGGAGGAGGAGGAGGAGGAGGAGGAGGAGGAGGAGGAGGAGGAGGAGGAGGAGGAGGAGGAGGAGAACGGGTCGATTGAGCCCTTCGGAGAAACCCTCCAGGGTGGGGGGGGGTGCGGGGAGGGGCGAGGATGGTTGAGGGCGGCCAGGGGCACGGACGAGGAGGGAGGCAGGGAGGGCGGGCGGCTGACGGGGGGCGCGGCGAGGATGGGCGAACTCGGTGCGGCACGGGGCAAGGAGGGGGCCGGGGGAGGGCAGAAGGAGGGGAGGAAGAGATCGCCCCCCTTCCTCGCTTCCTTCCTCCCTCCCTCGTCCCTCCCTCCCTCCCTTCCTCACCCCTCTCCCCTGTGCCGCTGCTGCTTCCTCTTGCCATGCTTTTTCTCCCTCTCCTGCTCCTGCCCCCTCTTCCTGTTGCATCTCGTGCTGCTGGTCCCGCTCGGGTCGACATGCACTTGCAAGTATGGAGGAGCTTTCTCGACTTCAGCCCTTGAAGCGCCTGCGTAGGTCTTTCAATGAAGGAGGTTTCCAAGAGGAGCAAACTTACGAAGCGCTTGCTTCTCTTCGATACTAGACGGCATACCAGCACATCTTTTCATCTGAGATCTTCCCCATCCTTCTCCCGTCTCCTTCTCCTATTTCTCCTCCTCCTCCTCCTCCTTCTACTCCCTCCTCCTCCGCCTGCTCCTGGGGGGTCCTCTTTCTCTTCGTCGTTCGGCTGGAATTTCGCGTCTGAGGCACGGTTTTCGGGCATAGCGTCTGGCCCGCTCCGTTGCCGCCGGCGTCGACGCCTGACGGCATGAGCACTCAGTCCGAGAGGCCGACCCGCCCACGCAAATCATGCGCCCAGATGCGCCTCCGAAAAATCAGATAGTGTACAATAGGGGGAGGGAGAGGGCAAGGGGAGGCTGGACACAGCCACTGGGGTTGCCCAATTCACCCTCTTTCCTCGGTCCGAGCCTCTCTCTCTCTCTCTCTTTTTTTTGTTTCCCTCTCTCTCTCTCCCTGCCTTTATCCCTCCCCGCCTCCCCTCTCCCCCTCCCCGTGCAGAGTGTGGGGGCCGCTTGTCCATGGAGGCGCCGCTCGGAGCCGGTGCCGCTGCAGTGCAGCATCGTGCGCCGGTGTCCAGGGCGACGACAGAGGCGATGAGCTCGACGAGTCCGTCTTGTCTCTGCTCCACAGGTCTCTGCTGCCGCGCTTTCGCGACAGTGGAGCAGCGAAATCCCATGGATGCTTGCTGGCGGCCTGGCAGGGTTTCTGCAGTCGACCAACTCCAGATCGGCAAGGAGCCAATGTGTTCTGGCTTCAGATCGGCAAGCTATCGCCAAGGCCCCCCCGCATTGCCCCGAATGGGCCCGCGAGGGTCCCCCAATACGGTCCCGAGACGGCCTGAGATTTTTTTATGTAAAAATATGATTATATATAAGAATTGTATAAATATATGTTTTTTTTTGTGTGTAGATATATGATTTTTTTGTGTAACATATTTTTTGTATAAATATAAGAATTCCCCAAAGCGGTCCAAAGACCCGCCCACGCGTCCCCAAGATGGTTCAGAGCCACCGCGCCCAGAGCCATCGAGCCAGCGCGCCCAGAACTTTCCGAGCTCCCCGACGGGCGCCCAACGAGCCCCCTGGATGCACCCAAATGGGGCTCCGACCACGCACCCAGGACGCCTCCAACAGGACGGCGGGAGGGGCGAGCGAAACCGCGGACGAGGAGGGAATGTTTCAGACCCGGACCAGCTCAGCCAGGGCACCGAACTGGAACTGAACCTCACTCCTTCTGCACTGGTGCGTTGGCGGGGCCTGCCCCAAGCTGCCGTATACAAAGGTCCTTCCCCTTTGAAAACTGCATTTCTTGACTTCCAACCCCGTCCCGTCGAAGCCACCACTCTATCACACATGCGTGAATCTAGCATGAAAATGTGGCTTTCAATCGACGCTTTGCTGTCTGGGTGGAGCAATCCAGAGAGATGATGTGTCGGAGTTCACAGTGCAGCGTTCACGAAACGAAAGCCTTCACGGCTGCAATGAACGGATGATGACAACTAGTGGCTTTTCAAGCAGGGCTAGCGGCAAGTCCCCCGCGACTGCGTGCTCAACCTCGCAAAACTGTTAGTGACGGCCCCTACCGAGGACTTTGGTATATACGCCACCGCTGGCAATGGAATACGCCCATCCGTCCACGAGTCTCACGGCATCGCTCCCGCAGACGCTGACAAACTGCACTGGTAAGTTCAAGTGTGACGTTGCCGGAACTTCCCGAAGTCCGCATGCTGACTGGCTGAGCGGCTTTCACCCGTGCGAGATGATTATGAACCGTGGCATGCGCGCTGGTGACACCAACGCGGCGGAGTTCGCTACCTGCGCGATTGACAACGTCGAGGCGAACACTGTCGCCATCTCGTCGCCTCCAGGTGGGCACCATCTTCATGGGCTTTACAGCACTCCCTGGGGATTCGGCGCAACGGCTGCACATCACGAAGTGGCTAAATGCTGGGGGACGCCCGTGCCTGCATGGCCACTCGGATGAGCACCGGCGGCTTCTCAGATCGGATCTCCTGGCGACGATGCTCGATAATGATATCAAAATAACTCACCCCCGCCCCGAGAGCTGATGGACAATCTCGGTATGAATATGCACGCCGATACTAGCCGAACCACGCTCACGAATATTCTTGCGCGGCAGGCAATGTCGGCCGACAGATGCATATATTGTGTTCCCTGGCCCTGCTATGTCTATTGTGTAGTCGCTCAACTTTTGTGCTCTCGCATCGTGTGGAGTGCGAGCGCCTTTCAAAACAGCAACCAATATAACATTGCGATCTGACGATGGAGTCGGACGAGTAGCGTGTGGCCTTGGGATACTCTGCTGCAGGCAATGTTTTGTGCGAGGTGGTGACGTTGGATATTTCTATGCGCTAAGACATCACGTTTCCCGTTGAACTCATTGCGTTGAGTTGTGCATTCGCCATAGGGAATCACCTTTACGGCAATATACATACGTTTGCTTTAGTCCTCCTTCAGCACGTTTCACGAAGCTAAGAACTGTCGCCCTATGTATGGATGATGCTGTCGGTGCTGCAGATCGGTCTAATGACTTCGGAGGGCTAAAGAAAGGCGCTTGAAGAACTCCTTTGCCGTTGGCATAACTTGTGCCCATTGACTCACGATCAGTCATCCTGGGGAGGGCGCTCGAAGACCACAGTACCAACCCCGAAACCAATCTAAGACGACGCCGGCGAGACACAACCAGCCACATTCGCCTACACTTTTCAGTCCAATTTCATGGTTATCTTTTACTGCTTTTTCTGCGGCGCTCGTTCGAGTCTCTGTACAGCGCAGTGCAAAGAAGCGAACGGCGATTAGAGCATTTCTGTGCAGAGGGCAATAGCTGGAGAGGGAAGAGGGAGGAGCCCGCCGAGAAGGAGGACCAACAGGAAGAGCAAGCGGAACAGTGCATGCCTGGGGCCGCGTCCGCTGTGTGCAAGACGGCTCGCGAGCTTCTGCGACCTTCAGAACGACACCCCTATACTTAATTAAGTCGGGCATGTCCTCCTACAGGCGGATTTTGGAAGAAACCTAAAACATAGTCAAACACTAATCAGACACAGTCAAAAGAGTACGAAACATCGTCGCCAGATAATCTGAAATACTCCGCCTGTAGAAAGACATGCCCGACTTAACCCAAAACCTTCCCGACTTTCTGCTTCTTTCTTTTTCGCACCCCCGGCTCCTGGCCCCATCCCAACCGGCTAGCTGTGTACATGCAGCACCTGTCCGGTGCCCCCTGCAACCGGGGGTGGACCGAACCCCTTCTAGAAAAACACCCCTTATAGTGAAAGCGACCCCGGGACCAGGCCTGGTGGGCGCAGTCCCGCAACAAAACACCTTTTCGAGAACCGACAGGGGCCATCCGCCAATCGCCTTGGCAGGGTGGGGGTTCTATCCTCCTCCGACGATCACGATGGCGCCGCTCACGCGAAGGGTCCGTCGTCCTCCGGCGCCAGCGCCGCGACCGACAGCCGCCGTGGCGGAGTGCGCGCCTTCTCCGCCGAGCAGCTCGAACACTCCTCGCCGAAGACGCGCGCGACCTCTGGGGCGAGGTGGGGAGAGGGCGGAGCGATCGGAGGGAGGAGGAGGAGCAGGAGGATGAGGAGGAGCAGGAGAAGGAGGAGGAAGAGGAGGAGATGGAGCAGGAGTAGGAGGAGGGGGAGGAGGACGAGGAGGAGGACGAGGAGGGGGAGGGGAGGGGAGGAGGAGGAGGAGGAGGAGGAGGAGGAGGAGGAGGAGGAGGAGGAGGAGGAGGAGGAGGAGGAGGAGGAAGAGGAGAAGGAGGAGGAGGGAGAGCGACCTCTGGAGCGAGCTCCAGCGTCGCCTCCGGTGAGTCCTCCGGCTGGGCGGCCACCGTGGGCCTCGAGCCGCCGGCCCCCCGCTGGCGGGCCGCCGCCGGCGCGGGCGCAAGCCTGCCCTCGGCGTGGTCTCGCCGCGCCGCGTGGATCGCGGTGCTGATGCGGTCCAGCTCGCGCATGGAGGTGCCGTACGCGCTCTTCGCGGCCTTGGCGCGGTGTCCTCCTCCTCCTCCTCCTCCTCCTCCTCCTCCTCCCTCCTCCTCCTCCTCCTCCTCCTCCTCCCTCCTCCTCCTCCCTCCTCCTCTTCCTCCTCCTCCTCCTCCTCCTCCTCCGTACGCGCTCATCGCGGCCCTGGCGCGGTCGGCGAAGGCGCTGATGCGATTCTGCTCCGAGGCCAGCTTCAGCTGCTGCTGGTGCAGCTGCCGGAAGCACGGCAGCGTGCGCTTGATCGTGGCGTCGCCAATGTGAGCGCGCCATGCCTCGAGGTCCCTCTGGCTCTTCTGGTACTCCTTGAGCGCCTTCGCGTACTCGCCCTCGAGCCGGTCACGCTCCCGCTGGCACCGGGTGACCTCGACCGTCGCGCGCGAGAGGCCGTCCTGCATTTCCCCGTCGAGGAGCACGTTGTGCGAGCCTGGCTCCATGATCCTTTCCAGCTCGTTCAGGCGCTCCTTCGCGCGCGCGTGCTGGGAGGAGGCGGTGGAGAACTCTCGCACGGCGCCCTGCACCCTCTGCGACGCCGCCGCGAACACCTGCGCGGCGTCGAAGTACGGCTTGACGCGGTCGATGGCGCTGCCGAACTGAGCGTGCAGGGACTCGTACATCTGGCTCCAGTCGGCCAACAAGTCCTGGTACCGCCGTTGTGCCTCTCCAGCTCGCGCCTCGAACATGTTCACCTCCGCGGAGGTGCGGTTCATCGACTCCAGCAGCAGGGGGACCTCCTGAGACAGCTGCTCCTCCAGGGCCGCCAGCGCGCTGGGCACCTCTCTTGAAAGTGCGCACTCCACGGGGGTATCCTGGCTTGGGCAAGGGGCCGCTGGCTCACCGTCCTCGTGGCCGCTCATCTCTGGGTCGCGCATCGGCGCGGGGGCGCGGCGCGGTTGCAAAAGTGTCGAAACAACGCTGGCTGCACCCCCCTTGAGCCGAAACGGCTACGGACTCGGTCCAGGTCCCCACTCGGGCGCAAGGGCAATCATCCGCCGCCTTCTGCGGCTGTCCAAGAGGAAGCGACGCAGTGGCGAGTGCAGATCTTGCGTGTGCCTGGCTCCCTTGGCAAGCTGTGGGGTGAGGGTGCGGGCAAGGAGGCTGCAGCTGTCAGGAGAGGCACGTCCATTCTTGCACTTTCATGGGAGTAGCCGTGTTACAAGACAGGCATCTGTCGCACATGCATGTGACATCAATACGCAGAGTTGCAGGTGCACGCGTGCGTCCGGGGCGGTTGAAACGCACTGAGGTCCGGACGCAGCTTTCTTCGAGTCTCACGCACGCGCCACTTGCCCAATCAGAATCGACATGCACTTTCATATCGATATGCTTATGTAGGTGAACATATGTACACACATGTACGTGTGTATGTATGGGTAGCTATCTGTATATATATATATAGATATATGTATATATGTATATATGCATATATGTATATATGTATATATATGTATGCATATATTTGTATATATGTATATATGTATATATATATAT
The DNA here is from genome assembly GCA_963575745.1 of Prorocentrum cordatum. Taxonomy (NCBI): domain Eukaryota; class Dinophyceae; order Prorocentrales; family Prorocentraceae; genus Prorocentrum; species Prorocentrum cordatum. The sequence continues at coordinate 32,414 of CAUYUJ010000222.1, read as the reverse complement.
ATATGCATATATATATACACATATATATATATGTATTTATTTGCCCAGTGTTGCGCGAGGCGTACCAAGTCATATTATATTTAAAGTGCCGCTCAACCACCCTCGTGGTAGAGCTCCCTCCGGGCAGCCGCTCCAGGTGAGAGGCAGATCGTGCTTCAGCGATGCACTACACGCATTACCGCTAGGGAAGACGACGGGAGCCGAGTCCAGCGGAGCGCCTTCGGGAGGCACGCGGTGCCAACCCGGGCGCAGCGCGACAAGCCGAATCCAGCCGTAGTGAGCGTCGTAACGGCACGGCGTGGGCAGCTAGCCGGATCCAGCCGTGGCGGGCGCCGTGCCAGTGGGCACAGCATAAAAGGAATAAAAAGGGGAAAACGCCGTAACGGCGCGCCGGGGCAGCTGCACACAATGGTATCCAGGGCGCCTGGCGGCCATACGGACAGGGCAGGGCGTCGGGAGGCGTCCTACGCTGTCACTGCGAGTCGAAGGTGGGGGCCGACGCCTGCGCAGTGGAGGGGTCACACACGCCAAGTATGAAGAGGGCTCCGTCGTTCGGCAAGTGCGGGAGTATCTCGGAGAGCGGTTTGTCAGCTTCGACGGCCGAAAGGCCCTCTTCGCTGTGGAGCTGAAGAGCAAAACTGTGGGTGCGGAGCATGTGGACCTTTTTAGCGGTCTGGTGGGCCACCCGGAAGAGGTGCGGCGGGCGGTGAATCAACTTTGCGGTCACCGCGGAAGGCTCGAAGTCGACCGAAGGGCTGCTGGTCGCGAACTTGATGAATACGGGGATGGGCGCGGAGCCTGTGCCTTCGAGCTCCGCGCGCATGTCCTCGACAGTGCCGAAAATGACGTCGTCCTCCACGTCGTCGTTGAATTCCGCGGTCAGGGCGCCGAGCGCGGGAAACGAGGGGATTGCGGGCAGAGACACGTCCTCGATGCCTGACTTCACTCGCGGGGTCGCCATGGCACCCTCGGTTTCTTCGTGGGCACCGTGGGCTGTGTCTTCGGTCGCTTCTGAACCTCGGTCGTCTTGTGCACCCAGGGCTCGTAGGCGAACTGCACTGGCGATCGAGGGCGCTTCGATGCCGGAATGTGCCTCGGGCTCGGGGGCACTGCGCCAGCCGCCGCCCGTTGCTTCCGCTCCTGCCGATGGCGCCGCCGCTGCGCGGTCACCAAGGCTGAGAGGGGAGAGTCCTCCCGTCCGGGGACGTGCGGCTGGGGCGAAGGGCTCGGTTCGGTCGGCGGCCCAGGCGCGGGCGACGCTGGGGAGGGGCGGGCTCCCTCGGTGCGGCCACGCCGGGTCTGAGCAGGAGCGTTCGTTGCAGTCAGGGCCACTGTTCCGGTGCTGATGGTGAGTGTTGGCTCCTGGCTGGGGGCTCCCTGAAGGAACCGCTTGAGAACGCTGGTGGGAGCACGAGCCGCTATGTGAAGCAGCATCTGGTTGACTTCGTCCTTGGACATCGTGGACGTGCGCCGCTCCAGCTCCAGGATCTGCTCGCGCGGCTCCTTCCCCGGAGGGGGGCGCGAATGGCGCTCCGCTCGATGGGAGTCCGCCGGCTCCGTCCGCGGAGGGGGGCGCGAGGGGCGCACCGCTCCGGGGGAGGGCTCGGGCGACGCCTGCATCGCAGGGGAGCGCGAGTGGCGCTCCGCTCGATGGGAGGGGCCGGCTGGCTCTGCCTGCGGATGTGGACGCAGTTTGGGCGGCGCCTGCGCCAGAGGGGGGCGCCAGTGGCGCTCCGCTCGATGGGAGGGGCCTGTCTGCTCCGCCTGTGGAGGGTGGCGCGAGGAGCGTGCCGCTCTGGGTGAGGGCTCGCGCACCGCCTTCCTCGGAGGGGGGCGCGAGTGGCGCTCCGTCCGATGGGAGAGGCTTGTCTGCGGAAGGGCAGTAGCACTCGGCGCCGCTAGATTCGGCGGTGCCCATATCCCGGGAGGGTATGTCGGGGACGGCGCCCTGTACTTGCGCGACTCCGCCCTCAGGAGGGGACGCGAGGTGCGCCCCGCCCTGGGGGAGGGCGCGGCCGGCTGAACTCTCTGAAGGGGGCGCGAAGGGCGCTCCGCTCGTGGGGGAGACTCCGACGTCGAGGTGGACGGGTGGGACTCCGAGTCCGACGGCTCCGACTGGGGAGGGGCCAAGCCAGACTTGGAAGCCCTCGGGGACGAAGACTGTGACCCATCTGCCGGGCACGACGCCCGGGGGGTCGCCAGCGCAGCGGCCATTGAACATAGACCACGGCGGTGGGGCACTCCGCGACGCAGACCTGCGAGGGGCAGGCTGCGTAGCGCTGCAAGGGCAGCGCCAGCCTCAGCAGCCGCACGTGCCGGCCGACGGCGGGCTGCCGCGCGCGCGGGGAGGGGCCCGGGACGCGCGCGGCGGTGCCACTTGAGCCAAAATGGCTACGGATATATATATATATATATATATATATATATATGTATGTATGTATGTATGTATGTATGTATGTATGTATGTATGTATGTATGCATATATATATATATATATATATGTATATGTGTGTGTGTATATATATATATGCTAGCCCCCCCCCCCCCCAGCACCCCACCTTCGACGCGATGGCGGAACTATAATCAAGATTGTCATGTCTGTTTGGGTGGATGGTCGCTAGTGATGGCTTACTTGTGTTTCACATGCTCGGCTGGACCCTGCATGTGAATCGCTACTTGTATCTCGTCACTGCACGTACGGAATGCGATTGCTCACGGGCTGCAGATGCGTCCACATAGCGCTATACACAATGCGTTCGTAGCACTAATATTGACGTAGATGGCATAGGATAACATACAAAAGCGACGCAGACCCATATAATTGCGGGCGACAGAGAAGCTCACGACCTGCTGCACCCATCTTTTTCGTTGCGCGAGTTCCTGCAAACGAAACATCCATGGACACGCGCGTGGCGCGCGCGGAGAGGACCAACGAAAACAATTGTTTTCAAAAGTTTCCCATTGAAGACATTGCAAAACCATTTGTTTTCATGTGTATTCCGCCACAAAAAAACTTTTGTATTCCGCCACAAAGGGAATCCTTTTGTATTCCGACACAAAGAGAATCCTTTTGTATTCCGCCACAAATGGAATCCTTCTGTATTCCGCCACAAAGGGAATCCTTTTGTATTCCTCCACAAAAGGAATCCTTTTGCATTCCTCTACAAAAGAAATCCTTTTGTATTCCGCAACACAAGGAAATCCTTGTGTATTCCGCCGCAAAAGGAATTCCTTTTGTATTCCGCAACAAAAGGGGTCCTTTTGTATTCCGCCACGCAAGGGTTTGCTGTTGTAATTGATAGAAGGGACAACTATTGAAAACCATTGGTTTTGTTGTTTTTTCTGCATTGGTTATAACGTTTGTTGGTTTCCGCTTTGTTTTTGTTGGGTTTCGTGTTTTTGTTGGTTTTCTGGGTTCTCACCCTACTCCGTTGCTAACAGGGCAGCCGCAGGCCCAGGGGCAAAAGCAGAACACCAACAACAACACGACATCCAACAAAAACAAAACGAAAACCAACAAAATTAATAACCAAGACAGAAAAAAAACCAACAAAACCGATAGTTTTCAATAGTTTTCCATTGAAGACGTTGCAGAACCATTTGTTTTCATTTGTATTCCGCCACAAAAAGAATCCTTTTGTATTCCGCCACAAAGGAAATCCTTTTGTATTCCGACACAAAAGGGATCCTTTTGTATTCCGCCACAAATGGAATCCTTCTGTATTCCGCCACAAAGGGAATCCTTTTGTATTCCTCCACAAAAGGAATCCTTTTGTATTCCACTACAAAAGAAATCCTTTACTATTCAGCCACAGCTGGAAATCCTTGTGTATTCCGCCACAAAGGAACTCCTTGTGTATTCCGCCGCAAAAGGGGTCCTTTTGTACTCCGCCACACAAGGGTTTGCTGTTGTAACTGATAGAAGGGAAAACTATTGAAAACCATTGGTTTTGTTGGTCTTCTGGCCTTGGTTATTAATTTTGTTGGTTTTCGCTTTGTTTTTGTTGGATTACGTGCTTTTGTTGGTTTTCTGGTTTCTCACCCTCCTCCGTTGCTAACAAGGCAGCCGCAGGCCCAGGGGCAAAAGCAGAAAACCAACAAAAACACGACATCCAACAAAAACAAAACGAAAACCAACAAAATTAATAACCAAGGCAAGAAAACCAACAAAACCGATAGTTTTCAATAGTTTTCCATTGAAGACGTTGCAGAACCATTTGTTTTCATTTGTATTCCGCCACAAAAAGAATCCTTTTGTATTCCGCCACAAAGGAAATACTTTTGTATTCCGACACAAAGGGAATCCTTTTGTATCCCGCCACGAATGGAATCCTTCTGTATTCCGCCACAAAGGGAATCCTTTTGTATTCCTCCACACAAGGAATCCTTCTGTATTCCACTGCAAAAGAAATCCTTGAATATTCCGCCACAGAAGGAAATTCTTGTGTATTCCGCCACAAAAAGAACTCCTTGTGTATTCCGCCACAAAAGGGATCCTTTTGTATTCCGCCGCACAAAGGGTTTGCTTTTGTAACTGATAGAAGGGGAAACTATTGAAAACCATTGGGTTTGTTGTTTTTTTTGCCTTGGTTATTAATTTTGTTGGTTTTCGCTTTGTTTTTGTTGGATTACGTGCTTTTGTTGGTTTTCTGGTTTCTCACCCTCCTCCGTTGCTAACAGGGCAGCCGCAGGCCCAGGGGCAAAAGCAGAAAACCAACAAAAACACGAAATCCAACAAACACAAAGCGAAAACCAACAAAATTAATAACCAAGGCAAGAAAACCAACAAAACCGATAGTTTTCAATAGTTTTCCATTGGAGACGTTGCAAAACCATTTGTTTTCATTTGTATTCCGCCACAAAAAGAATCCTTTTGTATTCCGCCACAAAGGAAATCCTTTTGTATTCCGACACAAAGGGAATCCTTTTGTATCCCGCCACGAATGAAATCCTTCTGTGTTCCGCCACAAAGGGAATCCTTTTGTATTCCTCCACAAAAGGAATCCTTTTGTATTCCACTACAAAAGAAATCCTTTAATATTCCGTCACAAAAGGAAATCCTTGTGTATTCCGCCACAAAGGAACTCCTTGTGTACTCCGCCACAAAAGGGATCCTTTTGTATTCCGCCACACGAGGGTTTGCTTTTGTAACTGATAGAAGGGAAAACTATTGAACACCATTGGTTTTGTTGGTTTTTCTGCCTTGGTTATTAATTTTGTTGGTTTTCGCTTTGTTTTTGTTGGATGTCGTGTTTTTGTTGGTTTTCTGTTTCCTTGCCCTTTCACTAAGGCCAAAGCAGCTTTAAAATAAATCCGATTGGGATCCCTTCAAAAGAATATCATTGTAATCCTCCTCAACAGGATTTCCAAGTGCAACGCGCGTTGAAACAGCGAAGCCATTCAAAGCCAACGCACCAACGTTTTCAAAACAAGATTTTCAGAAACATGAATCGGTGGGGTGCGGGGGGGGGGGGGGGGGGGTGCTACATATATATATATATATATCATATATATATATATATATATAGATATATATATATATATATATATATATTATTTGCCCCGTGTTGCGCGAGGCGTATCAAGTCAGATTATATTTAAAGTGCCGCTCAACCACCCTCGTGGTGGAGCTCCTCCGGGCAGCCACTCCAGGTGAGAGGCAGATCGTGCTTCAGCGATGCACTACGCGCATTGCCGCTAGGGAAGACGACGGGAGCCGAGTCCAGCGGAGCGCCTTCGGGAGGCACGCGGTGCCAACCCGGGCGCAGCGCGACGAGCCGAATCCAGCCGTAGTGAGCGTCGTAGCGGCACGGCGTGGGCAGCTAGCCGGATCCAGCCGTGGCGGGCGCCGTGCCAGTGGGCACAACATAAGGGAATACAGAGGGGAAAACGCCGTAACGGCACGCCGGGGCCGCTGCGCACAATGGTATCCAGGGCGCCTGGCGGCCATGCGGACAGGGCAGGGCGTCGGGGGGCGTTCTACGCTGTCACCGCGAGTCGAAGGTGGGGGCCGACGCCTGCGCAGTGGAGGGGTCGCACACGCCAACTATGAAGAGGGCTCCGTCGTTCGGCAAGTGCGGGAGTATCTCGGAGAGCGGTTTGTCAGCTTCGACGGCCGAAAGGCCCTCTTCGCTGAGGAGCTGAAGAGCAAAACTGTGGGTGCGGACCATGTGGGCCTTCTTAGCGGTCTGGTGGGCCACCCGGAAGAGGTACAGGGGGCGGTGAATCGACTTTGCGGTCACCGCGAAAGGCTCGAAGTCGACCGAAGGGCTGCTGGTCGCGAACTTGATGAAGACGGGGATGGGCACGGAGCCTGTGCCTTCGAGCTCCGCGCGCATGTCCTCGACAGTGCCGAAAGTGACGTCGTCCTCCACGTCGTCGTTGGATTCCGCGGTCAGGGCGCCGAGCGCGGGAAACGAGGGGATTGCGGGCAGAGACACGTCCTCGATGCCTGACTTCACTCGCGGGGTCGCCACGGCACCCTCGGTTTCTTCGTGGGCACCGTGGGCTGTGTCTTCGGTCGCTTCTGAACCTCGGTCGTCTTGTGCACCCAGGGCTCGTAGGCGAACTGCGCCGGCGATCGAGGGCGCTTCGATGCCGGAATGTGCATCGGGCTCGGGGGCGCTGCGCCAGCCGCCGCCCGTTGCTTCCGCTCCTGCCGATGGCGCCGCCGCTGCGCGGTCACCAAGGCTGAGAGGGGGGAGTCCTCCCGTCCGGGGACGTGCGGCTGGGGCGAAGGGCTCGGTTCGGTCGGCGGCCCAGGCGCGGGCGACGCTGGGGAGGGGCGGGTGGCTCCCTCGGTGCGGCCACGCCGGGTCTGAGCAGGAGCGTTCGTTGCAGTCAGGGCCACTGTTCTGGTGCTGATGGTTAGCGTTGGCTCCTGGCTGGGGGCTCCCCGAAGGAACCGCTTGAGAACGCTGGTGGGGGCACGAGCCGCTATGTGAAGCAGCATCTGGTTGACTTCGTCCTTGGACATCGTGGACGTGCGCCGCTCCAGCTCCAGGATCTGCTCGCGCGGCTCCTTCCCCGGAGGGGGGCGCGAGTGGCGCTCCGCTCGATGGGAGTCCGCCGGCTCCGTCCGCGGAGGGGGGCGCGAGGGGCGCACCGCTCCGGGGGGTGGCTCGGGCGACGCCTGCATCGGAGGGGAGCGCGAGTGGCGCTCCGCTCGATGGGAGGGGCCGGCTGGCTCTGCCTGCGGATGTGGACGCAGTTTGGGCGGCGCCTGCACCAGAGGGGGGCGCGAGTGGCGCTCCGCTCGATGGGAGGGGCCTGTCTGCTCCGCCTGTGGAGGGTGGCGCGAGGAGCGTGCCGCTCTGGGTGAGGGCTCGCGCACCGCCTTCCTCGGAGGGGGGCGCGAGTGGCGCTCCGTCCGATGGGAGAGGCTTGTCTGCGGAAGGGCAGTAGCACTGGGCGCCACTACCTTCGGCGGTGCCCATATCCCGGGAGGGTATGTCGGGGGCGGCGCCCTGTACTTGCGCGACTCCGCCCTCAGGAGGGGGCGCGAGGTGCGCCCCGCCCTGGGGGAGGGCGCGGCCGGCTGAACTCTCTGAAGGGGGCGCGAGGGGCGCTCCGCTCGAGGGGGGAAACTCCGACGTCGAGGTGGGCGGGTGGGACTCCGCGTCCGACGGCTCCGACTGGGGAGGGGCCAAGCCAGACTTGGAAGCCCTCGGGGACGAAGACTGCGACCCATCTGCCGGGCACGACGCCCGGGGGGTCGCCAGCGCAGCGGCCATTGAACATAGACCACGGCGGTGGGGCACTCCGCGACGCAGACCTGCGAGGGGCAGGCTGCGTAGCACTGCAAGGGCAGCGCCAGCCTCAGCAGCCGCACATGCCGGCCGACGGCGGGCTGCCGCGCGCGCGGGGAGGGGCCCGGGGCGCGCGCGGCGGTGCCACTTGCACTTGAGCCAACACTTGAGCCAACATGGATACGGATACATATATATATATATATATATATATATATATATATATATTAGCACCTCGCTTGCCCGTCCAGGAGGCTTCAGCGTGCTTGGCGTAGCCATCATCAAGGCAGGCTCCTGCCTCGACGCGTGCAAACCACCTCTGCGGCTAGCTCGGACCCCGTTCGCCTCGCGCTCTCACTTTCTTCGAGAAGAGACCACCTTTGCCTTTGTCACTCCCCTTAGCCCTATCAGATCCGAAGGCTATCTTCGCCACATTTTTAGCTGCTTTGCTCCTCGGGCCGTGGTCGAAGTCCAGCTCTAGGCCGATGCCACGGAATAACTGTGCCTCACGAGACTGCATCAACAATGACTCTATCTCGCGGCACAAGGGGATGGCAAATATCCACTTAGTCATGGCCACGTCGTCCTGGAGGCCGTCCTCGGCGTTTTGGCTGTACTCGATCTTGAAGCATCGCGATGCCCGAAACTTCGGGGGCAACGCTGACGCCTGTTTGCCGAACACCACGAACTGGTCCAGGAGGGCGGAGGCCGCCGCTGGTGCTGATCCGGCGTGTGAGTTTGTGAGAGGGTGGACTTGAGCTCGCTCAAGCTTCGCTCTGCAAGGGGGGGGGGCGCCATTCCCGACGCCATTCAGTGCTCGGGGGCCAAAGGGGGGTTCGCTCTGCAAGGGGTGGGGGGACGCCATTTCCGACGCCATTCAATGCTAGGGAGCCGGGGGGGTTCGCTCTTCAAGGGGGGGTGGGTGGGTGGACGAGTGCTCGGGAGCCGGGGGGGGGGGTCGCTCTGCAAGGGGGGGGGACGCCATTCCGACGCCATTCAGTGCTCGGGAGCCGGGGGGAGGGCGGGTTCGCTGTGCAAGGGGGGTTGGTGGGGGACGCCAGTCCCGACGCCATTCAGTGGTGGGAGCCGGGGAGAGGGCGGGTTCGCTGTGCAAGGGGGGAGGGGATGAGTGCTCGGGAGTCGGGGGGGGGGAGGGTTCGCTCTGCAGGGGGGGGTGGACGAGTGCTCGGGAGCCGGGGGGGGTTCTCGCTCTGCAAGGGGGGGGGGGAACGAGATTCCTGATGCCAGTCAGTGCTCGGGAGCTGGGGGGGGTTCGTTCGCTCTGCAAAGGGGGGGGGGAGGGGGGGGCCGTTCCCGACGCCATTCAGTGCTCGGGAGCTGGGCGGGGGGGGGAGGGTTCGCTGCAAGGGGGGGGGTGGACGAGTGCTGGGAGGGGGGGTTCGCTTGGCAGGGGGGGGGGACGCCATTCCCGACGCCATTCAGTGCTCGGGAGCCGGGGGGGGAGGGCTCGCTCTGCAGGGGGGGGGGGGGACGCCATTCCCGGCGCCATGGAGTGCTCGGATGCGGGGGGGCTTCGCTTCCGACGGTCCCAGAGGCCCCCGAGACCGCGTCAAGACGGCACAAGAGGCTCCCAAGACGGCCCTAAAACGGCCCAAGAGGGCGCCTCCACTTCTCCTCCTCCTCTCCTCCTCCTCTCTCTCTCCTCTCCTCCACCTCCACCTCTCCTCCTCCTCCTCTCCTCCCTCCTCCTCTCCTCCTCATGCTCTTCCTCGATGCTCCTCCTCCCTCTACCTCCTCCTCCCCTCATCATCCCTCCCTCCCTCCTCCTTTCTCCCTCCTCCCTCCCCCCTCCTCCCCCCTACCTCTTGCCTCCTCCTTCCTCCCTCCTCCCTCGTCCTCCCTCCTCCATCCTCGTCCACCTTCCTCGCAGAAGCCAAAAACAACCCCAGGACGGCCCCTTATGAATTCCACAAGGAGTGGAAACGGAAGACGCAGAATATGATGGCCTACCTCTTCTTCATTATCTTCATCATACACGTCGTCATCAACATCCCCACCACCATCACCATGGTCAACGTCATCACCCTCATCATTCTCAAGAACATCATTATCATCATCATCAAAATCATCACCATCATCAACAGCATCACCATCACCATCGCCGTCCTCACCAACTGCATCATCCTGTACCCTGAGAATTCACATCATCAACATCGACACCAACGTCACCATAATTGTCAACATCATTGTGAGCACACCGCTATCATCAGCACAACCACCATCACCATCACCAGCATCACAATCCAGATTCTCGTCGTCGTCATCACCATCTTCATGTCCTTCACCATGTCTATTATCATGATAACTATTGTTCTAATCATCATCATCTTTGCCACCATTGTTATCATTAGCATCACCATAATCATCATCAACAACATCACAATCACCATCACCATCATCATCATCATTATCATCATCATCCTCATCATCATAATCATCATTATGCGGAACGCCCTGGATCGGCGACACTGGCCGGAGGCCAGCACAACATATATATATTTATATATAGGTGAGTGTGCGTGTTCATGTATACGTACATGTATGTATGTATGCATGTATGCATATGTGTATGCATGTATGCATGTATGCATGTAGGCATGTATGCATGTATGCATGTGTGCATGCATGTATGTATATGTATGTATATGTATGTATGTATGTATGTATGTATGTAGGTAGGTAGGTAGGTAGGTAGGTAGGTAAGCCGGTAGGTAGGTAGGTAGGTAGGTAGGTAGGTATGTATATACGTATATATAAATATCGCTCGCACTCAAAGGCGAGCACCCACGAGATCCTCCAGGAGAGCCTGCGCGGGTGCTCTCGAGAGGTCGACGAATGCCATGGCCGTTCGGCGAATTCTACGTACAGATATGGCCAGTCCACTCCTCCTCCGTGGGCGAGGTGGACGGCGTTGCTAGGAGGGTACTGTTCACATCAGATGCATACGCAAGACTCAGACCCCCTCGAAACATGAAAAAATCACAACAGGAGGTTTTTCCCTATTTTCGGCCTCTGAGGGCCCTTACCAGGCCTCGGGACCTTGAAAGCACGATTCAAGATGAAAAACGCTTCCCCAGGAATAGGTCGAGGGCTCTGGGGGTCGACGTCATGAAAAAAATCATGACGTCGAAGGTCCGGGGACTTCGATAACTTGTGCACTCGGGGCGTGGTCAAATCCGAGCCTCGATGCGAGATTCTGGTGTGGGGCGTTCCCGTCTTGGTAGGCTCACGACCACATGACAAGGGCATATAACGCAATGCTTGAGCGTGTCTGCTGGGCCGACATCGCACGAACATCTGTACGTACATCGGGCGGCCCCTGGAGGAGTGTGACGTAGACACACATACATATAGATCCGCTACCGTGCCTTCAGCACGAAGTGGAAAGCCCCAAGACTCATGCAACCCTGACAGGCACTGGGGTCAGAAGGTTCCTAACAGCCCGAAGAGTCGAACCAGTGCTCGCTATTGTATGGTGAAATGAAGGGGTGTCGAAGGTGGAAGGGTGCAGTGTCACTGGTGGCGATGAGATGGAGGAAATGACTCTGTGTCGCTCAGAAGCAAGTGGTGCGGCGCCGCCTTGGGCCAAGGCGGCGGCGGGACAAACGCGACATGTAACATTTCGCTTCCCTCAGAGCGTTCCTTTCAAATCATGCGGGGGGGATGGCAAAGCATGCCCGCCACCACCTTGGTATATAACGCAAAAACGCGTTGCGTAAAGCAAAGGGTCAAGTGTTGGTGGTTCCAACCACTGGAGCAGTGTTCAGCAAAACGAGATTGGTAGTTGAATACTTCAACAACCGACATAATCAATCATGACACAACGCTGCCCGAAATGGGAGTCGCGGTGAATCGCGTGTCCGTGGTTCCAACATCAGAGCATCGAAAGGTATTGGGAGGATGCAAACTTGATTATCTAGGTCGAGTAGGACTGGCCAGGGTCGGTCCTGAAAACCTGACATGTGACATATGGGAACTGGTCCCAAGTCGGCTCGGCTAAGATTGAGCGTGGTCGCGATTCCACGGCAACGGGGTGTGACGTGGGCGTGGGACTGCGCCGACGGTGAACAGTCGCGGGTCCGCGGAAGCCCGGCATGGTGTCAGCAAGAGAGCCCTCCCTCTCTACGCACACACTGCGGCTGCGAATGAATAGTCCGCCATGTCTCCAGGTTCTTTGGATGCGCGTGAGCAGCCACACCGGTCGCTGATTGGAGATGGGAGGTTTATTTTCCTCGATGCAGAACATGCACCGTCACCTCATGATTGTTACCCTGATATTCGGCCATGATTTTTAGACGTCAGTCTCGGTCAATAGTACCCTTTGTGATACCATGCACCGTCATATCGCGGGTGTCACATCATTGAAAATGGTTGACGATGCCGAGGTCAAGCTCTTGTAACCAGCTGATGTTTCCCACTAGGGTCTTCTCAGTAGGTGTCGTACAGTCATTGCTGGAGAAAATATATGTGCCACGATTGAACATCAGCCATGAGAAATGTCAACGAGCAGACCGGACAATCAGATAGCTCTTCGCTATGTATGGTACAACTTACATGGCGACATAGTATCCAACGGGTGCTGTGGTGGCCCAGCGCCAGGGTAATGTAGGTGTAAGGCTTCGGGCTCGTGTGCACGCAGCGGCCAATTGGGGTCAAATGGTTGAGTGGGCCCACGAGTCGGTTGGGGCGATGACGAAGCGTTCGGGTGCAACATGTCGTCGTGGTCGTCGCCGATCTCATATCCCATGCCGTGCGTGTGTTTTCGTTCCAGTGCCAGGGGAAGCGGTGGCGGCGTCTCAATATCATCTGACACGATCCGCTGGGGCCGTGTTCCCACGAGCCAGTCTATGATGGAGTACTGTTTTTGATATTGATGCTGCTCCATAGCATGTTCAGATACCCAATACATATATTCTCCGTTGGCGTCTACGAAATAGAGGACCTCCTGTTGATGATGCCCGGGCAAGTCTGAGGCCTCAGCCGTGCCAGTGATCAATGTGTCCGCCGTGGAAGACTGGCAGCGTCCTTGGCCATTGAGTTGCATGCCAGCAAGATGTTGGGTGAGCCCACAATTGTGGCACGTCATAATCTTGTCGTCCTTACCGACTGGGTTCTGGAATCGTCCCTTTCTTGTGCCCGACGATCATTGTCGGATTCGGGATACTTTGCCTCTCCCTGTGGTGCTGCGGCTCCAATATCTTGGGCACTCGCCGGGAAGGGGACACGGCTGGCCTCGTTCTTTTCATCGGCGCCGTGTCTATCGGCAGTGGTGTGCAGTTTGTTGTTGGTTGGGCGGCTAAGATTATGTACCTTTTGGGTGGCGCAAGTACTTCCTAGGGTGGTTGCGCGTCCCTGAGTTGTTTTAGCTTGTCGAAACATTAACCGTGGTGTGGAGGGGCAGACGTGCGTGGGTCGCTCCAGACGCGAATCTTCGTTCCTGTTGCATTGGTTTGGGGTGGCTCGTGTTCGTCACGCGGCGCGCGTCCTACGTCGGGGCGATGCAGTTTTGTTCGGTAAGACCTACTTCGACAGGTGGAGGGGCACGGTCATTCATTTTGTCTCTTCATGTTCTTGGGGCACGACGTTTCCCGAGGTGCCCGTGCTCGCGGAGTGCTTGGTGGCAGACTGAACTGTTGATGTTTGCACGTGTCGGACTTCCTCTTCTTGTTCTCCTTGCTTCGACTGTCGCGAGGGCTCGAAGAAGACGGTCTGGCCTTCCCTCGTGCAATCAGAGTGGCTATCACTGGTGTCTCGCGGGGGTCGAGAGCTCGCGGGCTTCCGGGCCTGGGTGCTGATCATGTGATGTTGGGGGGCTGCTATGTCGAGCGCGCTCGCGCAATCTCTCGCCGCGATCCGAGCCATCGTCTCCGGAGTCCGTCTAGTGCGCGTTCGCCTCGTGCACTTTAGCGTGATCCTTGGCGGCCCCGCTATCCGTGTCGGAATCTCGACAGCGTTCCCCGAGGAGTGCACTCTTGCTTCGCTTTGGATGTTCGCTGGTCTGCGCCATTGCTTGTGCGCGCTGTTCGATGTTACCTGTCATTCTTCTGCTGCGTGGTCTTCGTTTTCCCGCCCTGCATTTTAACGGGCAAATAGCGCCTCTTCATGGCGCGCGTGACGAGCCACTCATGGGGGGCACAAGAGTTGCCTCTCGGGGACTGGCGGCCCCCGGAACGGGGCTGTGCTCACCGTGGGGCCCGTGGCCTGGGGCTTGCGATTTTGGCCCTCCAGGTGTTGGCCCCTCCAGGCCCGCGCCGCCGCCTTCGACGGATCCTTTGCCACCATTGCCGCGGCCCCCAAAGAACAACTCCTCGTGGGCGTTGTCGCCGAATCGTCAACGGCCTCCTCGCTCACCTATCGCTGCTCCCGATGGCTTGCTTCGCGAACCTGCGAACTCCTCGAACAGGCAGACGCACTTGGCGTCTCCAGCGCCCAGTAGCGGCAAGTAGAAGAGTTCCTGAGCGTGTTCGGCTTGTGGGAGGTCAGATGAGTCAACCCATGCGTTGTCTCCATCTCCGATGGAGGAAGTGCCGCCTGACTCGGTGCCACTATCGTCTTTCTCCGTCGGATTCTCCCAGACAATAAATGTCGGCGCGGCCGTGGGCGCCGCCGCTGCAACTGCGGCTGCAGGTGGCGCCCAGGCGGTCGAGTTAGCATGGGCGCCTCGGGGGGCCTGTGGGGTATAGGGCGCCATGGTCCACCACCCTGCTGCTGGGGCTCCTGGTTTTCTTGTCCTTCTGTCGCGCGTTTCTCCCCCGCGAAGACTGTCGCGACTGTCGCGTGTGAGCGCATCTTTCTGGGCCACCACGAATGTGCAGAATTCCCAGGCATGCGTTTGACACTATGGCGTGGTCGTCTCGTGGCCTCAAGTGGTCGGTCGTAGTCCTGCTCGGTGCGTGGCAATCTGCGATTGAAAGGTAGCAGGCGTGAAAGAGTCTCGCGTGGTGGTGCTGGTCGTGCCCTGACAAGGGTCGTGAACAGCAGCTGGGAATCCTCCAGTCCGAAGCCGTTGCCTCAGCCTCCATGCGGGCTATCTTCCAACGTGCCAGAACGCTGCCTCTGCGTGCGTTCATTGATTTGTACTCTTACGTCCTTAAAATCAACTCCTTCTTGTAATTCGAGCTCCTCTTCAGACCATTCAAACTTCTGTGGCAACGAATGCAGCGCGTGCGGCGCTGGATCCGTCCGGTCTCCGTTTACTTCGGCTTCGGTCCCGAAGTTGATAGCGCCCGGCGGGGTCCGCGTGGCACTGCTCCTCGCTAAGCCTTAGAGGCCCCCCTGGAGAACGGCCTCCAGCTGGGATGGCGTCATCCGTCCAGAGTGGACTTTGGGCCGCGAGTGTACTTCGCGAGTCCCCGCGCGGTGGAGTGCATTCCCAGCGGGGTCCCAGGAAGTTCTCCGCGTCTGGTCGCCCTCGCGCTCGCTCGTCGCATGGCCGGTGAACATGCCGATGCCAACTACCAGTCTCCAAAAGATGGCGAGGCTCCGGTATTGAAACCAAAGGGAGAAGACGCCTGCGGCTGTGATCGTAGACGGGGGTGCTGGTCGCGTGTCCGCGACCAGCTGGGACTTGAGAAAGGTTCGCATGTCAGCGCTCCTCGATCTCGATGGACTAGCTGTAGATCGCGTTCCTGCGCTCGTGTGTTGTAGGAAATGGGTTCGGTGTTGTGTTTGGAAATGGTGAGGTCTAGGCCAACGTCTTTGATGTTGCGGTCGAGGTTCTTCGCGCGCTCGTAGACCTTGATGTTGTCGAGGTAGAGAACAAGGCCTTCGGTAGCGCGGTCGAGTTTCCTCGCGGGTATGGGGTCCCGGTCGCCGTAGGTGGAGATGTAGTGGTAGCGTGGTACTTGGTGACGGCAAAATAGGCGTCCAGAGAAGCTTTCGCGGTGCTCTTGTCCTCGAAGTCACCTCCGCTTCCACGTATATGTTGATGTGGGGGGTGATCGGCGTAGATCTAGTTGATCGTCAGCACGCCAGCGGCGAGAACGAACATAACTGCCGCATACGCGGCAGCCCCGCTACCAAATCGAAGCGGTGCTCGCCATTGGATGGTCAAGTGAAAAGGGTGTAGACGTGCAAAGGTACAGTGGCAGTGGTGGCGATGAGATGGGGGAGGTGCCCCTTTCCCAATCGCTGCTACAGATCGTGCACCGCTGTTAGAAAACATGGGGCGGCGCCACCTTGAGTCAAGGCGGCGGTGGGGCACGCGAAACATGCAAACATCATATCGCTCCTCTTTCGCAGCGTTCCTTCAAACTCGGACCTCGGGTTTCCCACGCGTTCTGGGACGGCAGCCCCGCCCAGGAAGCCCCCCAAACTGGCCTAGATGGCCCCAAAACGTACTCAGAACTGTCTCAAAGGGCCCACGTCGCCCCAGTCTCGTTCCCAGACGCCCAAGATAGCTTCAAGACGGCCCAGGAGGCCCCAAGAGCGCTCCAAGAGGAGCCTTACAGGGGCCTCAATCGGTCAAATTATTGAGTTTCCTGCTATCTTTGAAACATTTTAACCTTTTCGCCTTTCTCACTGTCCAACGCCCCACAACGGCCCAATAACCCCCCAATCGCGCCCCACAACTACCCGACAAGCTCCCAAGAGGGGCCCAAGACGCTCTAAGAGGGCCCCGAAGCAGCCCACAAGGCCCCCAAGACGGTCCAAGAGGCATCGAACAGCGCCCCGAAAAAGGGCCCCACAAGGGGGAACATGAACGGACACGTCGAGCTTCCCCCAATGCCCCAATATGCCTCCGAAAGGTACCCCAGAAGCCTCTAGTAGGCCCTGCAGGAGTCTCCTGAGAGGCACCCCGAGATACAATCACATGCATCCACGAGGCCTCTGAAGCAGAGTCCAGGCACGGTAGTGGGATGGACCGAAGGCTATTCGATATATATATATATAATATTATATATATTATATTATATAATATATATATATATATATATATATATATTATATATATCTATACATACATATATATATAGTTATACGTGTATTCAAATGTGTACATCTATATATATATATATATATATATATATATATATATATATAATTATATTTATATAATATATGTATATACATGTTAGTCCAATGCTAGCAGCTTCGCTGAGCATGTACCAAGATACTTTCGCTGGCTTGGCTTCAAGGACGTTTTTGAAAAGGTTGGCGTCTTGAATCTGTGCATCCGAGGCTCTAGGTTCACCTGCATCACGTGCCTGTCGTCATGATGCTACCTCGCCGTCATTGTCGTCGTCATCGTGGGCATTTCGGAAAGGTTGATTTCGATTGCGGAGTCTTCATGCTGTGCTTGCAGAGGCCTGGCTCATCGGCTTCGGCTTGTCGGCCAAGGAAGCTCGTCAATCTACACTTCTCTCCCTGCCTGCAGCAGCCGCGATACCTTTTGCGCTGGCGCACGAGAGGGCACCAAGATCTGGGATGGCAGCCCGCTTGCGCTCGGTCGCCATGTGAGCTGAGCGCTCATGAAGCACCGGGAAGGGGGAGACCAAAACAACATCGAATGTCGGAGCTGTGCAAAATCAGCATGGCCGCTGGGCCAGCTGACTGGCTGCAGCGATGCGACGCCGCCGGCCCGCCTCCCCGCGCCGCGCCCCCCTGGGGTCCTGCAGCGGGCCCTGGGGATGCCGCCTCCTCGGGGGCCGGGGCGGAGGAGGGGAGGAGAGGAAGAGGACTAGCGAGGCGCGCTCGCGCCACACCTGGCATCCTACCCCCCCTTGCCAACCTTGTACCATTGTGCTGAGTCCTTTCTATCCGCAAACTGGGTGTCCTAGAGGAGCTTCGTTCCCAAAATGCAGTTGCAAGACTTGTCGCGCGATGAAGAGGAACAGAAGCCAGGGCAACAGGATGCGGCGCAGGACGACGAGGAATGAGTATGATGATGGTGGGGAGCAAACAGAAGAAGAGGAAGAGGGTATTGATGAGGAGAGGAAGAGGAAGAGGAGGAGGAGGAGGAGGAGGAGGAGGAGGAGGAGGAGGAAGAGGAGGAGGAAGAGGAGGAGGAGGAGGAGGCGGAGGCGGAGGCGGAGGAGGAGGAGGAGGAGGAGGAGGAGGCGGAGGATGAGGAGGATGAGGAGGGGAAGGAGGAGCAGGAGGAGCAGGAGGAGCAGGAGGAGGAGCATGAGGAAGCATGATGAGCAGACAGATCAGCGGAGATTTTTTATTCGGGATTGTGACGGTGATGGAGCCGAGAGCCTGCCAGCAAAAGAAGGCGCTGCAACTCGCATAATAGTTCGCGGTATTAAAACGCTCCGCACGGGCACTACATGAACACATACACTACAGAGAACGGTGAGCAACAACTCGGGGGCCAGGGAGCAAAGCAACACAAGCAAACAACAAGGGGCAGTTCTGGTGTGATGCTTGCGACATGTCCCTGGTCCAAGCAAGGTACAATTGGCAAGACTCGACCCTGCGAGGCACGCCTCAATGATGAAACATATCTTCGGCTCCAAGACGGCACGTAGACGAGACAACGGAAGAGACAAGCCGACATGTCTTCGCACTAAGGCGACTGAGAGAGGACAACTGCACGTCTCTGGCACACGCCATGGTCAAACTGGCGTACCCATCGGTCGGAAGAAAGATATAGAAATATGACATAGGAAAACAATGCTGGTAGATCGGGTGTCCGCCCGCCCCCCGGAAGAGGACGGAAAAGGTGAAGCCACCCGATCATTGTAACAGGAAGGCGCTTGAAGTATATTGAAATCTGGGACTCCGAACTTACCTACTTTCAACGACCGATGTGTAAGCGGACTGTGGGGTGCCCTAGCAACAGGCGTGTCCGCGAACGTGTGTGCGGCCCTCTGGACCCTGAGACACGGCGAACAGCTCGCCGTGCCCACGACAGCGCGGACACGACGGACGACGGAGGACACATCAACGCGGTTAGCTGCACGCCTATTCTGGGTGGGATATTAATCGAGGGGTGGGCGACTAACCATCCGACGGAGCTTGCCCATCCGCCCCCCCCCCCTCTTCCACCTCCTCCTCCTCTCCTCCTCCTCCTCCCTCCTCCTCGTCTCCTCCTCCTCCCCCTCCCTCCCTCCTCCTCCTCCTCCCCTCCTCCCTCCTCCTCCCCTTCCCTCCAAACCTCCTCCTCCTCCTCCCTCGTCCTCCTTCTCCTCCTCCTCCTCTCCCCTCCTCCTCCTCCTCCTCCTCCTCCTCCCCCAACCCCCCCTCCACCCGTGCCGACAGCACGTGCCGAACCCCCCCAGCGGATCCAGGGGGGGGGGGGGCGACTATAGTCCCATCCAGAGTAGTGTGGAAGACTCGGCAACCGCGGG
Source organism: Prorocentrum cordatum (assembly GCA_963575745.1). Taxonomy (NCBI): domain Eukaryota; class Dinophyceae; order Prorocentrales; family Prorocentraceae; genus Prorocentrum; species Prorocentrum cordatum. The sequence continues at coordinate 13,351 of CAUYUJ010000222.1, read as the reverse complement.
AAGCCAACGGGCGGAAGCACACGGGCGGAGACGCCAAAGAGCCTCGCGCTCGAGCGATATGGAGCTGGGGCGGCGGCGGTGGCACATCGTGCCGTACCCATCTGTTCGCGAGATGTGCGTCGAGAGCCGCCGGGCCGTAGTAGGCCCAGGCCCAGGATGCACAGCCTGAATAGGGACAGGAGATGGAGGATCGGGAGTGGGGGAGAGTCTTTGCCCTCGTCGTCGAGGCAATCGCCGTTGTCGACGGCGCCGTCCTCGCCGTAGTCACCGTCGTTGTCGTGGCCGTGGCGGCCGTCGTCGACGACGCCATCTCCTTCTTCCTCATCGTCGTCGTCGCAGTCGCCACCATCGCGCTCTTTGTCCTCGTTGTGGTGACCGTCGTCGCCGTCGTCGTCGCCGTGGCCGTCTCCTGGGAGCCCCGCGGGCCGAGGCGGGCTTGGTGGGGCCGTAGTGGCCGCCGCTGGGTACCTGGGGCGAGGGGGGATGCGAGGGGGAATGATGAGGAACGAGAGTGCGGGGGATGAGAAGGAAGAAGAAAAGGGTAAAGGATGGGTGAGGAGGAGGAGGGGGAGGAGGAGGAATGAATATGGATGAGAAGGAATGCAGAGGAGACAGGGCGAAGGAGGAGGGCATACACACTAATATATATATATATATATATGTATATATATTTATAGATAGAAAGAGAGATAGAGAGAGAGAGAGAGAGAGAGAAAGAGAGAGAGAGGGTTACATATGTATATATATATATGTATATATATATATATATATATATATAGAGAGAACAAAAAACGACTGCCAAATGCTGCCTGGTAATGTTGTTACAATATTCTAAGCCCCCTCCTCTCAACACGGCCCCCTCTCCTGAGGCCACGCTTCCTGGTACAAAAAAGGATCCCGCCGCGATCCCTCGCAAACGACAATGAGGCCCCGCTCGCGAGCCTCAAAGACGGCCGACGCAAGTAACCAAGGGCGCCAAGATCGCACAATATACCTCCCAAGACGGCCACAAGAGGGCCCCCCAATAGGGCCCGAAGAGGCCCCAATCATACATCACCCGTAGGTTTTTGGGCGCTTTGGGCGTCTTCACCTTTTCGGGCTTCCTTCAGTTTCAGACGGCTCCAAAGGCCTTCAGGAAGGCCCTACAATGGCCCAACAATTCTCCAAGGCTGCCTCAAGACAGCCCAACAGGGCCCCTAGACGGCCCAGGACGTCCCTAAGAGAGGCCCAAGCTTGCCCAAGAGGGCCTCTGGAGGGACCCCGTGCAGCTTCACAGAGCCTGGCCCAAGACTTCCGCACGAGAGTCCCAAGATAGCCCAAGAGGGCCTGAAGACGGCCCAGAGTGGCCCAAGGGAGCCCAAGACTGTCCCACAGGAGTCCAAGAAGGACAAAATAAAGGGAGGAACACGAATACGAGCAGAGAACTCTCGACACGCCGCGGAAGAGTGTGCCGCATGTTACGACTCTTCCAAGCCGCGGACACGAGGTGTCAAACGCTACGGCCTCCTGTGCGACCCCCCGAACGGTCGCCACCCAAGAAACACGGCTGGCACGGTGGCGGGATTTGCCGCAGGCCGCTAGATCCGCCGCCCCCTGCTTGCAGGGGTGCACGGCGTGCTGGACGTTTCAGGTTTTGGTTTTGGTTCTTTTTCCAAAAGAACTTCCCAATGGGCTCCGGCAGAACCCGCCGGCCACCCGGAATTTCCCCAAACGTGCTCAACGACCGCAAAAAATCCTCCAAGAACGGCCGTTTCGCTCGGGACATCCTCAAAAATCGCGAAGATGGCCCAAGATGGCCTCCAAGTCCGCCCGAGATGGTCCAAGACGGCCTCCAAACGGCCCAAGAGAGTCCAAGACGGCCCAAGACGGCCCAAGAGGCCCCCCAGAGGCCTCCCAGACGGCCCAAGAGGCCTCCAAGAGGTCCTCCAGGAGAGTCCGAAGAGGCCAAAATCATTGATTTTCCCTTGGTTTTTGAAGGATTTTGGCATTTGCGCCTTTTCGGCTCTCCGACGGCTCAAGACGGCCCAAGAAGCCCCCAAGATCGCCCAAGAGGCCCCCAAGAGAGCCCCATGATGGCCCAAGTGGCCTCCAAGATGGCCCCTAGAGGGCCCCAGAGGGCCCAAGAGGCCTCCAACACGCCCAAGATGGCCTCCAAGACGCCCAAGATGGCCTCCAAGACGGCCCTGGAGCATTCCAAGCGGGCCCCAAGTCGGCCCATAGAGGCCCCCCAAACGGCTTCCGACGGCTTCAGACGTGCCAGGAACCCACCAAGATGGCCGAAGTTGGCTCGAAGCTGGCCCGAGACGGCCCAAAAAGCCCAAAGATCGCCCAAAGCTTGCCCAAGAGGCCTCCAAGACGGCCAAGATGACCTTCAAGATGCCCACGTGTTCCCCGAAGGCTTTCCAAACCGATTCGGGGAACACGTGGTCCGATAGCTTGGCAGGTCTGGCCTCAACGTTCGGCCACATAGGCGCTTCCGAAAGGCAGGGGGCGGCGGTGATTCGCCGTAGGCGTCTTCGATCCGCCGCCCCCTGGCTTGCAGGGGTGCACGGCGTGCTGGATGATTCAGTTTTGGTTTTGGTTCTTTTTCTAAAAGAACTCCCCAGTGGGCTTCGGCCCGTCCCGCCGGCCACCCGCGCATTTCCCAAAATGCGTCTGTCAATGCCCAAAACGGCCGTTTCGCTCGGGACATCCTCAATTATCCCGGCAAAGCAACCTAACAGCGATGTGTAGAAGCATATCTGAAAGCATTCCCCTTAAGATTCAGATGAAAATCCAGTTGTCGAATTCTGCTGTTCTCGCAGTCGTAGTCGCATTCGCGATGACAGTCGCAGCGGCAACGGCAGTCGCAGTCACAGCCTCAGCCTCACCTGCCTCCTCCTCCTCCTCCTCTTCCTCCTGCTCGTCCTCGTTCTCGTCCTCCTCGTCTTGCTCGTCCTCCTCCTCCTGGTGCTCTCTCCTCCTCCTCCTCCTCCTCCTCCTCCTCCTCCTCCTCCTCCTGGTGGTCCTCGTTCTCCTCCTCCTGGTGCTCTCCCCCCCCTCCTCCTCCTCGTCCTCCTCCTCCTCCTCCTCCTCGTCCTCCTCCTCCTCTTCCTCCTCCTCCTCCTCCTCCTCCTGGTAGTCCTCCCCCTCCCCTCCTCCTCCTCCTCCTCCTCTTCCTGGGGGGTTCGGTTCCCGTTCACGTCCTCCCTCGTCTTGCTCGTACCTCCTCCCTCCTCCTGGTGTTCCATCCCCTCCATCCTGCCTCCTCTCCTCCTCCTCCCCTCCCTGGGGACCTCGTTTCTCCTCCTCCTGGAACTCACCCCCCCCCCTCCCCTCCTCCTCCTCGTCCATCGTCCTCCTCCTCCCTCCTCCTCTTCCCTCCTCCTCTCCTCCTCCTCCTCCTCCTCCTCCTGTTACTCCTCCCCCTCCCCCTCACTCCTCCTCCTCTCCTCTCCCTGGTCGTCCCTCCTCCACCCTGGTCCGTCCTCCTCCCCTGCTCGTCCTCCTCCTCCTTCTGACTCGTCCTTCTTCTCCTCTCCTCCTGCTCCTCTTCCAGCTCCTGCTACGTCTCGACCTCCCTGGTCTCTTCTCCTCCTCCTCGTCGAGCTCTTGGCCCTGCTGAAGAATGTGGCCCCAGAATGGGAGTTCAGGGAAGTCGAAGAGCACGAAGTTGCCTACAGTTGGCTACGGGCATTCAAAATGTGGCCCGGGAATGGAGTTCTGGGAACTCGAAGAGCACGAAGTGGCCTACAGTTGGCTCCGGGCATTCAAAATGTGGCCCGGGAATGGAGTTCTGGGAAGTCGAAGAGCACGAAGTGGCCTACAGATGGCTCCGGGCATTCAGAATGTGGCCCGGGAATGGAATTCTGGGAAATAGAAGAGCACGAAATGGCCTACAGTTGGCTCCGGGCATCCAAAAAGTGGCCCGGGAATGGAGTTCTGGGAAATGGAAGAGCACGAAGTGGCCTACAGTTGGCTCCGGGCATCCAAAATGTGGCCCGGGAATGGAGTTCTGGGAAATCGAAGAGCACGAAGTGGCCTACAGTTGGCTCCGGGCATCCCAAATGTCGCCCGGGAATGGAGTTCAGGGAAGTCGAAGAGCACGAATTTGTGACTGTTGGAAAAAACGAGCCCGGCACCCTTCCGCCCCGCAACACCCCAACACACCTGCCCCGACCCCCCTTGGAGAGAATCTGTGACTCTTTTGAGAACCATTCAAAACCTATCCATTCCTTCGCTGTTATAGGTAAAAAATCGCGAAGATGGCCCAAGAAGGCCTCCAAGTCCGCCCGAGATGGTCCAAGACGGCCTCCAAAACGGCCCAAGAGAGTCCAAGACGGCCCAAGACGGCCCAAGAGGCCCCCCAGAGGCCTCCCAGACGGCCCAAGAGGCCTCCAAGAGGTCCTCCAGGAGAGTCCGAAGAGGCCAAAATCATTGATTTTCCCTTGGTTTTTGAAGGATTTTGGCATTTGCGCCTTTTCGGCTCTCCGACTGCTCAAGACGGCCCAAGAAGCCCCCAAGATCGCCCAAGAGGCCCCCAAGAGAGCCCCATGATGGCCCAAGTGGCCTCCAAGATGGCCCCTAGAGGGCCCCAAGAGGGCCCAAGAGGCCTCCAACACGCCCAAGATGGCCTCCCAGACGCCCAAGTTGGCCTCCAAGACGGCCCTGGAGCATTCCAAGCGGGCCCCAAGTCGGCCCATAGAGGCCCCCCAAACGGCTTCCGACGGCTTCAGACGTGCCAGGAACCCACCAAGATGGCCGAAGTTGGCTCGAAGCTGGCCCGAGACGGCCCGAAAAGCCCCAAAGATCGCCCAAAGCTTGCCCAAGAGGCCTCCAAGACGGCCAAGATGACCTTCAAGATGCCCACGTGTTCTCCGAAGGCTTTCCAAACCGATTCGGGGAACACGTGGTCCGATAGCTTGGCAGCTCTGGCCTCAACGTTCGGCCACATAGGCGCTTCCAAAAAGGCAGGGGGCGGCGGTGATTCGCAGTAGGCGTCTTCGATTCAAATCAAACAATCGGGAAGGCGACACACACTGGGCAAGACGAAGAACATGCTGGGGAATTCGCCGGCCCAACGGGCCAGAGGCGTGCTAAGATCTCCGGTAACTGCTAAATAATACTTCTACTTCGCGCGCGCGGGGCGGCCCCTGGGGGTCCCCGGACGAAAAGTACCCCTGGCGATCCCCGGCAGACTCGGGTCAGAGATGGTTTTCCTCCTGGGCGCCGCCCCCGTGGCCCTCCAGAGAGCCCCAAGAAGGGCCACGAGGCCGCCAAGAGCCCTCCAAGATGGTTGAAGAGTGCTCCGAGATGCAACACGATCGTTCCAAGACGCCCAAGATGGCCCCCAGAAGCCCCAAGAGGCCTCCAAGAGCACTCCCCAGAGGGCCCCAAGAGGCAAAATTCATTACTTTTCCTTAGGTTTTGGGCAGATTTCGGCGTGTCCATCTTTTCGGCTTCCCGACGCACCAAGATGGCCCAAGAGGCCCCCAAGATCGCCCCAAGAGGGCCCAAGAAGCTCCCAAGAAGGCCCCAAGATGGCCCAAGAGGGCTCCAAGACGGCCCCAGAGGCATCCAAGACGGCCCAAGAGGGGCCCAAGAGGGCCCCAAGCGATGCCCCAAAGGGGAACACAAAACAAAACTTCGAGCCCTCGGCCTTAAGAAGCCCCCAGGAGGCCTCAAGAGGCCCCTGAGAGGCCCCCAAAGCCCCCAAGAGGCCCTCAGGAGGCCCCCAAGCGACGCTGAAGAGGCCCCCCAGCGGCCCCAAGAGGCTCAGTCATGCGAAATGGGCTGGCGGAATGAGCGAAGCGATTCAATAACCAAAGTTCAAAGACCACCCGGACGAGTCAGACGATGATAGCACCTACGTCAAGAGGCGGACCATCCTCTGCGTCCCTCTCGAGGACCTCGAGCTCTGGAGAAAAAGTGCTGAAGGAAATGGGCCGCATCACAAGGGATTTCGCGGCCGCGCCGTCGCGAAGCTTACAGACCCGCGGGAGAACTCGCCCGACGAGGTCATGGTGCCAGTTTACGTGCTAGGAGTCGGCGCATACTTTGATGATGGTCGGGCCTGGATGCTCAGCAAGCTGGGTCCAACTAGGGCCATCAGGGCTTTCGCAAAGTAAGCCCACTGCTCCAAAGCGAAGAAGGCGCGTAAGCCCGGCGACCTGAAGCCTTGGCTCATGATGGCGGCAAAAAGGGCGTATGCCCTTTACTGCAATATCTTAGGGGACAAGAATGAGGCAGACAACCAGGGTGAGGACGCTTGGACAGTGGAATACTGCTGTCTGGCAAGCGACGAGTCCGAAGTGGACCTCGATGGTTACGAGGTGGACGACGATCTAGACACAGAACACAAGGAGCCAGCCGCGACCGACCAAGGAGCCCCCCATGCCGCAGGGCAAAGACAAGGGCAAGTACGTATGTCAAAATGGCAGCGGGAAGAGCCAGCCCTGTAAGGTCGAAACCAAGGACTACTGTTGCAGGGCAAGGCTCCCAACAACTGCAAGAGCAAATCCTACGCCTCCCATGGCAACTACGACAGCAGCTCGTCCGGCAAGAAGAAATTAAAGGGCTCGGGAAGCCGCCGCACCCTCGACAACCACGGAAGCCACGACTCCCACGGGTATATAGCAAAAGCAATGGCGAGACCAGCCAGACCGACGCCGCAACGTTCATCACCTTGGCTGGAGCGGCCTGAACGCTCCTCTCCCCTTCAACTCCCCCTCGGGAGGCCTCCTGGGTGGGGCCCGAGTAGATTGGGTCGGAGGATCGCGCCGATACATCGCGCCGATGCATCGGCGATGCATCGGCGATGCACCGGCGATGCATCGGCGACGTCGGCGTGGAGAACATCGGGCTCCACATCGAGCCGCATCGTCGACGCATCGACGACACGGCGCGATCCTCGGGCCCCTCGTCGTGTACCTTCCGAGGGACATCCGCTGACCGCCTCACTGATGTTTGGCAGGCCCGGCCTGGGCCCCACACCGGCGCACGAGCCCCCTGGGCTGGGCCGGGGAGACAAGCGCACCGATCCTGTGCCCAGAATCGGTCTGGCCAGGATGGGTACGGTAAGGTGGCGACGATCAGAAACGGGTCTCGCGCGAGATGACACAGCGAAGTGACGCCACGGCTTACGCGGGCCACCAGCGCGGCAGGCCACATTGAAGACGAGGGCGCTCACGCGCGACCTTGCGCGGGCAGCTTGCGCGCGAGTGTCGGGCAACTGCCGTCCCGCCGATACCTGGCCCCCCTTTCATGAGAACGACCCGAGATCAGGCCGAGCGTGCGCAAGCCCGCAGAAGTTTGCGTCCGCCACCCCTCCCGAGATTCGGAAAAAAAGGCAACTCGCTAGTCGACTTGGCAGGGTGGGGGTTCTACGGTCGGGAGCTTTTGCTCAAGGTGTCGAGGCGGCGGCCCTGGCGACACGCCATGCCCTGCGAGCGGATACTGCGTCTCTCCGCTCCGCGGGGCGGGAGGCTGGGAAAAGTTCGGGACGTTAACGCTTGGCAGCGGGGACGTGGCTAGCGTGTCGCGCCGAAGCGTGGTGAGCCAGAGTCAGCGGCGCGACACACTCAGCAAACGTCTCCGACCGTATCAATCTCCGACGGCACATCCTCCTTCCCTCCATCTTCCCCACTCCAGTGCGCGAAGGGCAAGCCGGAGCATGGTACGCGTCGAGACCTAGGGCGACGGCGCTGCGGCTCAACGCGGCGACGAGAAGGGCAATGCGGACAGCAGTCCGCGCGGAGGCATGATAATGAATATGAAAATGGTGATGAGGACGATGATGATGATAACGAGGACGATGCTGATGGGGATGATGAGGATGATGACGACGATAATGACTTAGAGGATGATCGTGCTGATGGTGGCGGTAGTGGTGGTGATGAAGATGATGTGAAGCAGCGAGGAAGAGGAGGACGAGTGGAAACGAGTAGGAATATACGTAGCCGACTTGCAGTCGTAGCAGTAGTAGTAGCAGTAGTAGCAGTGGTAGTAGTAGTAGTAGTAGTAGTAGTAGTAGTAGTAGTAGTAGTAGACGAAGAAGAAGAAGTAGTAGTAGTAGTAGTAGTAGTAGTAGTA
>CAUYUJ010000221.1:47500-116732 GCA_963575745.1 Prorocentrum cordatum | reverse complement strand
GTAACGGTTTCGTTGATTCGCTGTGTTTCAGTCCCAGGAATGGCGTTCTGGCACGATTCAGGATCGTCAAGACGCAACAGTCAGGTTCATCCGTGGCGTTGGAATCCCACGAACACTGTTTTGGCATGCTTCAGAGTCTTCGAACGGTTTGTCTTCCAACAAAGCAGATCCCTCCATGGAAACGAACCGTTGTAGGGGCCTATGAAGAGGAAGCTTGGAGGGAGGGTTTATTCCAACATCGTTGATGACTCTTGGGTTTACAGTGGTTCTCCTCCTCCTCCTCCTTCTCCTCCTCCTCCTCCTCCTCCTCCTCCTCCTCCTGCTCCTCCTCCTCCTACTCCCTCCGCCTCCTCCTCCCTCTGAGCCCCCCGTGGCTCGCCGCCGAGGAGTGTGCAGCCTGCCTCGGCGGCTGCAGAGCAGTGGCAGCCGGCCCCAGCGGGAGAGCACTGCACGTGCGTCTTATCCGGACGCCCCCGCTCGCCGCGGGACCTTCGGCACACAGGCCCCTGGCGAGCACGCGCGCAGGGGCCGCCCCTCGTGGCCCGCCGTCCTTCCTGCGGGCTCTGAGATCCTCCGGCGGGGCTTCTCCAACAGGGGGGACAAAAACTGACATAAACATAACTAACAACTCGGAGGTCCGCGCGGACTTCTCGGATCGGCGCTGGACCCCCCTCCCTGGCGCGCAGAGCGCGCCAGGGGCGGCGCCGGAGGCGCCGCCGGGGGGCCCCAGCGCCGATCCGACAAATCCGCGCGACCCCCGAGTTGTTAGTTATGTTTATGTCAGTTTGTGATCCCCTATCATAAGCCCTCCGGCCTTCCCAAACCCCCTCGAATTGTGAAATGAATACGTCCCTTCCCAGGCCTCGGGACCGTCACGAGACGAATCGGGATGACAAGCCGGCCCCGGGAAAGGGGTCCAGACCGCTCGGGGTCGACGCTGTGAAAAAATCACGACGTCGCCCGCGGGGGTCTGGGATCCTGGCGCTGCAACTTTTCACCACCAGCGTTTTAGCTCCACTTCGGGCCCCGGGACCCTCACGGTTCGATTCGGCTCGAGAAAAAACACAACAAGAATTGGGTCCAGGGCTCACGGAATAATTGTTATGCTGCAATATTGTTTGCAACATCGGATCTCAGGGGGGGGTGTCAACGAAGGCACCTGCACCCGAGACGAAGGCAACATCGAGACAAAACTGGACCGATGCAAATCGGAAATCTCTGAGAATCGCAGCTCGAGGCTCGAGGCTCGAAACTCTTAAGGCCCCGCCGACCTTCGCCCTCACCGGCGCCGCCGCGCACGGCGGCCATCTCGGCCCCCTGCCTGAGGAGCAACGATCGGGGCAGGGGGGCTGGCATAGGGGAAGGGGGACACCTCGACCTGGAACTGGTGATACATCGCCGATTGATTGACGATGCAGTCAACCCATATAACAAGGACGCACGACAAGGATGCAAGGGCCTTAGAAGGCCATGTTGACAATTTGCGAGCGGGGCGCGGCCAGCGAAAGCGGCCAAGGATAGGCCGAAGGGAAGGATGCAAGGGTAACCTTGGAGAGTTGCTCATCCTGACTATGCGGGTTGACTGTAGGGCTTGGGGGCTGTCGGGCCCCTATCGGCGATCAAGGGGTTACTTGTCAGCTACACGCCAGAGAGACCCTAGGCAAGAGTGACCTTCGGTGCGCGGCTTCAACAGGGGCGCGGGGGGGCCAAAACCAAGCGCACCTGGCGCTGCTGACACCTCGCGCTCAACGACAGGGGGGACCCCAGCGGGCCCGCACCGGAGGCCACTCCCGCGAGAGGTCGCTCCTGTGTGCAGTCGAGATCAGGGGTCGATGCGTCGGCCGCCGTGCCCATCCGCGACTGGTGTTGGGGACATCACGCGGCTCTCCGGCGGCCGTCCGGGACGATGCAGGCACCCCCAGGGAACGCCCTCGACGAGGCGCAGCTGACGGAGAGCGTCCCGAGGCTGGAAGGCCGCTGAGAATCAACGAACTCTCGGGGGCGCGCAGGCATGGATTCGCGGTCCATGGATTTGACGCGCGGTCGCCAAATCCATAGATCGGGGGAGGTGCCCTCCCCAAAATGCGGCCGGAGCCGCCTCGCTCGGCGGCGGAAACCCGCGATTTCCCATCAGCACGGGACCCATCGCTGATCCACGCCCCCTTGATCCATGCTTGCGATCGCCCGACCGAGCCTCGAACCCCGGGGGGTCCGATGCGTCCCCCCCCGTGCCCATCCCCCCCCCCAGCGTTAAGTCGGGCGTGTCCCCCTACAGGGGGATTTTCGACAAAATATAAGCAATACTCAAAAAGTATTCCAAAATGGTCAAAAAATATTCAAAAAATTATCCCCAGATATTTGTTTTACCTATTTTTGAATATTCCCCCTGTGGAGGGACAGGCCCGACTTAACCCCAGCGTTGCCCCCCGACTGCCCCGGCGCGGCGCGCCGCAGGACCCGACACGGCCCGCGCCGTCCCTCGCGGCGGCGAGCGAGCCGGCCCCCTCGCGGCCGCGGCCCGCGCGCGCCGCCCGCATCGGCGCGAGGGGCCCCGCGGCCCCCGACGGCTGCAGCCGAGGCGCCCCCCCAGGCAGGCGGCGCCCCGACGAAGCGGGCGACACGCGAGCGACGTCCAGGGAGGGGGTCCCGGCAGACCCCCTCGCGCGGTGAAAAAAGCGGCGACGGGCGGCTTCTCGCGGCTTTCGGCGTCCTGGGGCCCTGCCCGGGCCTCGGGGGCGTCAAAAAACGGCTCGGGAGGAAGAGCCCGTCCCCGGGAAGGGGTCCAGACCTCTGGGGGTCGGCGTCGCGAAAGAGTCGCAACGTTTGGGGTCTGGCAAGAAGGGGTCTCACGCCGCGGCTCACGCGGGCCGCCAGCGCGGAACGCTTCATTGGGGACGCGCGACCTCACGCGGGCAGCTTACGCGCCCATGTCGGCGCAGACGACGCGGTGTCTTTGTGTCGCGCACTTGGCGGCGCGCACAGGGGAGCAGGGGGGAGGGGGGAGGGGGGAAAGCTGCTTCGAAGGAGGCTGCTGCTTAGAGAGCGCTCGACCTGCATCTACAGAGAAGGCACGCTCCTCCTAAGGAGCAGAGGTGCTTCTAAGAGGCCTTCTGCCCTACCCCTGCCCCCCTTCTGCGCGTGGCCGATACACGCAACGGTGCGCTAGGTGAGAGTGACCTTTGGTGCGCGGCTGTAGGGGGGGCGCGGAGGGACCCGAACGGAGCGCGCAAGGCACTGCAGGCCGTCAAAAAAACACTCGGGCAGAAAAACCAGTCCCACCAGTTCAACTCGGCGCCTGCGCTTCCGCTTGCGCCCGCGACAAAAAAGTATCCCCACCAGCCCATCCAGAAACAATGTCCAGGCGAGTTGAAAATTGATCAGGGAAATGCGGGAGCAAAGAGAGGGACGGCCGAACCGTGTGAAGGAGAGAGGGAGCGAAGGAGAAAATTGGATGGATGGATGGATGAGGGAGTAGGGAGAAGGAGGATGAATAGGATGAGGAGGAGGAGGCGGACGGGGAGGAGGAGGATGAGAAGGGATAGGAGGAGGAAGGAGGAGGAGGAGGAGGAGGAGGAGGAGGAGGAGGAGGAGAGCAAGCAAAAGGGCCAGAGGTCGCTTGGATGCTTCTCGGAACCTCTTGGGGTATCTCTTGGGCGTCTTGGGACGTCTTGGGGGTCTCTTGGCGGTCGTGGGGGGCTCTTCGGCGTCTTGGGTGCCTCGGGAGGGGGCCTCTTGGGGCCGCTTGGGATCCTTTTGGTGGCCTCCTGGGGGCCTCTTGGGGGCCTCATGGGGCCATCTTGGGGCCATCTTGGGACCCCTTGGGGCCTCCTGGGCGCTTCTTGGGGCCATCTTGGAGGAGACCGATCAAACCAGAGGGGAGCATTAATTAGAAGACGCTACTGCTCGGGGGGACAAGCCGTTCCTTGGTAGGTGGTCGAGAGTCGGCGACTCCGAAGGGTGTGGCTTGCCAAGCGTGTGGCCTGCCACAGGCACCCTGGGGGGCGAGGACGAAGACGAGGGGCGGGCGAGGACGAGGGGGGGCCCGTGCCTGGACCAGATCGAGACGCCGGACGCCTGGGCAGGGCCTCTGGCGCCACCGCCCGCGGCTGCCCGCGGTGCCCGGCCGGCGCGGCACGGGCGCGGAGACCCAAACGGCTGAGAGGGCGAGCGCAGCGACCGGCGATGGCGGCAGCCTGCGCGATGTCTGGGCACACGGTTGGGAGAACAAGCCTCGGAGGCAAATCGTGGGTAGCATCTTGCTGGCTCGTGCGGATATCGGCGCGATTCGACGCTAGCCGACATCGACGCTCAATCGACGCTCAATCGACGCCAGTCGGCACTAATCGACGCTCAATCGGCGCTATCTCATCGATTACCAGACGCTAACGCACTCGAAAGACGGAATTGCGAGGGCACAGAAGGCTCCCATGACTTGTTATCGAACACCCCTGGGCCTTAGCACTGGCAGGTGTTGCGGGTGGGGTTGGGTCCAAGCTTTCCCCGGCCGCGCTTCTCCGCGGGAACGCTGGTTCAATCTTGAGGCCAGGGGCGGAGGGGGGCCATGCGAAGCGCTTTCCAAACGCTTGGTGCCAAGCTTGTTCCTTCAACAGTAAGCCCACGCTCGCGCACTGGCCTCGTCCCCAGGGGCTAGGGACCGAAGGCCAAGGTGCGGACTGAGCTGGGAACAGACGACGGTTGTGGGATGTTTGGGATGTGTCTCGGAGGCAGCGTGGACGATCAGACCCTCGCTTCCGCCACGAACAGGACGATGCGCAGCGAGGAGCACGAGTCCCGATTGGCGTGGGCCCCGTGTGGAGTGCTGCCGGAGGCGCCCCCCAGCATTCCAGGGGAGGCCCCAAACGGCCCTCCCCGCCGGCTGCAGCGACAGCAGCTCCTGCTCGCGTGTGCCCCCGGTCTCCCCGAGCCCGTCTCTGCGGGCGCCTTCTCCTGCCATGCCAGGCATGACTCTCGGCGCTCCGCCTGGCCCCCAGCGGGCCTCCAGGAGGGGCCCTGAGACACCACGGCGTGAAAGGGAAGGAACGTCGCGAGAGGATCACGACCTGAACCCTCGTCCTGATGCTTCTGCGGCAAATTCTCGACATGAACCGATCCGTGAGGGTCCTGGGCCCAAAATCGATACGAAAATGCCCGTCGCGATTCCTTCGCAACGCGGGAACCTACGGAGAGGAACCTCACACCTCACAAGGCCGAGGGCGTGAATCATTTCCACCACCCCCACTGGGGCCGGTGACACATGAAGAAACATTATTGTGGCGACGCGGGGGTGGCCCGCCCACGCACAAAACAATAAAGACAGCTCGCCGCCTGGGCCCCACCACCAGCCCAAACGGAGAACATGCATCCGGCGTATCCCCGTAAAAATTGTCAGACCCACCCAATTTCTGGGCCCCGTCAGTCTGGTCGTCGGCTTCGGTCTTGTCGTGGCCATCGTCGTCGTCGTCGTCGTCGTCGTCGTCGTCGTCGTCGTCGTCGTCGTCGATGTCGTCGTCGTTGTCGATGTCGTCGTAGTCCTCGTCGTCGTGGTCGTCGCCGTCGAGTCGTCGTCAAGTCGGCCAGTCGGTCGGTCGGGCGGGACACGTCGTCATCATTCGTCGTCAGCGTCGCCGTCGCCATCGCAACCGCCACCGCTGCCGTAGTCGTCGTCGTCCTCATCCTCCTCTTCCTCCTCCGCCTCCTCGTTGGCTGGGGCCGGGGTGGGCGGGCGGGACACGTCGTCGCGGGCGAGTCGTCATCGTCGCCGTCGGCTTCGTTGTCGTCGTCGCCGTTTGCCGGCACTGGGCGGGAAGGGGGGGGCGGGGCGGGTTGCGACGCCCCACGCACACACACACACACACACACTTTTGAGGGGGGGTCGTAAACTCCCCCTGGCCTCCTCCTACCGTGCACAGAAGACGCTCTTTCGAATACTATTCGAATATCGGACCAGGCTGGCCGGAATCGACACGGCGAGGGCAGTGGATCAAGATCCCGTAGGCAAAGAAGAGTCCAGGGTCCGAAGCCAGTGGAGCACCACTCGGGACTGGGCCGTGGATATCACCGCCGCCCTCATTAGATCAGGACCCTTCCAGGGTCTGAGGCATCCTGGGGCTCTTCCTTAACGAGAGGCCTCCTGGATGGGGTCGGAGCAGGTGGGGTCGGAGGATCGCGCCGCATCGGCGATGCATCGGCGATGCATCGGCGATGCATCGGCGATGCACAGGCGATGCATCGGAGACACACCGGCGACTCATCGGCGACAATGGCGTGAAGCCAATCGGGCTGCACAGCGCGCCGCATCGGCGATGCCTCGGCGATGCGGCGCGATCCTCCGACCCGATCTACTCCGATCCCATGTAGGAGGTCCAGATTTAACTCGGGCCTGTCCCCCTACAGGGGGATTTTCGACGAAAACTAAAAAATACCCAAAACAAATCAAAAAATAATCCAAAAATAGTCTGGGGACTATTTTTGGGGTCGTTTTTTTATTTGGTCGAAAATCCCCCTGTAGGGGGACACGCCCGACAGAACCCCAGCCGTATCATTCGCTCGCCGAGTCGGACCGGGCCCGCCGGAAGCGACATCGAAGCGGTCGCCCGGAGCGAGTCGCGGGCACTGCGGGGGGCCTCGTTGGGCCGGGCGGGCACCGGTGGCGGAGAGAAGGGGGCCACGTGCGAGCCCTGCCCCATACTCCCCACGACTTCTGAGGGGGAGGCGAAGGGAACCCCACCCTCCCCCACAGAAATGGCAGGGGGTAGGGGTAGGGTTCGCCTGTGGCCCCCCAGGAGAGCGGCCCAGGCCGAGGCCGAGCGGAGATAGGGCCTTGCACGCCCCTTGCGAAGCTTTCCGAGCGGTGCGCGGCCAAACGAGCGAGGCCAAGGATGGACCGAGGAGGCGAGGATGCGAGGGGGAGGGTTGCCCATCCTGACTAAGCGGGCTGACTCTACCCGCCCCGATGCGCAACACGCAGCACGTGGCGTGATGGCACGGAGCTCGGCACGCAGGCTGAGCACGTGGGTCTGGCGAGAGGCGGCCGCCCAAGCGTGGGTCGACATGCGCTGAGGCAGCACGCAGCGTGGCCAACCCCGACGTGTGGAACACGGTACGTGCTGCGATTGAACACGGGCGTGACGACGGCGACGGCGACGACGGCGACGACGACGCCTGGGGCCCCCTCGGGGCCACCCCATCCTGCAACCCCCGGCTCCTCCCCCCCCCCTCCCGCCTCCCTGGTGGCACTCCCCTCCCTCCTCCCCCATCCCCCCCCCCCCCCCCTCACCCCTTTCCCCCCCACTCCCCTGGCTCCCCCCCGCCCCTCCCTCCTCCCCCCCCCCCCCCCTCTCCCCCCTCCCCCTCCCCCCTCGCCCCCTGCCCCCAGCCACCCATCCTGCAGCTCCCCCCCCCACCCCCTCCTCCTTGGTGGCACTGCCCGCGCGGCCGCCCCACCAGAGGGAGGGAGACCCGCGGCCCAGACCGCGGGAGCAGCCGAGCTGCGCGCGCTCCGCGGCGCGCCCTCGCGCCGCCCCCCCCCCCCCTGGGGGGAGGGGGGGAGGACGAGGAGTGGGACGCACAGAGACATGCTAACATGTCCTCCTTGGAGGCGCGCATCCGACCCGAACATATAGTAAACCCATCTGGCAGTGTATCGTTTTTCCCGAGCGGTGTGGCCAGAAAGCGCTCGCCACGACGCACATACTAGAAGATGCGCGCGTCGCCCCTGGGGGGGGGGGGGGGGCGACGCCCACATAGTGCAAGTATGTTGGGGTGGCGCCGAAGGAGGGCGAGGAGGACTGGCGGCGCGCTGGAGGGGTGCACGTGAGCGGCTTCGACACTGGGCGGAAGGGGGGGATAGCAAAGGGGGGTTTGAGAATCAGCTCACGGAGCTGATTTTCCAGGCGCCTCCCGGCGCCGGAGGCGGCTATGTATCGAGGAATGGGCCCCTCGGTGAAGCCGAAACCAGCTGCATGCAGCAAATTTCGTAACACCCCCTTTCCCAATCCCCCCCTTTCGTTCGACCCGAGTTTCGACACTGGGCGGAAGGGGGGGGAGGGTCTGGCTCTGGACCTCCGCTTGGTGCGGCGACGTTGGCCCCTGCTCCACGTGCGCTCCCCTCCCAGCAGCCAGCGGCACGGCGCGCTCCGCGACACCGGGGCCGAGGTCAACGGAGCCCTCGGGTCGGGGCAGAGAGCCGCGGCACGCGGACCAGCACGGCGGGCACGCCGGGCAGCGAACAGAAAAGCAGCCGCCGGCAGAAACCAGCGGGCGACCGCTGCGTTCCCCCAGCCGCATCAGCCATCTCGCGGCTGGGCCCACAGCTGATCATGGCCATCAGAACTGGGACTGGTGGGCGAGCAGCGTTTTCAGGAGCTCCAATGGCCAGCAAGCGCTTGAGGTCTGAATTCTGCAGTCATCCATCGCTCCAGGTTGCTAGTTCTGGGCAGCGGGAAACTGAACTGCATGCCACGCACACGCTGGTCCTATCGTGGTCGCTAATGTCGTCGAACGCCAGGTATGTATCCCACGGTGGCCCTGCCCGCCGTTCTGGCACGCACCGATGCCAGCGTTGCTGCTGACTGCTCTTCTTGCTCGCCTGTCTCTCACTCGCTACGTCCATAACTGAAGAGCAGAGCTTTCACGTCGCACTCGACGCAGAGACCGCGCCGCTCACTTGGCAAAGACAATTGGTGAGAAACCAGCTCCCTGGGCCAACACAGTTGGCCTTCTCGCAGGCGCTGACCCCGGCGCTGTAGCCGACGGCGTCTGCCTCCAACTTCGCATCGCGTGTCTGGATGAGCAACAGAATTGCATGCTGCCACGGCACGTTTTTCACGCACGCGTTAATAACACCGCTGGGATCGACCTCCGCCGCCCACATGTCGCTGAGCAGCGCTAGAGCCCGCTGCCACTGCTCGTTCCCGCACGCACTGATCCCAGCGCTGTAGCTAATGATGTCGGGCGCCAACTTTGCCTCCCTCATCTCGCTCAGAAGCAAAAGAGCCCGTTGCCACTGCCGGCCTCTCTCGCACGCGCTGACCCCAGCGCTGTAGCTGACTAAGGCTGACCCGTGGACTGTGTCCACCGCAAGCGGCAAGATCTGATCACGATGCTTCTGGCGGGCACGAAAGTTTACTCACATGCCAGGGCGAGGATCGCTTGTCTGTTTGACGTCGTGCCTGCATTCCTGCCAGCGAAGTTGCTGGCCGAATGGCCTGCAACTCGTAGCTCGCTTCGCTGCGTGCTCCTCCGCCCGCTGCCGCTTACTGCCGCTTGCTGCTCAGGGGCGCAGTGAAGCAATTCTGTGGGGGGGTGGGGGGGGGGGCTGACCTCGAGGCACGTCGGGCCACTCCGAGGCCGTGAGAGGCTCTGCCGGTGCGGAAGGTTGCAGGGGCCACGAAACAGGAACGAAGAGTAGTGAAGGGAAATGAGCAAGGCGCTAGGAGAGAGGAGCGAGGAGCAATGGCAATGGCAATGGGCGAGGAGCGAGAAGCTTGGAACGAGCAGGGAGGAGAAAGGGTTGAAGAGAGACGAGCACACGGGTCTCCCAATGGACTCGGCGGGCGCGTGGCCGAACACTTGGTCTCCTCCTAGGTCGCTTGCTCGCCATTCTCGCACGCGCTGATCCCAGCGGTGTAGCTGACGGAGGTGCTGTTGTGTGGCGTGTTCGAGGCCTCCTGGGGGCATCTGTGCAAGGGGGTGTTTGGGAACTTTGGGACGTGCTGCCTGTCGGATCTTCGGGGACTCTTTCAGAGTCTCCTAATTGAGGGCCTTCCTGGGGCCTCTTGAACCCCTTTGGGGCAACTTGGGGCCCCTCTTGGAATGTCTTGGGGAGCTCCTTGGCCATCTTGGAGCCATGCTGGGAGTCCAGGGCCGTCGGAGAGCGCGCTCTGGGCTCCCTTCGGCAGTCCCCGAGCCCTTTTGGGGCTGCCTTTTGGGGGCTGCCATTGGGGGCCACTCGAGGCTGGCTTGAGCCGTCTTGGGGCTGTCTTGGGCTGCCTTGGCACTCGGCGGGCGGAGGAGGAGGAGGAGGAGGAGGAGGAGGAGGAGGAGGAGGAGGAGGAGGAGGAGGAGGAGGAGAGGGAGGATGAGGAGGAGGAGCAGGAGGAGGCCACCCTGCCCGCAGTCAACCGCGGAGGCATGGGTAAGGCTGGAGCACGCTTGCCGCTGCCCCATCGCATGCCAAGGATCTGATTAGCCTGGGCATGCGAGAACAACTCCTGCTGCAAAGTGGCCTGGGCGGCGCGCACCCATCCGCGCTGGGCGCCCTCGCATTGCGCGCTCCGCCGCGCATCAAACTTCGGAGGGGCTCTGCCACAACGAGGCTCTGAAGGCGCGAGGCTGCCTCTTCTGCGGGCGAGCGCATGGGCGGCGCGCGATGCCCAGCGTCCGCGCCACATGGTGATGCGTCTGGCAAGCGCACGCCAAATAGGCTGCTGCCGCACGGACTCGCGAGCCCCCAGCAGCCAAGCCGCCCATCCCAAGTGGCAAATGCAACCGCGTGCGTCGATGAGGCGCGGGGGCATCTGCACCGAGCGCGCGCGCCCGTCAATCCTCGAGCGCGGTTTCTAAACCTCGCAGGGCGGCATCACTGACCAGCGCCCCGCGCGACACGCGCCGAGGGACAGAAGCCGACCGCGAGCGGAGCAAAGCCTGAGCGCACTGTTTCGGCAGCCCGGCTTCCTGTAGCACCTGCAACTCTCGCGCGATTGTTCCCATGGCCGTCCGGGCCCAAGCCCGCGCAACATCTCCGTCCTCACCGAGGCTGGCCCACGACGCGCCCAGGCCATGCCGCCCCGCGGCGAGCGAGCACCGGCAGGACGTCAACCCGCGCTGCCGCCATCGCCCAGCATCCGCGCCTCGGGCCCAAACCGCGCGCTTCCGGTCAGCGAGCTGCATGCCTGCTCTGGCGGCTGCTCTGGCGGCTTCCTCCCGCCACGCAGCCTCCGTGTCCAGGTGCTGCGCCGCGCACGCGATGCACGTGCCGTTCTACATATGGTCCAGGGCTTGGGCCCCCCCCCCCCAATGCTGATGCCACTGGGCCCCCCCCCCGGGCGATGGTCCCCCCCGCCCCCCCCCTGTGGGCGTGGCGTGGTGCTGCGCTGCGGTGCCCCCCTCCCCCCCCCCTGTGGATGTGGTGTGGTGCTGTGGTGGTTCAATGGTGGGCGTGGCGTGGTGCTGCGCTGCGGTGCCCCCCTCCCCCCCCCTGTGGATGTGGTGCGGTGCTGTGGTGGTTCAGAGGTCGTCGTCGTCGTCGTCGTCGTCGTCGTCCTCGTCGTCCTGGTCGTCCTCGTCGTCGTCGTCGTCGTCGTCGTCGTCGTCGTCGCCGCCGCCGCCGCCGCCGCCGCCGCTGGCGTCGTCGCCGCCGCAGCAGCCGTCGTCGTCCTGGTCGTCGTCGTCGTCGTCGCCGTCGTCGTAGTCGTCGCCGTCGCCGTCGCCGTCGCCGTCGCCGTCGCCGTCGCCGTCGCCGTCGCCGTCGCCGTCGTCGTCGCCGTCGCCGTCGTCGTCGCCGTCGCCGTCGCCGTCGCCGTCGCCGTCGCCGCGCCGTCGCCGTCGCCGTCGCCGTCGCCGTCGCCGTCGCCGTCGCCGTCGTCGTCGTCGTCGTCGTCGTCGTCGTCGTCGTCGTCGTCGTCGTCGTCGTCGTCGTCGTCGTCGTCGTCGTCGTCGTCTCTGGGACCATACCATCTTGGGGGGGGGGGCCCGAGGAATCCTGGGACCATACCATCTGGGGGGAGGGGGGGGGGCCCGTGGGTCCCGAGCCCGGGACCATATATTGCTACCATGTTTGAATACTCCTCCTGTAGAGGGACAGGCCCGACTTACTCCTCGCCGAGGGCACGTGCGCACGTCCGAGCGAGGCCGACATCCGGGGCGCTGCCGCAGCCGCCCCAAGAAGCCGGGCGGGGGCCGCGGCGGGCGGCCAGGGGCGGCGAGGCCAGCGCCCAGGGCCTCCCCCCCCCGCCGGCCCCTCCCCCTGGGCCCCGCCACGGCTGACCCACTGGCGCGCGCGGCTCCAGGGCACTGAGGAGGAGGAGGAGGAGGAGGAGAAGAAAGGTGATGCTGAGGAGGAGGAGGAGGAGAAGAATGGACGAGGAGGAGGAGGAGGAGGAGGAGGGGCGCAGGTGACCTCCGGCTCCAGCTTCGCCCGCGGCATCTCGGCGAGAAGCGACAGGGCCAGCTGCCACTGCGCGCCCCGCCCGCACGCGCCGATCCCGGCGACGTAGCTGACGGCGTCGGGCTCCAGCCTGCTCCGCTGCAGCTCGCCGAACAGGAGCAGGGCCTGCTGCCACGGCCCGCCTGACACACACGCGCTCATCCCAGCGTTGAGGCTGACGACGTCGGCAAGGACTCCTCCCTCGCGCATCGCGCGCAGCAGCGACAGAGCTCCTTGCCACTGCTCGCCCTTCTCGCACGCGCTGATCCCAGCGCTGTAGCTGACTAGGGCTGACCCGCGGCCTCAGGCCGCGGAATTTGCTCGCCCTGGCGCCCTCTTGGGCCGTCTTGGCGCCCTGTTGGGCCGTCTTGGACGCCTCTTGAGCAGTCTTGGCGTCCTCTGGGATCGTTCTGCGAGCCTCTTGGGAACTTCTGGGGCCGTCTTGGGGCGGTCTTGGGGGCCTCGTGGGCCGTCGTCATTGCCGTGAAGACAGGAAAGCCGCACATGCTTAAAATGTACGCTTCCTTATAGGAACTTGACGAGTGTGGCGTCTGGGGGTCCTCGTGGGAGTCCGCTTGGAGGCCTCTGTCATCGTCTTGAAGGCTTCGTGGGTCGGCTTGGCGTCATCTTGGGCGGCTTGGGGCGATCTTCGGGCGACTGGGGCCGTCGGAGGCTGTCTTGAGGCCATACGGGGGGGGCGTCTTGGGCTCTCTTGGGCCGTCTTGGGCGCCTCTTGGGCCGTCTTGGCGCCTTCTTGGGTCGTTTTGGGGACTTCTTGGGAGCTTCTTGGGCCATCCTGGGGCTGTCTTGGGAGCCTCGTGGACCGTCGTCCACGCCCTGAAGGCCGAACAGCCCCGCATGCCAGAAATGCACGTTTCCCCATAGGAAATTAACAAATTTGGGCTCCATGGGCACCCTTTGGGAACGTCTTCGAAGCTTCGTGGACCGTCGTGGGGCCATCTTGGGCGGCCTGGGGCGATCTTCGGGCGACTGGGGGCCGTCTGAGCCCGTCTTGGAGCCAGCTGGGGGGCCGTCCTGGAGCCCTCAGTGGCCGTCTTGATTGCCCCTTGGGCCGTCTTGGCACCTTCTTGGACCGTTTTGAGGGTCTCTTGGGAGCGTCTTGGGCCGTCTTGGGGCGGTCTTGGGGGTCTCGTGGGCCATCGTCGACACGGTGAAGGCCGAACAGCCGCATGTGCTTGAAATATACGTTTCCCATAAGAAATTGACGAATTTGGGCTCTGTGGGTTCTCCCGGGAATCGGCCAAAAGGACTCTTGGGACGTCTTGGAGGCTTCTTGGACCCGCTTGGGGCCATCTTGGGCGGCGTGGGGCGATCTTCGGGCGACTGGGGGCCGTCTGAGGCCGTCTTGGGGCCGTCTGGGGCTCTCCGGGGGCTCTCCGGGCCTCCCTTTCCGCCCGGGTGACCCGATTGATCCCCAGGCCCTTCTCGCACGCACGGGTCCCAGTATTGTAGTATAGACTAGGGCGAACCCGTGGACTTCGTCCACGACCTTCAGGTCCCCTTGGTGAGCCTCCACGGCGCGGCTCCGTGCCATACGCGCATACCTTCGCGCACTCGCACCCGCACCCACGGAGAAGGGCAGCGCTCTGAGTGCGGCGGGGATCCGTGGGCGGGGAACGCCCGGAAAGCTGTAGTGAGTTCTTCCCAGTTGCCTGGGTGAAGCGTGACGGCGGGCGCACGCTCGCAGGCCCGAGATGGCTCATGGCGCCCTTCGCTTTTGAGAGCCCCTGTGTGAAGGGCTGGTCACGTCACCGCTCGCTCTTGGGAGCTGTGCCTGGGAGAGCTCTCTACGCTGCGGCTCGCTCTTGGGAGCCTTGGTGAGAAGCGCTTTGTACTTCACCGATCGATCTTTTAATGGGCGTCTCTGGGCCTGCTTGGTGATCCTTGTGGGGGTCTTTTTCGGGCCATTCTGAAGCTTTTGGGGGCTGCTCTGGGAATGTTTTTGTTGACGTCTTGGGGCCATTTGGGGCCGTCACGCGGCGTCCGGGAGGCCTTGGACCGTCTTGGAGCTCTCTTGAGGCTGCCTGAGGCCGTCTTGGGAGCCTCTTGGGGCCCCCTCGAAGCTCTCTTGGGGCCGTCTTGGGGGTTCTGTGAGGCCGTTTCAGGGCTCTCTGGCGTCGTCTTGGAGCTCTTGTGGGCCGTCTTGGAGCCCTCTTAGGGGCCGCTGGCGTCTTCTTGCGGCATTTTGGGAGGCCTCTTGGCGTGTCCTGAGCCGCTGAGGAGCACACAAGGCGGGCATGCCGAAAATATACGTATTCCGATGAGAATTTGACGATTTGTACCTCTTTGGCGTGCGCTCGGGGCCCTCTTGGGGCGTCTTTGCGGCCTCTTGGATCGTCGCAGAACCCCCCCCCCCAAGGCTTCGGGCCCTTGTGGGCCTCCTCGGGACCCACTGAGGCCATCTTGGAGCGCTCTTGGACGGTCTGGGAACCTCTCTGGAGCGCCTCTGGGACCGGCCTGAGCGATTCGGTCCCGGGAGGCCCCCAAGAGACCCGCCAGACCCCCGCAAAAGCCCCAAGATGCTCCCAAGCGGCGCCCAGGAGCTCCAAGATGCTACCAAATGCTCCCAAAGGAGCTCCAAGAAACCCCTAAGAGGCTCCAACAGAAACCCAAGAGGCCCCCAAGAAACCCCCAACGAGGACCCCAAAAGGCCCCCAAAAGCCTAAACGCCAGCGAGGGCACAATACGGGCCGGCGGAATGAGCGAAGCGATTAATATACGTTCTCCTATTAGAATTTGACGATTTGTGCCTCTTTGGCGTGCGCTCGGGGCCCTCTTGGGGCGTCTTTGCGGCCTCTTGGATCGTCGCGGAGACCCCAAGACTTCGGGCCCTCGTGGGCCGCCTCGGGACCCACTGACGCCGTCTTGGAGCGCTCTTGGACGGTCTGGGAACCCCTCTGGAGCGCCTCTGGGACCGGCCTGAGCGATTCGGCCCCGTGGTGGCGCCGAAAAGGAGCGATTTTGTCCACTTGAGGCCCTGGGCCTCTCGCGCGCGCTTCCACCGGCCATGTAGGAGAGACTGGGGCTGACCCGCGGCCTGCCGGCCGCGGAATCTGCCCGCAGTGGTGTGGACTCCGCACTGGGGCCGCTCCGGCGCCCAGTGCACGGGAGGATCACCGATAGGGCGCTGGAGTCACTGTCCGTTTGGTTTGCTTGGGCTGAGCGTTAGGAGCCTTCTCGGGGTGTCTGGACACTCTTAGGGCCCTCTTCGGGGCTTGGTCCGGACATCTCTGTGGCTCCTACCGGCTTTTGGGCCATTTGGGGCGCCCCCCTCGGCCAGCCCTGGATCCTTCATCCCGTCGATCTTTGTTAGGAGCCGTCCCGGTGTGTCTGGACCCTCTTGGAGCATCCTTCGGGTCATGCTTGGAACATCTCGGTGGCTTCTATCGGCTTTGGGGGCCATTTGGGACCTCTTCCTTCTCCTTCTCCTTCTCCTCCTCCTCCTCCTCCTCCTCCTCCTCCTCCTCCTCCTCTTCTATGATTTTTTCCTCATTAATAGCTTCTCCCTTTCGCACCCCGAGGTCAATTTTTGCGGGGCGGGCCAGGCGCTTCGCCCGAGACGTCCTCACCATGTATGCCCCTGAAGCTTAAAAACGGCAACAGCTTCACAGATGGAGGGCGGGTCGTTTTCAAAATGTGGCTCTCGCCTTGGCGCAGCGCACAGTCGTTGCAAACATTCGCAAAAGTTTCATGGATTCAGGGCGGGTGGTTTTCAAAATGTGGCTCTCGCCTTGGCGCCGCGCACATTCGCTTCAAAAAGTTGTAGGAATTTCGCGGATTGAGGTCGGGTGGTTTTCAAAATGTGGCTCTCGCCGTGGCGCCGCGCACATTCGCTTCAAAAAGTTGCAAGAATTTCGCGGATTGAAAGCAGGTGGTTTTCAACATGTGGCTCTGGCCTTAGCGCCGCGCACATTCGATGTACAGTTTGCAAGAGTTTCGCGGAAGGAGGGCGGTTCCTTTTCAAAATGTGGCTCTGGCCTTAGCGCCGCGCACATTCTTCCAAAGAACTTGCAAGACCTTCACGGATTCAGGGCGGATGGTTTTCAAAAAGTGGCACTCGCCTTAGCGCCGCGCACAGTCGTTTGAAAAACATGAGTTTCACGGAATCCCATGACCACCGTGCAAGAAATGGTGCTTCGGAAGGATACAGGATCATGCGGGTGAAACAATTATGTTGGTTCGCGGTGTTGAAGTCCCAAAAGTGGCGTTATGGCTCGACTCCGGGTCTTCAAGACGCAGCAGTCAGGTTGAAGCGTGGCGTTGTAATCCCGAGAACAATGTGTTGGTGTGCTTCGGGGTCTTCAAGCAGCTGTCTTCCAACGAGGCAGTTCCCTCAACGGAAATGAACAGTTGTAGGGGCCTATAAATAAGGAGCTTGGAGGGAGGGTAAATTCCAAAATCGTTGATGACTCTTGGGTTTACACTGGTCCTACTCCTCGTCCTCCTCGTCCTCCTCGTCCTCCTCGTCCTCCTCCTCCTCCTCCTCCTCCTCCTCCTCCTCCTCCTCCTCCTCCTCCTCCTCCTCCTCCTCCTCTTCCCCTCGATCAGCATCCCGTCGATCTTCGATCGTCGGTCGTCGATGCTCCGCAAGAAACAAACATCCAAGGCCTCTTGGGGACCGTTTGAGGCCTCTTTACGTCCTCCTGGGGGTCTCTCGGGACCCTCTTGGGCCGTCTTGGGTGCCTCTCGGGCCGTCTTGGGTCGATCTGGGGCCGTCTTGGGCGCCTCTCGTGCCATCTTGGGGCCGTCTTGGGGCCACCTTGAGCCATTATTGGGCGCTCTTGGGGCTGTCTTGGGTGCCTCTTAGGCCGCCTTGGGCGTCTCTGGAGCCGTCCCAGGGCCGTATCGGACCGTTTTGGGGCCCTCCTGGGGGCGTCCGCGGGCGACCTTGGGAGCCTGTACAGCCGTCTTGGAAACTGTGCAAACGAAACGAAAGGACATAGGAACATCAAACGCTTTCCAACAGGAATGAACGATTTTTGCCTCGAGGGGCTCTCCTGGGGGACCTCCTGGGCCGTTTCGGGAGCCTCCTGGCCTGCCTTGGAGGCCTCTGGGGCTATCCTGGGGCTCGCTGGGGGTCCTCTCGGGTCGTCTGGGCACCTCTGAGCGTCTCTAAGCCGTCTTGGGGCCGTTTGGGGGCCGTCTTGGTGCATTCTGGGACCCCACGGAGCCGTCTCGGAGCGCCCGGAAGACTCGCAGGATGCCCTGGGGGACCCGGGCGGTGTTTCTGGACGGGGGACCTCGCACGCAAAGATCGCGCTGCATTGTAGAAGAGACTAGGGCTGACCGGTGGCCTACCGGCCACGAAAGCTGTCTGAGCTTGCACGTTGGAACAAGGCAGAGATGTTGCCAAAAGAGTTTCGTGATGATTTGGGGCCCGAGTTTCGCCTCTGCTGTTGCTGCCTGCAGCTTTCTTTTGTTGTACTGCCATTGCCTGTTGCAGACTGTTGGTAATCGCTGTTGCTGCTTGAGGCTGCAGAGTGCTGCTTCTCGGTGCCATTGCCAGATGACGCAACCTGCAGCGAAGAGCAAGGAACGAGGAATCAGGGTCGAGGGCGGAGATGACGGGGAGGGGGAGCCGGGGGCCCCCAAACGGTGCGGTGACCACACCGTGCGGTGAGTCGGTGGGGATTCGGGGTCACCGCACGGTCTTGGGACTCGGGTCGTTCTCCGAAGACGTTTCGGGCGACAGGGGCCTCCGGGGTCCCAAGACCGTGCGGTGACGGACCGTGCGGTGAGGTCTTGGGGGATTTCGAGGTCACCGCACGGTGCGTCACCGCACCGTTTCGGGACTGCAAAGGGAGGCGGGGGTCGAGGAGAGAACTGGGATGAGCGAGGAGCGAGGAGCGAGGAGCACGGAGCGAGAAGGGAAGCATGAGAAGGGGCCAGCACCCGCGTGCCCCAATGGCCTCGGCGTGCGTTTGGCTGGGTGTCTGGGCTCCTCTTGGGTCGTTCATGGAGCTCTCTTGGGTGGCTGGCGCGGTCTCAGAGCTCTCTACGGGATCTTCCTTCGGAAGCCTCTTCGAGGCGGTTTGGGTGATGTTTGGGGGCCTCCATGGGCCTCTTTGGGGCCTGATTTGGGCCTCTTGGCAATCTCCTGGAGCTTGGGGGCCTGCTGGCGGTCTCGGGGGCATCATTGGGGCTGAGGGCGCGGCATGCCTGCTCGAGTTCCCCCTCTTGGGGACCTCTTGGGGACCTGTTCGGCCGCCTTGGGCGCCTATCGGGCCGTCTTCGGGCCCTCTTGGGCTGTCTGGGGGCCCTGCTGGGAGCGCGTGGGGTCGTCTTGGGGCGATTCGGGGCCTCTCGGGCCGTCTCGGAGCGTCGGATGCCCCGCAAATTCCCTGAGCACCCGCTCGCCCGTCGCTGGGTTGCGCTCGCAACCGCATTGTCGGGCGCGCGCCAGAGCCTGCGCCGCGCCGAGAGGGCGCGGGCGCCTCGGGCGGCCGCGGCGCCGGTCGCAGCGCGACCCAGCAACGGGCGAAGACGGGGCGGGCTCGGGCGGGTCAAACCCGCTCGCGGGGCGCGCGCCCCACGCCCTGTCCACGAACCTTCGCGGCGCCGCGGCGGGCGCGGACACCGCGCGGAAGGGCGCGGACCTACCCGCGCCGGCCGCGGCGCGCCGCGACGCGCGCGGGCAGCGCGGCGACGCGGCGCCGTTTGCGCCCAGGTCCGCCGCGCATCCCCGGGGCCAGCGAACATGAGCGATGGTGCGAAGGGCCGAGCTAGTTCCGCGCACGTAAATCTCCCGGGGGCCCCGCTCCCCCATCGCAGGGTTGCTCTGGACCACAGCGCCGGGCGCGCGCCGAAGCCTGCGCCGCGCCCCGCGGCGCGGGCGCCGCGCCGAGAGGGCGCGGGCGCCTCGGCCGGCCTCGGCGCCGGTCGCACCGCGACCCACTGCAACGACGCGGCCGGCGCTGGGCGCGCGGGCGGCGGCCCCAGCTGTTCGACACGCCAGAACTTCTGCGCGAGCTGTCCGAGTTGTCGGACGCGGCGGCGCGCGCGGCCGCCGCGCGCGCGCGGGCCCCCCGACCGCGGCGACTCAGGCGAGGCGGGCGTCTGCCCCCCTGCCCCTTTGCCGCGGCAGTTGGCGCGCACGCGCAACCGACGCGCTGGCTTGGCACTCGGCGCCCCGGCGCCCCAGAACCGTTCGGGCGAAATGGCGGCATGGCGCAACGACGAATGGCATCGCGCAAGACGCCCGCCCGCCTGCTGATTGGCAACTGTGCCGAGTGGCGCGCAGAGTATAGACTGCCCTGAACAGGGCGCGCGCACGCCCGGCCCGCCGATTGCCACCGTGGACCCCGCGCTTCGGGAGGCACGCCCGGTCGCGCTCAGCGATGGCGCGATTAGGCGGCCGGCCGCGCGTTCTCGGCGCGCCCGCAGCGGAATGCCCGCGGCATCTGAGCGCGAACGCGTTTGGCGCCCAGCCGCCCGAGCATCGTCCGTTAGGCGCCTTTCCGGAAGGTTCCCTCAGCAACCGCATGTTTCCGAATGGAATGCAACTCGGCGCCCTTGCATCGCGTGCGCCCACGTAGTCAGCGCCGCGCACTGCGCCAGCATTTCCAGAGCCGCGATCTGGCGGTCGTTCCGGCACAGCAATCCGCTGAGCCGACTCGAGACGCGCGCGCCGAACTGTCGTCGCGGGCCGGCGGGCGGGCGCCGGAGAGAATCAACTGGGGGGGCCATCTCGGCCCTCTCGAATGCGTCGCCGGCAATTAGAATCGCCGCCGGCCGCGGCGGGCGGCCGAGGGCATCCGCCAGCGCAAGCGCGGGCGGGCGTCGCATCTCCAGGGCCGCGCGCGGGCGATGCCCCGCGCCAGCAGGCCCCCCCACCAGCGCAGCGCGAGCCCCGCGCGGTCCGCGAGGCGGGGCGAGGCGCTGAACGACTGGTCGAAGAGCGGCCACGCCAATGAACGCACGGCACATTCGAACATGCGGCAGGACGCCCGCGACAGGCGCCCTGCCATATTTGACGCCTCCCCGACTGTGACCGCACCCGAAAGCAGGGAGCCATTGATGACATCGGTCCACAGCCTGGCCTCGTCCCCGCCCGGTTACACGTGGAAGCCCGACTCCGAAGCCAGCGCCTGCAGCCCAAGAATCACAATGGACTGGCCCTATGCCATCTCGCGGTCCTGCACGGCGCTGGGCCCGCGGAGGGCGCGCACTAGCCTCGCGAAACATTGGTCTGCGTGCTCCGCGAGCCCCTGTCGACTTAAGAAAACCGTCGACATTCTGGCAGCCGCAGCAGTTTACGCGCCGCGGCCGCCGGGAACGAGCACGCGCGCTCCAAGCCGCGCGCGCAGGCCAAGCCGCCGAACGGCAGCGCGATGCGCTGGCAGGCCGTGGCGCGACCGACCAAGCGACAGCGCGATGCCTGGGCTGGATCGCCACCCGTCGGAAGGCTGCGCCCACGTCAGCTCTCCAGAACTCAATTACCATTGAAACTTGCGCGCGCGCCCAGACAGGACGCGTCGCGACGCGCGGGCGACCGCGCGCGCGGCGCCTTCTCGTGAACTTTCCAGAACTCAATTACCATTGAAACTTGCCCGCGCGCACCCAGACAGGACGCGTCGCGACGCGCGGGCGACCGCGCGCGCGGTGCCTTCTCGTGAAAAGCCCGCGCAAGTTTGCGCAGCAAGCTGATCGATGGCGTCGTGGCGCCATGTCTGGCTAGCGCCACCGCGCGCGTCGCGGTCGCCTGCGCGGGGCCATTCGGCTTGCGCCCCTGCTCCACTGAGAAGCGAGGCGCCAGAATATTATCATGCGGCGCCTGACTGCCCACTGGCACTGGCTACGTCATCCGCGTGCATTCGGCGTCTGCTACCGCGCCAGCGCGCAGCTCGGCGGCGCGGGCGTCGTCGCGGAGGCTCGCGATTAGAGCCGCGTTCTGCGCTTCCGCGCGGCCCGGCAAGTCGCCCAGGAGCTCGCGCACTCCGCGCCCTTCGCGCGCCGCGCGACGCCCGTCGACGCCCGTCAGTGCCGGAGGCGGGCAGCGCGCCCACGAACGGCGCCCCCTCGCGAAACAAGCGCTCGACGTCGTCGGAGAAACCGAGCTCGGCCGCAACGGCGCCAATAGTCGGCCCTTCGACCTCGGAGAGGGCAGCTGTGGTCGCAGCGCCCACGCCGTCGAGCCAGCGCCTCTGAGCCCCCAAGCGCCGCGACTCGCGAGATCGCGCGCGCGCGGGTCGCGCAGCGCACGCGCCAGCTGACAGCTTCGCGATTTGGCCCAATCAACGCAAGTACGGAGCTCGTCGGGGAGGGGCGTGTTATCCGAAAACAACAAAGCGTAATCTGCCGCGACGCAGATGACGAAGTCGAGCTTCGAATTGCCCTCACCCTGCGACGAAACGCACCCGGCGGGGCGCGAGCGCGCCTGCAGCCGCCGCGCCTCGGCGCGGGACGGCAATCATCCTGGGAATTTTCTTCCGGGGGAGGGCTCAGGGTGAAATCCATGTGGGCTTTTGCACCTCGAAAATCAATCCGTCTTGTGATTTACCTTTTGAAGATCCAAGCCTCGGAAAGCAATCGAAACGGCATTTCAGATCTCACCCTTTCCCATCCACCCAATGAAACTGCTCGGTTCTCTAAAACGCGGGAGCCACTGGCTCGCCGAATCATCTGCACTAGTCGCATCAGACTTGGCAAACGCGCACTTGCCGCGCGCCGCGGGCGCGTCGCGAGGTGGCCGCGCGCTTGCTGTGCGCAAAATACACTCGCGGGGACACTGCCGGGCCCGACAGACACGCGCGTGGGCGAGGCCCGCGGAGCCTGGCTTAAGCGCGACTGCCGTTGCCCAGCTGGCGCCGCGCGGACTGACAATGCCGCGACGTCGTTACCCAAGCGGACAACGCCTTGTCGCCCCTCGCCAATCGCCGACGCGGATTCAGCTGACGACTTCAGCGAGGCCGATCTGCCTGAGCGCACAGCCCGCGCGCGCGCGGCTTGGCAGACCTCCCGACGCGCGCGCCTCGGCCCTCGCGCTCCCGCATTGGCGCGCGCGCGCGGCTGCGGCGCGTCCGTCTCGGTATCGCGCTGGCCCTCGCCCTTGGCCGCGCCCCGAGGCTCCCGGGACCGGCCCCCCTCTTTGGCGTCGTTCGCTGAAGAGGAAGGACTTGGCCCCCCCCTTGCCCGCGCGGTCACCCTGGGGGCCGCTTCTGGAGCCCCCCCCCCATCGGGGGCTCTGAATATTCGCGCTCGGCGCGCGCGCAGGCCCTGCGCTCGCTGCCGCGCGGCGCGATCGCCGACAGGGCAACTGGCGCCGCCAGCGCGGTCGGACCACTCTCGCCTGGCCAGGCCGTCGTAGACAATCGCAAGTGCTGCGGCCTCGCGCACCCTTCGTGCCTGGCCGCCCAGCGCGCGAGCAAGGGCCCGCGGCGGCCGCGCGGCAAAGGACGCCTGAAGCGCAATATGTCTCTGCGCGCCACTGCTGCCACCAGGCTAATCCGGCCCGCGAAGGACGCGGCCAGGGCCCACCTGTCGCACGCAGCAGCCCACGCCATGAGCGACATGCCTGACGATTAGGCTGCGCCGCTCGGAATCGAGCGAGAGCGGCCCGGGCCATCTTCGCATGCGTCGACTCCGCCCTGACCACCGCGCTTCTTGACCGCCCAGCGGGCGGCCGCTTCTTCGCGTCTTCATGGATGAGAAGCGTTGAAATCATTCTCGCCTGAGCCGCCTTTGCCTGCGCCGATCGGGCGCGCGCCTCGCGCGGCCGCCACGCGGGCGCCCCCGCGCGCGCGCCCGGCTGCCGCGCCAATCGCAGGGCGCCGGCGATGGCCAGCAGGACGGCGGCAGCCTGGCGAGGCGAATCGTGCTCAGGCAGCTGCCGACGCCAACGCGCGCGGCGGGCCTGCGCGCCAACGCATCCACGAGGGCGGTCGCGGGATCGGTCGCTCCACCGCCGCCTTGCCAACGCAGAGGGCGGCGGACATGGCCGCCGCCTCGGCCCTCGCGGCGCTCGTCGCCCCCATCTTGACCGCGCGGCCAAGAAAGGCGACATCTCCTCCGATGGGACCTGCCCCCGTAAAAGCACCCGCGTGAATGTCGAGCCCCACTGGGTCCCGCTCGACCTGGCGCGCGCGACGTGGAGCGCTCAGGCCGACGATGCGCTCGCAACCCGCCGCGGACGACTTGGCGCGGAATGCTGCGACTACGTCGCGGACGCAGTCCTCGCCCGCGCCTTGCGAGCGTTGACCGAGGGCAAGAACGCATGCAGGGTCGTCAGTTCGCGGACGAGCTCCGTCGGCGCGCGCGGAATGCGCACGCGTGCACTCGCGAACCAGCGCCGGCATGGGGCAGAAAAAGATGGGCCCCTCGCCGCGGTGAGATCCGATTGGGGCCTCGTTCGGTCGCTCGTTCGCGAATCGCGTTGGAAGCAGCACAGAACCCAGAGCGACCTCATTCCATCGTTCGCCCGCGATCCCAGCGCGGACGGGCGCGGCGCAAACTTCGAAACCGACCTCGTCGAGTCGCTCGCGCGCGAACCACGTTCGAACGATGCGGCGCAGACCTCGAGGTCCGACCTCGTTCGTTCGTTCGCTCGCGGCCCTTGTTGGGATGCGGCTCAGGCGTTGAAGCGGACCTCGTTCGCTCGTTCGCTCGCGATCCTGGTTCGGATGCGGCGCAGACGCTATGCGTGGACCTCGTTCGGTCGGTCGCGCGCGATCCTCGTTCGGCTGCGGCGCAAGCGCAATGTCGAGCCTCGTTCGGTCGTTCGCTCGCGATCCTCGCTGGGATGCGGCGCTGACGTCGTAGCGGACCCTGTTCGGTCGCTCGCTCGCATCCTCGTTCGGACGCGGCGCAAACGTCACCGCGATCGCTCGCGATCCTCGCTCGGACGTGGCGCTGACGTCGTAGCGGACTCCCTAGCGCGGGCAACCCAACCGCAGGTCGACCATGTTCGGGTCGTCGCACTGCTGGGCCGCCCTTGGTCGGGTAGCCCAGACGCTGGTGGATTTGTCGCACCGTTGGGAATCCGTAGCGCGGGTAGCCCAACAACAGGTACCCCTTGTTCGGGTCGCCTGTATGTATCGCGTTGGTCGCGCTACTGGGTCGACCGTGATCGGGTCGCCCAGAGGCCGGAGCATGTGTAGCACCGCTGGGAATCCCTAGCGCGGGTAACCCAACGCCAGGTCGACCTTGTTCGGGTCGCCTGCATGCAGCGCAATGATCGCGCTGCTGGGTCGCCCTGGCTCGGGTAGCCCAGATGCCGGTGCATATATAGCACCGCCGGGGCTCCCCAGTGCGGGCAGCCCAACGCCAGGTCGCTTTTGTTCGGGCCGCCTGCATGTAGCGCGTTGGTCGCGCTACTGGGTCAAACGTGTTCGGGTCGCTCAGACGCCGGCGCAGTTGTAGCACCGCTGGGGCCCCCTAGCGCGGGTAGCCCAACCCCGGGGCACCCTTGTCTGGGTCGCCTGCGCCTACGCGCCAAGAGCGCGTTCGAAAAGAACTTCGCGCGGTCGTTCGCACGCGATCCACGCTCGGACGCGGCGCGGATGACCCCAAACCGCGCTCGGTCGAGCGCGCGCGAAGCTGGAACGGATGCGTCGCGGGGACAAAGTAGATGCGCGGCAGCTTTCGCCGCGAGATGTTGCGCCGAATGGCCACGAAGCAATCTTGGCCTGCGAGCCCAACGGCACGTGTTGGACGGGCAGAAGGGGCAGAGGAACCTGCGCACGAAGACGGCGGCGCGCGCAGGAGAGGGGGAATCGGAACCTGCGCAGGAGGGCGACGCGGCGCGGCGACCGCCGGCGCGTGCGCGCGCGGAGCAGGCACGCGGCAGCGCAGGGCGCAAGGGCAAGCAGCAAGCGAAGCAACAAGCGCGGGGCGCCGGCGGGCGCGCGCGCGCACACCCAGCGCTCGAATGCCGAGCGCGGGGTGCACGCACCCCGTCCTGTCCATGAACCTCCGCAGCGCCGCGGCGGGTGCGGGCACCACGCGGAGTGGCGGGGACCTGCCCACGTCGCCTGCGGCGCGCCGCGACGCGCGCGGACAGTGCGGCGACGCGGCGCTGTTCGCGCCTACGTCAGCCGCGCATCCCTCGGGCCAGCGAATGTGTGCGATGGAACGAAAGGCCGAGCTCGTTCCATACAGAACAGGCGAGACCGCCAACATTCGGGAAAACTCGATCAGGAAATTAACGAATTTGGCCTCTCGGGGCCCTCGTGGGGGGCCTCTTTGAGCCTTGGGAGCATGTTGGGCTGTCTTGGGGCGATGTTCGAAGCCTCTTGGGCCGTCTTGGAGCGTCGGAAGCCCAAGGAGAGACTGCCAAAGTCAATGAAAAACCGACCGAGAAAAATCAACAACGATCTTGACCTCTCGGGGCCAGGGGGGCCTCGGTGGCCGCCTTGGGGCCCTGCTGGGCCGTCTGAAGGCCATGTTGGCGACCTCTTGGACCGTCTGGCGGCGTCTCGGGCTATCTTGGACCGTCTTGGGCCCTCTGGGTGCTCTCTGGAAGCGCCCGGGGGCGTCCCCAGACCGCCCGGGAGCGCGCCAGGGCCAGCCAGGACGCAGTTCGTCCTGTCGGGCCCGCTCCCTTCTGGCGCACGCTTCCCGCGGCCATGCAGGCCGAGGCTAGGGCTGACCCGTGGACCCCGCCCACGAAAGTGTCACTGCACGGACCTTGAAGACGTGCTGCAGCGGATTTGGGCGCGGCTTTCT
The DNA here is from genome assembly GCA_963575745.1 of Prorocentrum cordatum. Taxonomy (NCBI): domain Eukaryota; class Dinophyceae; order Prorocentrales; family Prorocentraceae; genus Prorocentrum; species Prorocentrum cordatum. Next base: position 90,904 of record CAUYUJ010000221.1, on the reverse strand, counting down.
GTCAATGCAAAGCCCAGGAACAGCGAGCGAAAAACGAAGTTAATTTCACGTGGATTGTTTGCAATCTTCATTCCTGGCGAAAACAAATCCGCACGAAACTCACTCCGAAATCCGGAACGAACAATTCTCCAGGACAGTCTGGGCCCATCCCACTGTTTTCCGAACGAAATCCGCTCTGCGATGTTGGTTCCATGAGAATTTGCGCGAAATGGCACGTGGTGGTGGACATGATGCCGAAAGGCTGGCATGGTGACGTGGGGCTCGAACTTCGAATCCCGCGAATGCCACTGCGTGCTGTTGCCTTGCCTTCGGGGGGGATGGGGGCGTTTGGGGCCACCCCAGGATGACCTTTAGCCGCCCTGAGGTCGTATCAGGGCCAAGGCTGGAAATCAAGAGGCAGAGGTACGGTCGGACCTAGGCCAGAAGAACATGCCTCAAGGACATGAGACCTTCCGCCAGTCAAAACACTTTTCTGGTCTGCGGGTCGAGAGCGAGCCTCTTCCAGTTAGGAGCTAGGCGGGCCGCGCAAAGCACTAATTGGGGCCAGTCAAAACGCACAGGACATCCAAGGGTGCCCTCCCCAGGCTGCACAAGAACGCCCCACGAGCACGAAGGACGGCGGCAGACCCTCCCCGAACCGACCTCGATCTGAGACCTCGGTCTTACTGCACGCGCGCCCTGTGTTCCAGCGATGCTCCGTGGCGGCCGTGGCCGCCCGAGGTCGGAGGACGCGCCCCTAATCAGGGGAGCTCGAGGGCACTGCGGAGCACGCCGCTCTGCCCGGGGCACACCCGGGCACGGCTCCCCTGCAGTCGGGCCCGGGCCAGAGGAGCACCCCTCGAGATCGCGAGGCCCTCCGCCGGCCCAAACGCACAGAATATCCGAGGGTGCCCTCCCCCATGGGCCACAAGAGCATCCGACAGGCACGAAGAATACGAGGGTACCCTCCCCAAGTCGGCCTCGGTCATGTACCTCGGCCTGGCTGTATCCAAAGAAGGGGGAAAATAAAAGGAGCATGGGCGCCATGGTTTCCTGGGTGGCCGGCGCGGTCCCAGAGCTCTCTAAAGGCATGTTCCCTAGGAAGACTCTTGCAGGCGGTTTTGGGTGTATCCTGGGGCCTCTCTGGGACCTCTTGGGCTGTCTTGCAGCGTCGAAAATCCAAAAAGGTGAGAACGCTAAAACCTTTCCAAAAGACGAGAAAAATGACAGGTTTGGGACTCTCGGTGCACTTTTGGGGAAGCCTCTTGTAGCCCGTTTGGGCACCCTTGCGGCCCTGCTGGGCCGTCTGGAAGCCATATGAAGCGTTTCGGGCCATCTCGGACCGCCTTAGGGCCCTCTTGGGCCGTCTTGGAGACCCACGGGGGTGCCTGGAGCGCGCCGGGGCCAGCAGGGGCCAGTTCTGACCACTCAAAGAATGTTCCTTCTGGCACGCGGCTCCCCCCGCGTTGCAGGGTAGATGACATCGGGCTCCAGCTTCGCAGCCCACGTCTCGCTGAACAACGACAGGGCCAGCTGCCACTGCTCGCCCGTCACGCACGCGCTGATCCCAGCGTTGTAACTGACTAGGGCAGACCTGTGGACTCCGTCCACGACATCAGCTCGACGTGGCGAGGGGTCTCTGGGCAAGCGCGGGGGGGGTGCGGCTGCAGGGCCGAAAGGCAATCATGATGCCTTCGATATGCCGGTCGCCTCTCGTCCGCTCCCCCCCTCTTGGAAGCAATTCTGAGGCCACACAGGGCTTCGTGGGGGCCGTTTGGGGATCTCTTGGGGCGCTTTTGCCTGCGATATGCCTGTCGCCTCTCGTCCGCTCCCCCGCTCCTGGAGGGAATTCTGTAGCCACTGAAGGCTTCGTGGGGGCCGTTTCGGAGCCTCTTCGGCCTTCTTTTGGGCCTCCGGGGGGGGGCTCTTAGGGCCCTCTCGGGCCGTCTTGGGTGCCTCTTGGGCCGCCTTGGGGCCGTCTGAGGCCCGCCTCGGCGCCTCTTGGGCTGTCTTGGGCCGTCTTGGGCCGCTCCTGGGGCCGTCTTGGGTGCCTCTTGGGCCGTCTTGGTCGCCTCCTGGGGCCGTCCTGGGGCCGTCCTGGGACCGTCTTGGGGCCCTCCTGGCCCGTCTTGGGGCTCTCTTGGGGTCCTCTTCGGCCGTCTTGGAGCGGTCGGGGGGACTTCTTGGGCCGTCTTGGAGCGTCGGGAAGCCGAAGAGGCGAGGAGGCCGAAAACATAGAAAAACACAATAGACATCGACGATTTCTGTCGCTCGGGGCCCTCTTGGGAGGCCTCTTGGGAGGCCTCTTCGGGCGTCTTGGACGCCTCTTGGGCCGTCTGGGGCGAATCTCAAGCGTCTTGGGCCCATCTTCAAGCGTGCCGGGGCTCTCCGGGGCCGTCTTGGGGGCTTCTGGGGGCCCTCTCGACATGTCCTGGAGCCTGCCTGGGCGGCCCGGGGCGGCCCGGGGCCAGCCCGGGGCGGTTTCGGTGCATTGGGGCCTGCGCCCTTCTGGCACGCACTGGGCCCTGCAATGTAGTAGAGACTAGGGCTGACCCGTGGACTCCGTCCACGAAATTTGCACGAGCTGGCGTGTGTTGGTGGACATGCTGCCCACATGCTGAAATAATGACGTGGGGCTCGAACGTTGCTTTCCCCGCGTGCTACTGCGTGCTGACGCTTGGTGCCGTTGCTTTGTACTGCTGGTACTGTTTGCCGCTGTTGCGTGCTGGTGCTGCTTGTGGCTGCTGGGTGCTGCTGATGGCGAGCTCCGCATTGTGCTTGCTGCTGCCCGCTGCATGCTGCTGTTTGCTGCTGCCGTGTGCTGCCACTGTTGCTGCTGCTGTTGCTGCTGCTGCTGCTGCTGCTGCTGCTGCTGCTGCTGCTGTTTGCCGCTGCTGCTGCTGCTGCTGCTGCTATTGCTGCCGTTGCCTGGTTCGTGCTTCGTGCTGGGACAAGCTAAGCGCGCTCGCGCCTCAGCTGACATGCGATCCCTCCCTATCATCCCTTCCCACGGCGCCGATTTTTCTCTATCCGCGGACGCGTGTCATGCCCACCTGCGACTCCCACGGCAAGACCACTTCGCGTTCTGCGCAATATGGAGATGGGAGATGCGTGCACGGGAAGAGGTGGCAGGCGAGCAGGAGTATGAGCGGGAGGAAAAATCGAGGACGAACAGCACCAACAGGAACCAAACTGGAAGGATCGGGGGAAAGGGTGACCAGGGGAAGGCGGAAGAGGGGAAATGAGGGGGGCGACAACGATGAAAAAAGACTCAGATTCAGAATAGTGGCCCGCGAAGGGGCGAGAAGAACAGCAGCAGCAGGAACTGAAGTGGAGGGAGCGGGAGGAACAGGAGGACCAAGGGAAAACGGAGGAGAGGAAATGAGGGGGGGGACACCATGAAGCAAGAGTCGGAACTCGAAAAGTGGTTTGCGCTGGAGCGAGAGCGCCATTCTGAACGACGCGAGAAAAGCGCTGATTCGAAAAAGAAGCCCATGCTGCAGCGGGAGCACCATTTTGAAATATCGGACACAATCGGATTGTAAAGAGCCGCGTTTTTTATATTCACCCCCAAAAAAATGCTGAACTCCTGCGTGGAAGAAAAAACAGCACGCGGAGGGGGCGGAAGATCTTCCGCACAACTTCAGGGGAGGAGGGAGACCTGTATGAGAGCGTTTTTTTGGTGGGGGGGGTCCAGGGACGTTCAGGAGGGCGTAGCAGCAAGAGAGGTCTGCATCTGTTTTTTCCTTGAGCCAGAGTGCGAAACGGACAAGCACTCTGTATAGATTGTCTCTGGCTGCTGGAAGGAGTCAACAAAACAGGAGTGCTGTAACACTCGTCCAACTTCTTCTAGGTTTAGCTATCATAACGGACACGCGCGCGTCGGGATGGAAGCCGGGCCCCCTGGGTCCAGGGACTTAATCACCGCCCGTGCGCCTTTCAAAAATCAGAAACTGCACAGCGGAGAAATACAGTGGCATATTAGGAAGAGACTATTGAAAGGGAGACGAATGGTGGGAGAAGGGAGAGAGAGTTCGTGAGGGGCCGCGCCGACCATGCCACCAACCCTGTACCAGGGCACCCTGGACGCAAGCAGGGTGCTTCTTGGCATGGGTCTCCAATGTAGAGCCCACCCGTAGCAGAAGGATGCGCGGTAAGGATGCACGGGCCTTGGAGGACCCCGTGAACGCTGTTCGAACGAGGCTGGCCAGCGAAAGTCGCGAAGGATGGGCCGCAGGGACAAGAATGCAAGGGTACCATACAGTCTTGGCGTTGACTTAAGGAATCCTAAATAAGGAACGAGGCCCCTCCCTCTTCTTCCATGAGTTAAGCTTCGATTTCCCATAGCAAACCTAAGGAAAACCAAAGGCCAACTGCGAAGCTATTAAGGAACACGGAGCCCCTCCCCAACGCAAAGGGTTCCTTCTTCAGCGCCCCGACTGTAGGAAGGTTGCCCATCCTTACCGTGCGGGTTGACTGTATCGGGGAGACGTAAGACTCGGGTTCGGGGGACTCGGGCTGGCCTGACGGGACCACCAACGAAAATGGCCACACCCCATTTTAAATTTGACGCGAGCTGCCGCTGCAAGCATCCCACGAAAACTGGACCGTCAAAATCCAGGGCGTGCCCGTCAAAAGCACACGTCGGCCTAACCCGAGTTCCGGCTCACCCGAGTCGTACGCTTCCACTATCACAGCAGTCCTCTCGAGGATCCCCTGTGAGCTGTCCTGGGGCGCGCCCGGGGCCCCTTGGACAGCCTGGAGGCCGTCTTGGGGCGCCGCGGGGCGCTCTTAGGCTTAGGTCGGACCTGTCCCCCTACAGGGTGATTTTTGAAGAAAAATAAAGAGATGCTCCCAAAAAATCAAAACGTATTCAGAAATATTCAAATCGTCCCCAGACTATGTTTCTACTATCTTTGAATTTTCCCCCTGTAGAGGGACAGGCCCGACTTAATCGTAGGCATTCTTGGAGCTCTCTGGGGCCGATGTTGGAGCCTGTTTGGGGCGGGCTGGCGCCTCCCTCGGTACGTCCTGAAGCTCTCGGGCCAGGACGGCGTCGCCCCCCGAACGAGGCCACGGAGGCGCCGCGGCCCAAGGGTGCAGAATGGACCCGTCTGGCAGGCAGAATGACTGGTATTGTAATGTACGCAGAGTACGGCTGCTCCGTGGACTTAACGTCCACGAAAGGTTTTGAAGTTACGCGAGGGTGCAGACCGCTTGCCTTCTTGCCTGCTGGCCTGCGCACATTGCTACTAGCCTGCTGGCCTGAACTTATCCTGCCTGTCTTTCCTGCTCGCATGTTGGCCGGTTCGCCTGACAGTTTGCTTGTTTCATCGCCTTCGGGGACCATGTCGGGCCCTTGTTGGCCTCTCGCGGGGCCTCTGAGCGCCATCTTCGGGTTCCTGATGGCCTCGCGGGGCCCTCTGGGAAGTCTTGGGGACCATCTGGAAAGGTCTTCGGGTAATCTCAGGACGATCTGGGGCCGTCTTAGGGCTGCCGCCTCTTCGGGGGCCAGCTGGGCGGTTGGGCCGGGCCATCCTGGGCTACCTTGGGGGGGCTTCAGCCTCCCCGGACGCGCTCGTTTGCCCGAGGGGGGCTCCTTGCAGACTCTCGGGATCGTCATGGAGGCAGGTGGAGCCGAACAATGAGAACCGTGCTAAGCGTGCGCGAAAACCAATAGAACCCAATGGTTCTCGCCGCTTGGGGACCCTGCGCGGAGCCATCTTCGGGTCTCGGTGTGGCCTCTTTAGGGGGCCATCTTCGGGCGCCCAGGGACGTCTCCAGGGCATGCTTGGCGGTCGCAGGCGCCTCCTGCAGGCTCTCTTGGGCCGCATGGGGCCGCAGGGAGCTCCACTGGGCGCCTTGGGGCGTTCCAGGGGAGCGCGTCGGGGCTGGCTGGGCCGATATTCAGTCGCTTGAGCGATCGCCCTTCTGGCACGCGGTGGCACCTGCAGCGTAGCAAGGACGACTATAGATTAGAGAGCCCGTGGAAGAACCACGGCTGACAGGCTCGTGCTCGGCTGGATGATCAACGGTTGGCGGCGCGCCGAAGGGGGTAGGGGGGGAGGCTTCTCAGAAGGAGGCTGCTTCTCAGATGGCGCGGGCCTTGCATTTATAGACGAAACCCGTGCCTTCCAAGAGGCAGGGCTGCTTCTGAGAAGCCTTCCCCCAACCCCCTACCCTAGGTCGGGCATGTCCCCCTACGGGCGGATTGTGGGCGAAAAATTGATGAAAATAGTCGAGGAATGTTCAAACATTGTGAAAAAATATCGAAACATCGTCCCCCGAATATTCTTGGACGATGTTTGAAGATTCCTCCTATCGAGGGACACCCCCCGATGTAACCCTAACCCCCCTGAACACGAGGTTCCAGTTCGGGACAATCATGTTCGATACACCCCTGGGCGGCCTGGACACGTTCAAACACGTGGTCAGACGAGCGCGTTCCACTACTCGCAAAGTAACTACTCGCAAATTAACGACTCGCAAATGGACCGGATCCGCCGCGGGGGATCTACGACACATCACCTCGCAGCAGACATGTGTGTGTTTTTGCTGGCGTTTGCGAGTAGGCACTCCTGCGAGTCGTGGAACGCGCTCGGCGGGTGGTCCTCGCTCGCGGCCTGGACACACGCAGAAGCACGTGGCCGAAACGGGCCGTCGGGACTGCACCTGGGAGCCTTGGAGGCGACCCAAGCTTCGGGCCCGCCGAGGGGCGGCCTCCCGGGCCCTCGCGGGGGTCTGTGGGGCGGTGCTCGCGGAGCAGAGGGAGCGGCAGGAGCGTCCACGAAGGGGGCCCAGGAACACACACAAACAAAGATTAAGTCGGGCGTGTCCCCCTACAGGGAGATGTTCGACGAAAAAATTTAAAACAACAAAAAAAGCTCCATAATGATTAACAAAAATACTCCAAAAATAATCCCCAGACTAATTTGTTTAACTACTTTTGAAGATTCCCCCTGTAGAGGGACAGGCCCGACTTAAAACAAAAACACACACAAGCCCAAGATTTCCCCATCGATTTGCCCATCTGTGATGGAGCTTTGCCTTCCCCCCCCCCCCTCCCCCCCTGGCTCCCACGTTTTTTCAGCTCTTCTGGGAAATCAGCATCTCTTTGCGTATGTGCATCTCCCCCTCCCGGAAACAGCTTTCTGAGCTCCCCGCAGGTTTCTTGTATGGGCGCTGGCCCCCCCGCGCGCCAAGGGCGGCGCTGGAGGGGCCCCTGGGGGGGGCTCCAGCGCCGGTTCCGCGCGGAGCCCCGAAAGTTCATGCTCATGCTGTTGTCTGCTGCTCGGGTGCTGTGGACGCTCGGCTCGGAGGAGGAGGGGATCCCGCGCCAGACCTCCTCTGAGGAGCGGCGGGGGGAGCAGCGATCTGCGAGGCGGCGCGGAGGGGGGAGAGCGAGAGAGAGAGAGAGAGAGAGAGCAAAAGGGAGCGAGTCTCCGAGGGACAGCGGGGCACAGGAGCAGAAGCGACGAGGAGCATGGAGCGGGCCGGGAGGAGCGAGGAGCGAGGAGCTGGGAGCGAGGAGGGACGCGCTGGGAGAGCGCTCTCGAAGTCCCTGGCGATCACGGGCGTGACGGGGGAGGGAGAGGGGGGAAGGGGACCCGTCACGTCACGAATCGCGCCAGCGCGGTCTGGGAACGCCTAAGGATGGCTCATTCTCAGACGTCGCCAGCGCGGATCGTGACGGGACGAGGCGGGGGGGGGACCGCGGCGGGGCCGGTCACAAGCGTTACCGCGAAAAACAGAAAACGGGCTCCAGTTGCGAGGAGCTGGGAGCGAGGAGGAAGGAGCAGGCCCCAACGAAGTACGGGGAGCGTTTGGGGTGTGTGGCTTCGAGCCGCGTGCGCCCGAACACTTGGCCTCCTTCTTCTCCTTCGGCTGCGCTCGGGGCCCATGAAGCCTCCTTGGCCTAGTTTGGGGGCCCTCTCGAGCTGTCTCAGAGCCCTCTTAGGGCGTCGTGGAGCCACCTTGGCGTCTATTGGGGCCTCTGGGTGGCGTACTGGGCGGGTCTGGGGGCGGTCTGGGGTGTCTTCAGGCTATGATGGGTTGGCCTTGGACCGTCTTGGAGTCAGTGTGGGAATCGTCGTGAAGCCAGCCAGGGTCAGATTAGGCAATAATGTGGGCGTCTTTGGTCCTCTTGAGCTCTGAGGAGCTTCTAGGGCGAATTTCGGAGCGATCTTGTACTGCAAAAGTGGACGCCCGATTTCGAGCATCTACGTACTGGTTTGGCCGAAGTTCACATCTCTGGGGCCATCCGCGGGCTATCTAGTGCCCCCTTGGCAGCTTGGTGGGAAAATCCTGGAGCCTATATAATCCAGGAACCAACAAAAAAAAACGTAAACCTAAACTGTAAGAAGTCCGCGCGGATCTCTTGACTCGGCGCTGGACCGCCCTTCCTGGTGCGCGGGGCGGCGCCGAAAGAATAAACATGGAATTTCGGAGATCCGTGCGAATTTCTTGAATCAGCGCTGGAGCCCCCTGGCGGCGCCCCCGCCCGTGGTGCGCTCCGCTTGCCAGGAAGGGAGGTCCAGCGCCGATCTAAGGTATCAGCACAGACCTCCGACAGTTCGTGCTGATGCCATGTGTTGTTCCTCAAAGATAATGTCGGGCTCCAATTTCGCCTGACGCATCTCGCTGAGCAGCGACATGGCCGCCCACCACTGCTCGCCCTTCTGGCACGCGCTGATCCCAGCATTGTAGTTGAGAGTGCGCCTGTAGCGTAGTCAAAATTATCCTGCGCTCTGCTGTGCTGGCATGGCTGAGCAAAACAATGATGCATCCGTATCAACGTCCGCAATATGGAAAGCCCGGGAATACATGAAAAGTCGGGGAGGCCAGAGGGGATGGAGAAATCAGAGAAGCCCGCAGGGGTCTCAGAGTGTAGCTGAGAGCAGCCGCTGAGCACGTGCGCGCGGAGTCTGGTGAGCGTGCTGCTGCTTAGCACATGGCGGTGATGGTGAAGCTGCGTGCTGCTGTTTGCCGCGGCGTTCTGCCACTTGGTACTGCCTGTGCTGCTCGCTGTAGCCTGCTGAGGGGTACTGTTATTGATGCTTGCTGTTGCTTGCCTTCCGCTGCGTAATCATCGGGGGCGGCCACGAGGGGGGCGTCCAAGAGAAGGGGTGCAAATCATGGCCGGCGGCATGTGCGCGGCCCAGGGGGTGGCCCAGGGACGTAATGAAATAAGAAGAGGCGCCATGAAATCTAGGGAAATATCATGGCCCACGCCATGATATCCACCCCCCCTTGTCATCACCCCCCTCTTTGCCGCCCCCGAAATCATGACCGCTGCTGCTGTCTTTTCTGCTGACGGGCCGGGCGCTTGTAGCCAAGCCGGGAATGGCAACGGACAGCCACGCGGTATCGAACGGGTGGCTTCGGAGACAAAGTTGCCCGGCAATGGGAAAGAAAATGCTGCTGGGGATCGGCGATTAATTGTGTCTGTATGTTTTTCCCCTCCTGAAGATTTTTGGAGGAGAAATGAAAAGTACTCATAAATTCGCTGGCCCAACGGGCCAAAGGCGTGCTAAGATCTCCGGTAACAGGTTAACGGTATTTCTAGTTCGCGCGCGCGCGTGGCGGCCCCTGGGGACCCCTGGACGAAAAGTACCCCAGCCGATGCCCAGGCGATGCCCGGGCGATGCCCGGGCGATGCCCTGCTGACTCCCCCAGGGCGCTCTAGGAGCGCGGCAAGAGGGCGCCGGGGCGCCCCCTACACGGCCCAAGAGGCCCCGAGTCGCCGAAAGACCGTTCCAAGAGGCTCAAGATGGTCTCCAGACGGCCCCAGAGGCAGCGAAAAAGTCCCAAGGGAGCCTCAAGAGGCTCTCCGAGAGGGCCCCAACAAGCAAAATTCGTCTCGTTCCCTTTGAAGAAAAAACATCGCTTGCATGTACGACATTTGGGGATTCACAGCGTCCAGAACTGCCCCAGAGGCTTTCAACATCGTCCCCAGACGGCCCGACACGCCCCCCAGATGGACCCAAGAGAGCCCAAGAGGGCCCCAAGACAGCCCAAGGGGGCACCAAGACGGCCCACGAGGCGCCCAAGACGGCCCAAGACAGCCCCAAGAGGGGCCCAAGAGGGGGAACACGAAATGACATTTCCACATTTCCGCCCCAAGGGCCACCTCCGAGACCGCCAGCAAGCCCCGAAGAAGTCCCCAAACGGCCCCCAAGAGGCCCCAATAGGCCACGAACGCGCGGGCAAACGCCTGCGATGGCACAATACAGGCCGACGGAGTGAGCAAAACAATAAATATTCAAAAATAACGGAAAATAGCAGAAAAAATCGCGACGTCTCGGCGGCGAGCGAGGGGGGGGAAGTGAGAAGGAGAAGGCCTTCTCAGAAGGCTCGGAAGTCCCCAGCCTTCTGAGAGGTTTTCTAAGCCTTCCCCGACGACAGGAAAAAACTTCTCGGAAGGCGCGAGGGCTTCTGAGAAGTCCCGCCGCCTTCTGAGAATACCTTCTCCTTCTCATTTCCCCCCCTCGTTAGCCGCCGAACATCACGGGATCTCCTCCCGGGCCGCTCACACGCCGGCGCGCCGGGGGGTACCCCTGGGGCGGTCCCCATGCACACCCCCGACGTCGTGGTTTTTGTCACAACGCCGACCCCCCAGAGGTCCCGGACCCCTTCCCCAGGACCGGTCCTTGGTTCATCCTGAATCGTGCGTGTTCGGCCCCGAGGCCCGGGAGGGGCCGCCGGAGGCCGGGAACCGCGAGAGACCGCTCGCCGCGATATGTTTTCGCGGCGCGAGGGGGTCGGGGTCTGTCGGGGCCGCCCCGGGCCCGTCTCGGGGGCCACAGCTCGGAGAGGCCGGCGGGGAGGCCCAGCCTGAAGGGGGAGCTTCGGGGGGCGGCGCGCCGCGCGGGGGCCGCCGGCCCCGCGCCCCTGCTGCGCCGCCCCCCCCCCCCCCATTGAGTGGCAGGGCGGAGGGCGCCAGGAGGAATCGGAAAACGCACAGGCGCTCTGCCCCAGCGGCCCCCAAGAGGCTCCCAGGAGGCCCCCCGAAACTGTGCCCCAGAGGCCCCCCAGAGCGCGTCGAAGAGACCCCAAGAAGCATCCGTGAGGCCTCTGACCCACGCCAGCGTCGTCGTCGTCGCCGCCGCCGTTGTCGTCGTTCCCCTGCGAGGTCGGCGGCACCGGCCGCATGGCCTTCGCAATCGGAAAACGCACAAGCTTCAGGGCCGGCGTCTCGGCGAGCCCAGGGGGGGAGTGAGAAGGAGGAGGCCTTCTCAGAAGGCGAAGGCGGCGGGGCTTCTCAGAAGCCCTCACGCCGTCTGAGAGACTTTCTGCGTCGTCGGGGAAGGCTCAGAAAACTTCTCGGAGAGTCGGGGGACTGCCGAGCCTTCTGGGGAGGCCCGCCCCTTCTGACTTCCCCCCGGGCTCGCCGCCAACTTTGGCGTCTCGGCCACGCGCGCGGCGGCGCGGCGCAGGTCAAGTCAGGCGAGAGAGCGCGGACAGGGCCAGCTTACGCAGCGTGGAGATCAGAAACACACACACACACACAGATCAGAAACACACACACACACACACACACGCACAAAGGGGACTGGCCACTGTTGTGCGTTGGAGCCGATCCCTGAGGCCATTTGGGCGGCTCCCAGAGCCTGGGAGGTCATGGTCGTCTTCAAGAAGACCCAACGACAACGTGAACAGCGAAGACGGCCCAACGACAACGACAACGACAACGTGAACGTCAGCGGGTGTTCTGCAGCTGCACCCTGCTGTACATATGCTCATCCTATCTTTTCCTCCCCGGCAAGGAGAATTCTGTGACGCAGCCAGTCTGGATCGCTTCGGGCATGCAACTCAACTGTTTCCTCAGACGTATACGGCCCACAAGATTCGTTAACCCTGGGTGGCTGCGCTGAGATCTGCTGGAAAGGAAACGACAACGCGAACGACGTCTCGACGAGGAGCATTGGACTGGGCAACTCGTCTCCTCCCTCCACCGACCCTTCTCCTATCTCACTGCACCTCCTCAGACTCCTCATACATCCTTCTTTCAGCCTCATCACACCTCCTCGCACGTCCTCGCACCTCCTCCTCCTCCTCCTCCTCCTCCTCCTCCTCCTCCACAGCCTCCTCCTCCTCCTCCTCCTCAGCCTCCTCCTCCTCCTCCTGCTCCTCCTCCTCCTCTCCTCCTCCTCCTCCTCCGCCTCCTCCTACTCCTCCTCCGCATCCTCCTTCTCCTCCTCCCCCCTCCTCCTCCTCCTCCTCCTCCTCCTCCTCCTCCTCCTCCTTCTCCTCCCCCTCCTCCTCCTCCTCTTCCAACTCCTCCTCGTCCTTCTCCTCCCTCCCACCCTCCCTCCCACGCTCCCTCCCTCCCTCCTCCTCAAACCACCTCCTCCAACCTCCTACCTACACCCGCATCCTCTACCACCCTCTATATCCTGTTGTTTCATCCTAGTAAGTGGTGCAGGAGGGTAGGTCTTCCAACCCTCTTCCTCTTTGGCAAATGATTTCCCCTCCCCACCCCCTCCCTGAGTATGGAGATGAGGGAGAGGCCAAGGATGAGGTCGCCCCGAGATATCCGAACGGCTATCAGGTAACCCAAGATAGCCTCCAAGATGCCGAGACGTAGCCCAACAGAACCGAACATACCTTCCATCATGCCTCGAATAAGCCCAAAGACCACCCCACGATGGCTCCAAATGTACAAGGAGCCTCCCACGGAAACACCCGAGACGTCATACTCAAATCTTCCCAAAACGGCGCAATCTAGCCCAACAAGCTAGCCAACCGGCCAACTAGCCCGCCGACAAGCTACCCAACCCCTCAACCACCGAACCAGGCCCAAAAGCAGATCCACGACCGATCAGCGAACCAACCCGCGAACCAGCGCACAGTCCAACCTGGAAACGCGTCAGCCGGCCAAACGCCATGGCGGCCCTGCAACAGATTGGAGCTCCCCAGATCGGCGGCACAGGCCAGAGGTCGTTCTTGAAGATTCCTGGGGTCTGCAGCTGATCCCGGGGCATCGTCGAGCCCGCCTAGAAGCGTCTCGCCCGCCTCTTGGTGCCTCCTGGGGGGGTTGCTTTCGGGCGGCGGCCCAGGACCTCTGAGGCCCGTCTGGGGCCGAGTCGAAGGGACCCCGAGGTTCCAGGACCAGATCGGCGGCGCGACTGGACAGCGTGCAGGGCGGGGCAGGGCGAACAATACCCGAGTGCCGCCTCGCGCGCGCTGGCCCTGGCCACGTGGTATGGATGACGTCGGGCTCTAGCTTCGCCTCCTGCATCTCGCTAAGAAGCGACAGGGCCCGCTGCCACTGCTCACCTTTCTCGCAGGCACTGATCCCGGCGCTGTAGCTGACTAGCGTGCACCAGTAGATACATCCAAAGCATGGCGTGTCGATGGGTTCGGCCTTGCTTCTTCTTCCCCGACGCCATCTCCCCGCGTCCCACAACAAGTATGTTATCCCAGAGCGGGGGGGAGCGATGCCGAAAACAGCCTGCCTTTGGCCGCGTGGCCATTACGAAGGCAAGACTGAGGGGGGTAATGTACGCTTGAGATTAACAAATCCGGGGATTAACAAATCCGGGGGGGGCGTGTGATTAAAAAAAGTGTCCCTGCTCGGGCAATCGCGGGGCTGGCGCCCGGCAAATTGAAACACACGGCGACGGCGCAGGTGATTATCGCCGCCGCCCGGCCGCCAGCGAGAAGGCGACAGAAACAGCACGCGTCGAGACACGAGTGCCTTCCTCCCCCTCGCTCGAGACGACTGTGCTATTCACACCTCATCTCTGGCAGCGACAAGACGAGGAGGATCGAGCTCGGCGGCCCAAAGGCCCCTCCCTCCTCGCTCCATGCACCGGCGCACCGTGCGCAGCCCCTCCTCGCTGCTTTCTGCGGCTCTGCCTCCTCCTCGCGGCTGCTGCTTCGGGCTTGCTGCTGCATGCTGCCGTGCGCCTGCTCTTGCTGCCGCTGCCCCATGCCCTCATACTGTGCCAGAGAATGCAGAAATTGTCCCGCGAGCCCATAAAGTTCATTGCGCAACCCATTAGATTCTGAATCGTTACGTAAGCAGACTCGGTGACCTGCCCACAAAGACGTAGGAATGCCAACGCCGACTCTGCCAGAGCTGTGTGAAACCCCTGTGTCCGAGCGGAAGTCGAAGGGACACGCGGGGCATGTCTGGCAAGAACGTGGGGATACGAGCCTTTGCAGCGAAGCGACAAGTGGTGAGGGGAGGGGGGGGGAGAAGGATGGGCGAGGAGCGAGAACGGAATGGGGGACAAAAGAGGGGTGATGGCGGGGACGCCGTTGGTCGGAAAGGCCATCGCGGACCCATCTTTAGGAGCCCTTCTGGACTAACTGGACTCACACTCCTGGGGCCATCTTGGCGTCCCTTTGACCGCCTGGGTCCCTTTTTTGGGAAGGCGTCGGGGCGGTAGGGGGGAGGGGGCATCGGGCCTGCTGCGACGCCCCTCGGGGCCGCCCCCCTTGGCGTGCTCTGAAAGCCACCGAGGCCTTTCCAGAAGCCACTGGAGCCTAGTTGGGGACTGACTACCTACCAGACCACCCCAACCCAACCCGAAGACCCGAATTTGACCCGAATTTCGGGTTGGATGGGGTACGGGTTCCGTGTGTTGTTCTCCATGTTCCCCGACACCCCCCCACTGGAAATGGAGGGCAAATTGAGGCCTTCGGGTTAGGTTGGGGTGGTTTGGTGGGCGGTGAGGGACCATCGTGTGCTAAAACATACGGGACCCAGCCAGGAACGAGACACTAAACCCACGAGAAGGAACTCGACTAGCTCCCCCTCCCAGGGGGCCCTCGGCGGACGGCCTGGGCGCGTCCCGGACCCGTGCGGGCGCCACCGGGGAGCCCCTTAGGGAGCTCTGGTCAGTCCCTGGAGCCCATCCTGGCCGGCTCGCGTGAGCGGCCTAGGGGCCCTTCGGGCTGCCCTTGGGTTCATTGGGGGCCTCTGGGAGCCCCAGGGGCCTACGACTACGAGGATAGGCCAGGGCAGAGCTCGCTCAGCACACACACACACACACACACACACACAACGGAAGAGGGGCCGTGCCGAACTACACGGAAATCGTGGGTTTCGAAGCCAACGCGTCCGCTGCTGACGATGCAAGTAGGGGCTCGGCTGAAGATGTGCGGTGCACCCCTTCACGACATGGCACGCACACGCGCAAGCATACAGTACGCCTCGCGGTTGCAACCCCCGCGCCCCCGCGCCCTCCATCAGCCAAAGGGTCGCGAGTCCACCTCTGAGGTGTCCGAGAGCCCAGTGGGCCCGCAATCGGGTGGTGCTCTTGGGTTATGGATGCCATGACAATGGACACTCTCACAGCCCCAGCATTGAACTTAGAATAGAACGTCTCTAAAATGTCGGAACATGTTCGAAACATGTTTCAAGCATATTTTTTTCTACGTGCTTAAAGCATGTTTGAAACACGTTTTAGACATCTGGAGACCTTTTTGGCAGCATGCTTCCGCTCCTGGGGCCCTCGGCCCTCAGAGGCGCCCCCCGCCCGCTGCGGGGCGGGCGGTGCCTGGGGGCCTCCTGGAGCTGCGCGGGGGCCCCTGGGCCGTGGAAGACCCGTCGAGGCCGCCTCCCAGGCTGGCTCGGAGCCCTCTCTAGGCAGCAATAAACTGCCCACCAATACTTAATCAAAGAAAATTATCCATATCTTGGTTCGCGCACCAAAGAGACGACAAATCAAGCTCGCGATTTCCACGGTGGTGATCATTGAGTTGCTGGTCGGAGGCGCGTCAGGGCCGCGCCAGCGCGAACGCCTACACATTGGACGAAACGAGCGCGCGCACGCAAGAAGAGCACCAACAACTCCATGACCGCGCCAGCCGCACAGGGGTCGCCGCCCCGCAGGGAGTCTCTGCCGATCGGGCGCACGCTGGCGTGGACTGCGAGTCCGTGGATCCGGCGCGCTCGTGCGCCAGGTCCCGAAATCGGGGAGCGCACCCCCGAAACGTGGGGCTGGTGCCGCATGCCTTGTGTGGCGGCGGAGGGCAACCCTGGAGGTCTCCAGGGCCGTCTTTGGGGCCTCCTGGGCTGCCTCGGAGCCCCCTGAGGGCCGTCCTGGGGCCGTTTCGGGGGCGCCCTGGGGGCGGCACTGAGGGCTCCCTGGGCTGTCTTGGAGCGTTGAAGCTGGAAAAGGCGAAAACGTTGAAACATGACAAACACATCATGAGCATACATGCTATTAGCCTCTCGGGGATCTCTTGGGGGTCACTGCAAGGCTTGCTTGAAGGGCCTGGGGAGCCTCGAGTGCCATTGCTGACGCTTTTTGTGCTCTGGGACCCCTGGAAGCCGTCTCGGGGATGGCCTTGGGCCATCCTGAGCTGCCCAGAGGGTTGCACAAACGCATTCGGACGCGAGCGTGGGCATTCTGCAAAATTTCTGGAGCCGTCTTCGCGGCCTCCTGGTCCGTCTTGGGGCCATTGGGGAAGCGTCTTGGGCCGTCCTGGGGCGGTCTTGGGGGGGCCTCTTGGGCGATCAGCAGAACAAAAACGAATATTCGAACATCCTTAGGGGAGGCAACTGTTTTGCGTCTCGGGGCCCCAGTTGGAGCCATGTCAAGGCTCTCTTGGGGCGCATTGGGGGCCTCTATGGGGCCACTTGAAACACCTCCGGGGCCGTGTGAGGCCCTCGAGGCCGTTCCGGCGGTGGCTCGAGGCCCCCGGGGGCCGCCCTGGCGGCTGTTCGGCCGCTGCAAGACGCGGCCTGGGAGCCCTCTTGGGCCAACGGGAGCCCGCGGGGAACATCCGGCGGAGGGCCCAGCGGGGGAGAAGGGGAACGCGATGGACTCTGGCGGCCTTTGGTGTGCTGCGGCCCCAGGGCGCTTGCCTGGGGCTCGGTCGGGCACGTCCTCCCTCCCACACATGCGGGCTTGGAAGAGAACTCCAAAACATAGCCACGAGCAAGCCAACACAGTCACAAAAGAGCACGAACAGTCGTCACCATATTACTTGCTACTGCTCCTGAATGCTGGCCATCGCTCGGACGTCCACTCCCTGTGCTTTTGCTCGGCTTCATGGTGCGAGGCGCTGTCGCCAGATGATCAAGGATGCTCCTCGATGGTCCTCGCCGAAGGAAACATGCACACGCCTGAGCGATGCCCAGGGACACGCCCGATTTCAGCCCGGGGCCGGGCTTCGGGCACCGGGGAGGAGGTGAGCGTGCAGATCGGCGGCACGCTGGGCAGAGGGACGCGCGCAGGACGCCTGCCATTTCAAGGCAGAGGGAAGTCTGCGACTGGCCATCGCTCGGGCGTCCACTCCCTGTGTTCGGTTCGGTTTCGTGCGTGGCTTTTTCGCAGGATGATCCAGGATGCTCCTCAAGACTCCCCGCCGGGAAAAAGTGCACACGCCCGAGCGATACCAACGGGAGCGCGGTGGTAAAAAGGCGTGGGGGAAGGGTACCCCGTAGACAAAGACGTCCCGAGAACACCCGTCGCAATCGTAGGCCCATCGCCCCTCCTCGGTCCCCTGGCTTTTGCGCTGCTCCTGCCCCTGTCCTCCGCCTCCTCCTCCTCTTCCTCCTCCTCCTCCTCCTCCTCCTCCTCCTCCTCTTCCTCCTCCCGCCCTTCCTCTTTTCCCCGCTCCCTCGTTTCCTTCCGCCTCCTCCCTGGTCAAAGCCAGCAGCCACATTCCCTGGCGGGGGGCCCACATCTTGTCGAGCAAGCAGCGGGCGGGGACACACCGGTACGACGGACGGGAGAGGCCACGGAGGGGGGAGGAGCCAAAGAGGCAACGCAGAGATGGATGAAGGAAGGAAGGGAGGGACGCACGATGGAGAAGGAGGGGGTGTAGGAGGAGGAGGAGGAGGAGGAGGAGGAGGAGGAGGAGGAGGAGGAGGAGGAGGAGTACCAGCAGCAGCAGCTGCAGCAGCAGCAGCAGCAGAGGAGGAGGAGGAAGGCTCAAGGGTATCCAGTGCCTCTGGGAGACTTCTTGGGACCCTCTCCAGCGCCAGCTTGGGGCATCCAGGGAGGCCCTGGGGCGGTCTTTCCAAAGCTTGTCCAGCAGTGTGAGGGCGGCTGGGGGCTCTCTTGGAGCCTCGTGAGCTGGCAGGGGCTCCGTCGAGGGCTCTGCAGAGGCCCCCTTCGAGCCCTCATCAGTTCTGATGGGGCATCCAGGAGCTTCTTGGGGTGGCCCTCTTGGGAAATCTTCGGGGCCTCTGGGGGGCGCTTTGGGCTCTTGGCGGCGGCTTGGCGGCATCCGGGAGCCCGGTTGGGGCATCGTGGGATCATGGAGTGGGTCAGCGGATCCTGTCGATGAGAAAGCGACGGGAGTGCTGAGAACCACGCATGAGCAAGTTACAGTTCAACCATTTTCGAGCGCCCTGGAGTACCTCTTGAAACCTCTTCGGGCCCTCTGTGGCCATCTTGTGACCCTCTGACGACTCATCTAGCATCTTAGGGGTCTTGCAGCTTGGAGATCTAACGAAAAGCGTGGGACTCCCGGGGCCCTACTGCGGCTGGACCAATCGGAGTGGGGGGCAGGGGGCAACAAAACAAGCTTGATCTGTCTCGCGCGCGTCGGGCCAGACATCGGATTACCGATGGTATATCATTCGGCATCTCGCTGAGTAGTGACAGGGCCAGCTGCCACTTCTAACCTCTCTGGCACGCGCTAACCCCAGCATTGTAACTTATCACGTCGGGCTCCGACTTCGCCTCGATCATCTCACTGAGCAACGACAACGCTCGTTGCCACTGCTCGCCTTTTTCGCACGCGCTCATCCCAGCATTGTAACTAATAACGTCAGGATCCAGCTTCACCTCCGACATTTCCCTGAGCAGCGACAGGGCTGCGGGCCACTGCTCGCCTCGTTCGCACGCGCTGATCCCAGAGTTGTAGCTGACTAGTGTATGCCAGTGGATTCAAAAAAACGGGCTAGCAACTGACCATCAGAACGTAGCAGGACGTCACACGGCCTCATGAACTCGGGATTTCTGCGGTGATCGTGCTCGTCCCGTAGACTCAAGGACTTTGCGCAGACTGCGGGGACTTTGCACCGATCCGAATCTTAGGATGCTGCCAGGGTAAGCTTGGGCCTGTTTGTCTCTTGGGACCCTCTCTGGACTACCAAGGGGTCGCTCGGAACTTCCCGGTTAAAATTGTGGGGGGCGTGGTGACAATCTCGCGAGCTGTTGGGACCATGTTAGGGCGACCTTGGTCATCATGGAGCCGCCTCCGGGCCGGTTTGGGCGCCAAGCAAGGCCGTTGTGGGCCCTCTGGGAGACATCTGGGGCCCTCTTGGCCTCTGAGGGGTCGGCATCTTCGGCGCCGTCGGAAACCCAAACACCCGCCGATCTGTGTTGTTCAATCCGCGGCCCCAGGGGTCCCAGACCCTTCCCCGGGAGTGGCTTTTCGTCCCGGATCCATTTTTGATGGTCCCTGGGCCCGAGAACGGGCCCCGGAGGCCGAAATCCAGGAATTATCCTGGCGAAGGACCCAACCAGATGCAGTTGTGGGTACCGCAATTGTGAATATCTTCTTCGGTGAAGCTCCCTATGGGGCCACGAAGCGCTACACTGGGTGGGGGGGAACGCATGCGGGCGGTTGCACTGGGGCCATCGGTGGAGCTCCCTGTGCGGTCACGAAACGCCGTACTGGGTGAGTGAAAATGCCAACTTGGGCGTGTGGGACGCCGGCGGACGGTCCCACTAGGGGCTTCGGTGGAGCACGATGGGGCCACGAAACGCTGCACTGGGTGTGGCAGACGCATGTTGTACCCCCCCGCAGGGGCCTTCGGTGGAGCTCCCCATGGGGCCACGAAACGCTGTACTGGGCGTGGCAGACGCATGTGGTACCCCCCCGGCAGGGGCCTTCGGTGGAGCTCCCTATGGGGCCACGAAACGCTGTACTGGGTGGGTGAAACGCATGGAGGAGGGAGGAGCGGGGAGGGCACCGGAGGAGGAGAAGGAGACGCGGGGACCCTTTCTTCAGAACGAGGACCCAACACCACAGGATGATTGGGAAAAAATCGGCTCCTCGGATCTCTGGGAGCCTGAGGGGCCCATCTCGGCACGCTCCCGCGCGGGCGTGGCGGAGTGCCCGCGAAAAGCGGCACACGACGCCCGGGGACTTCCAGGGAGGGCCGCCGCGGGTCGTCTCGCAGGGGCTCTCGCGGACGCGCCCGGAGGCCTCCGTGGTGCCCCTCCCCCTCCCCCTCCTTCGCCGAAGGTCTGCGGCCGCATGAGGGTGCCCTGGACCGAAGAGCACTCCAGGGTGAAGAGTCCAACAACGAAAACCGTGTGGGTACCCCATAAGTGGCTAGGTTGTCTCGGAGGAGATGACGTCAGGCTCGACCTTTGCCCCCAGCATCTCGCGGAGTAGAGACAGGGCTCGCTTCCACTGCTTGCCCTTCCCGCACGCGCTCATGCCTGCGTTGTAGCAGATGACGCTGAGCGTCAACTTGGCTTCAACCGCTTCCTCGAGAAGCGCCAGCGCGTGTTGCCACTGCCTGCTTTTGCCGAACGCGCTGATGTCAGCAACGTAGCGGCCTAGGCCTTTCTCACGTAGCCGATACGCTTCGCAGAATGCGTGCTTCGCTGCGCTTCCATGTGCTGCCCTGTCACTCTCATGTCCAGCCGCACCGATAGCGTAAACACTCGGTCGAGACTGTTGCTGGGCGTCAATCATGGTGGAAAAATCTCAGCCCAGAGTTGATTGAGCCCCATAAGCTTGAGCAAGAATTGAAACTGAAGTCTCTTGAGGAACGGTTGAATCAGTGTGGGTCCCTCTTTGGGTTTTCTAAGTTTTCTTTAGGCCATGCGGACATTCCAAAATGCGCCACAAGCAACTGCAGTGTGAGATTATGGCCCTCCCACGATCTCCCAGCGCTGATTATGGCCCTCCCACACAGTCAGACAGGCCAGCAAAACAAGAATTGAAAATGTTATTCCGCATCCCAGTAGTGCCCCCGAGGAATCCTTGGGGAAATCCTCGGGGCTTCTTGAGCATGGGCCATGCCTGGGCCATATTAGAGCTTATTGGTACTGTGCTGGGCTTCGTTCATGCATGATTGGATCCTTTGGGAGTTCAGCTGTGGCTCTCTTAAAGCGTCTTGAGGGCCTCTTGTGTCACTAGTGGCCTGTCTGGGGAGCCTCCTGGAGCTGGGGGGCAGACGCGCCCCAAGCGACTCTAGCGTGAGAACCTGGCTGAGCCCTCCATTGCTTCATGTTCAAGAACCTGGGTAAGAACCCCCTGAAAGAAAACGCACTCCTTCATACCATTCGCTTCCCAGCGGCGACTCCAGGGCTTCATGGGCCAGCTCAACGCCACATCGGGGCCTTCGTCCTAGCTTTGTCCCTCTTGGGCTTTCTCGGGCCGTTGTCGAGCCCCACAAGGACTCTCGGCGCGGGGCCAGTCGACGTCTGGGCCCTGCAGAAGGGGGCGGGGGGTCGCCAAATCACAGATGGACGATACGAACAAGAGCGTGCAAAGACATGTCAGCATGATCCTAAGAGTAAGACGCCCAGCTGAGAAGGCAAGCAAATGATGACCGTGTGGCTGGGAAGGCAATTCAGTGTCTGGGGAATTGCGCTTGCTGATCGGCAACTCAATGTATGGAGGCGTGTATGAAACAAACAACACCAGCGAATAAAAACGGGCTGTGTATGTATGTGTGTTTGGGACTGTGCTTGGTGTTGTTGTTGGGTGTATGGTGTGTTATGTGTTGCGCTTGTGTTTGTGATTGTGCTTGTGCGTGTTTATGTCGGTGATTGTGTTTGTGTTTGTGTTAGTGTTGGTGTTTGTGTTTGTGTTTGTGTTTTTGTGTGTGTGCTTGTGCTTGTGAGTTCTGTGCAACGCTATGATCCAAAAAGGTGAAGCTCGGATATGGAGCTTGGGGCATGTAAGATGGGGTTTGGGATCTAAACCGGGTAATACCAACAACTCAGCATGAGTTAAGCCATATGAGACACGCAACCTGAACAAGCAGCAAGCCAGGACAGAATGGCCTTCGGCAGGATGCAAGGCCGGAGCTGGAGCTGGGTTGGAGCTGGATCTGGAGCTAAGCTTGATTGAGATGAAGATGGTTTTGCTGGGACTGGAGCGAAGGTGGGATGGAGCTGGAGCAGGAGCTCGAGCTGGAGTTGGGGCTGGAGCGAAGCTGGAGCTTCATCTGGGTCTGGGGCTGGAGCCGGGGCTCGAGCTGGACAGGACTTCGGTTGGAGCTGAAGCTTGTGCTGGACGTTTCCCCAGGGCTGTGCCTTAATCTGGGGCGAACCCGCAGCTGGAGCCGGAGCTGAGCTGGGGCTGGTCCAGAGCTCAGGCTGGAGCTGGGGCTGGAGCTAGGAGAAGCGAAGCGAAACAGAGCCAAGGCGCCGGAGTCGGGCACGCAGGTGTGCTGATGCCCTTGCGGGCAAGGCACACGAGGCCGTGGCCTCACACCGTGCGCGAATAAGAATCGTGGGCGAAACACTACAGGAACAGTGCACAAGATAGGCAAGGAACAGGACGCGCGTGAATCGAAAGAGATAGGGGGCGTGACAGAAGATGTTCAAGAACCTGGTCAAGATCGGATCGGTGCGGACGGTGTCTGCTATTTTAGATGGTCGTCGGTACTCGTTGCTGTGGTTTGGTGCCACGATTGCATTGCTGTCGGTGTTGCTGTTGGCCTTGCTATGTTACTGTCGGTGGTGGTCAGGGGTTTAGTCGCTGCTGTTGTGTGTAGTCGGTGCTGTTGTGTTACTGCCGGAGTTGGTGGTCATTGGTGTTGGCGCTGGAAGGTAGAACCGGCTATAGTTTGTACCCTCGTCTGATGTATGACATGAAAGCGCTCTCAAGCGAGTCCCACCACGTCGTGTCTGTCGCGGCTGTCAACCATCTCACACAGTTACTGTTGCAATGGAGGCATCATCCATCATCGTGGATGGACGGCGTCGTTGGTGTCGCTGCCGGTGGCTTCGTCATTAGCACTCGTACATGCTACCCCTGCAAAAACTTACTCACGTCGTCGTCCCACCGCTTTCGTTGGCCGGCATGCTGAGGTGACTTTGTTGTTTCGTGTCGAGACTGGGGTTCCAATTCAACTCTCGGTGTGTCCATCGTTTCTGCGGATGGCTTGCAACGCGCGTGGCCCAACGCCAAACTTTTGGTGTGCAATATATCTGTACTAAATCAAGGATGTCGTGCTTGCCCATGAGCTCCTCAGCTCTGCGTGTACTCCTGCGGATGAAGTCAGACCACGGCTCGTCGTCGTCCATCATCTGCTCGTGGGTCTGGTGCGCGTCACCGGTGTCTTATTGTGTGCTGGTCTGCTCTGATAGGGTGGGGTGCTGGATGCGTCGTGGTCGCTGGGGTTGTCAGGGTGGTCGCTGTCTGCGTCGTTATTACTGTGGTTGTCTGTTGTTGGGGCGGCGCGCATTCGCCAGGTGGCGATTGTGCGCCTTCTCGGAGTTCCGATGATTGCCCGAACCATCCGTTGTTGAGTGTGACGTAGCTGTTGTCGCAATGGCTCTGTCAAGGTCAACGCTTCCGAACCGTATGTCGCCGTGAAAATGACGGTGCCATGATAAAGACTCAGCCTGTGTTTGAATGTGTAGTGCGTGTTCGTCAGTTCTTGACTGCGAGCTGTGAAGCATGCCCACGCAGCTTGTATCCGGTGTTCGATTTCTGTCGCCGCGGTTTGTTGGAATGTAATTGTCTGGCCGAGGTATGCCACCTTGCCAGTGTGTGGCATGTCTGGCAATGTCCATGGCTGCAATGCTGGTAGAGCGAGTCCGGGTCTTAGTTTGGTTGGTAATGAGTTCTGTCCAAGTCGGGTGTATTTCGAAGCCATGTGGTCTCGCTCGCTACTGTGATCAAGTCTGCAAGTAGAGTCTTCAGGTCGGGCAACATCTGGCTGACTGGCAGGATGTCGTCGGCGACACGGAGGTTGGTGAGAACAGATTGGTCGGTGTGCGCCAATCGAACAACTTTTCGTCGTCGCTGCCATTCTGGAATGAGTGGTGCGAGAACGTGCTGTAGTAGCGCGTTGAAGAGCAAGGAGCTTAAGGGGTCTCCTTGTTTCGTGCTGCGTCGGTCGCAATTTGAACGATTTGCGCATGGAATCGTTGCGTACTACTGCCGTTTGGTCATGGTGGAGGCGTTGGAGCAAGTGGACGTAATCGGGCGACACGTCCTGGCGACGCAGGGCTGCCCATAAGCTGCTGTGTTCCACGATGTCGAATGTTTTTCTGTCGAAACCTACTGCTGTGGTCCGCATAGTCTGATTCCATGCAGAAGCCTGGTCCCGCAGGATGTTACATGTGAAGAAATAGTCGCGCGTGCCGCGCCCAAGTCGGAAGCCTGCTTGGTCGTCGGGTTGGTGCTGGTCGAGTGCTGATGAGAGCAGGTTGTATAGCAGGCGGCTGAACAACTTGTAGAGCACGGACACTGGGGCTGGAGCCGGGGCTGGAACTCTGGATCGAAGCTGCAGCTGGGGCTGGAGCGAAGCTGAAGCTGCAACTGGACCTGGAGCTTCGACTACGGCAACTATATTCGAGCTTCGCGCTCCACGAAGCGCGATCATCTTCGCGCTTTCGCGCCGCCCCCCCCCCCGGAATAGGATTAGGGACTCGCGCCTCGCTCTGAGATCGCCCAGACCGTGAAGTGAATGCGAAGCGCGACTAACTTCGCACCCTCGTGGTGGCCCTAGTTGCGAGCATGAGGAGCACTGCCCACTCCAGCAATGACTCCAGACGCACAAAATCAGGCACGGAATTCAAGTTCTTCCAGCATGAAGGCCACCAGACGCAGGATGGTCGGGTCCGGACGCTGAGACAATAGGCCCTGGACTGGAATTCTGGAGACATGAAGAGCACTCAGGCTGGCTCCAGATGCTCAAAGATCGAAGCCTGCCCACGAAAAGCAGGTCGGCTGCAAGAGCGGCACCCAAATGGTCAGAATCAGGCCCAGGGAATGGAGTTCTGGCAACACGGACACCGACTGGTTTTCAGGATCGCACCTGAATGATGAGAATAAGCCCTGGGAATGGAGTTCTGGCAACACTAAGAGCCTGCCCCATGTAATGGATGCGCCCAGAGAATCATAATCAGTCCTGCGAGTGGGGCTCTGCCACCATCAAGCATGCGCTCCCGCCCACCAGCCAAGCCCCAACCTTAAAGTAGACACACAGAAACCTCTAGGACATGCCCAGTAGTAATAGAACGAGTTGCTCTTACTTGCTCGCGTGTCTCCCAACATGTGCACCACACGCCGTCGATACCAACCCCATTCACCGGTCGCGTGTAGGCTTCACTTCGATCACACACCCCTTTGAGGATGTCTTCTCATTACTGACTGCGAGGAATCGTCCTGCCAGCTCCAATAAGGGAAGGGTGAAAAAGAATGGGAGACGGGGGAGGGTAGAGGAAGGAAGGACGTGAACAGGATGTGGACGGAGAGGGAGGAGGCTAGAGGGAGGAGGGAAGACGCAGGAGCGAGGAGGGAGTAGGCGATGAGGAAAGAGGCAGGAGGTCGCGGAGATGGAAGCAAGAGATGGACGACAGGAGCGTGGCATCAACAGCAGGTGGAGGCTCCCAAAACCCTCGAGCGCTCGGGGACTCGGGGCTCGGCGGTGCGGCATCGTCGAGGCATGAGCTC
Organism: Prorocentrum cordatum; assembly: GCA_963575745.1. NCBI lineage: Eukaryota > Dinophyceae > Prorocentrales > Prorocentraceae > Prorocentrum > Prorocentrum cordatum. The sequence continues at coordinate 65,356 of CAUYUJ010000221.1, read as the reverse complement.
GAAGGCCGCAGGGTCAGAACCCTTTGCACTGATCCGTCACCCCCCTTTTTGCTCTGGCCGGGCGTCGAGCCCAGGCGCTGCCGCCGGGCGCGGTGGCAGGCCCCCCTCGGCCAGATCCCGTCGCCTGCTCTCAGAAGCCGTCGCCCTCACCATACCCCGGGTCGGGCGCGACCACGGCCTCCTCCTTCGGCTCGTGGATTACGATGTTGTCGGGCAGCGGCATCTTGGTGCCCATCTTCCCCTCGGGGTCGTATGCGAGCATGATCTTCACCTTTACGCCAAGCATGCCCTGGCGCATGGACACGTGGCGCACGGCCTCGTCGATGTAGTGCTTCTTCGGCTCGCCAGTGGAGATGAGGTAGCCGTCCTTGAACTTCATGGCCTTCGCGCGCTGCGCGCGCAACTTGCCGCTGATGATCACCTCGCAGCCCTTGGCGCCGTTCTCCATGATGAAGCGGACCACGCCGTAGCAGGCGCGGCGAACTGCCAGCCCGCCCAGCAACTTATAGCGCAGCGACTCCGCCTGGGCCATCGCGCACGCAGCGCGGTTCTCGACGCGCTCCGCGAAGAGCTCGACGCTGTTCTCGGGAAAGCCGTAGCGCTTCTGCACGACGGCGGTCAGCTCGCGGATGCGGCGGCCCTTCTCTCCCAGCACCTCGCGGGTGCGGGTGGCACGAATGATGATCTCGGTGCGGATGGGCGTGACGCGCACTTCGACGCCAGCGTAGCCGTCCTCGGCCAGCGTGCGCATCAGGAACTCGTTGAGCTCCGCGTAGAACACTCCATCGGCGACGAACTTCCGCTTCTTGGACACCTGCGCCTGGCTCGCCATGTGTCCGCGGGCGTGGTGGCCTGGAGGGGGGCGCGGCAGTCAGAGAGGTGAGCGGGGCGGTCGGTATTGCAACCCTTGAGCCAAAGTGGCTACGGCAAACCCGCCAGCCCCCTCGGGGAGCAACGGGCTGCCAGCCAGAGGTGGCCCTGCAACCTGCAAAGGCTCCCCCAGTGTTCAAGCTATTCCCCGGTGAAGCTTCGCCTATGGGGTTACGACTCGTGCTGTGAAGCTCTTACTCGGAGGAGGAGGAGGAGGAGGAGAAGGTGGAGGAGGAGGAGGCGGAGGACAGGAGGAAGAAGAGGATGAGGAGGAGGACGTTGAGGAGGAGGCAGAAGCAGAGGAGGAGGAGGAGGAGGAGGAGGAGGAGGAGGAGGCAGAGGAGGACGAGGAGGAGGAGGAGGAGGAGGAGGAGGAGGCAGAGGAGGAGGAGGAGGAGGAGGAGGAGGAGGAAGAGGAGAAGGAGGAGGAGGAGGAGGAGCAGGAGCAGGAGCAGGAGCAGGAGGACGAGGAGGAGGAGGAGTGCTGTGAAGGAACTGACGGGTGCCACCCCCCCGGTTCGGAGACGACGAGCCCCGACCTTGCCCGGATCTCCCCGGCCCTGGTGCCCCTGCCGCCCTGCCGCTGGGCCCCCTGGCCTTGCCACCTGCCTTCCTTCGGCCCCCCGGCCCGTTGCTCGGTTCTCCCCGGCCTCGTGTCCTCCGGCTGCACGCAGGAGTGACCCCTAGGCGAGAGTGACCTCTGCTGCGCGGCTTTCCGGGGGCCGCGGGGGAGGCCACATCCAGGCGCGCTAGCCGCTGCTACCGCTTCGTTCCGTCAGGCGTCTGGGGGCCCATCTGTGCCCGCACCAGAGGTCACTCCGGCGAAAGGTCACTCTTGCGTCTAGTCGAGTCCTGCCCTCCTGCCTCGGGCTCCCCGGTCTTGTCCCTCGGGTTCCGTGGCCTCGTTCCTTGGGCTCCCCGTCCTTTGCAGTGCCAAGCGCTGCCAGACACTGCCAACTGGAGCCAAGCAAAGCAAGGCAAAGCGATGCCGAGCAACACCGAGCAGCGCCAAGCAAGCTCAAATAGCGCCCAGCAATGCCAGACAATACCAAGCTACAATGATTCCGCCAAGCAGCGGCAAACAATGCCATGCAAGTCAAACCCATGCCAAATGATACGTTCAGTTGCATTGCTTCGCTTTGGTGAGAATTGCTTTGACATGCTCTGTAAGAAAAAACCTCCAATAGAAGTCGCGCAGGGTTCAGTACTTCTCTGTTTCCAGCGCTGGAGTGGTTAAGGAACGAGCAAGGACACCAGCTCGAAAAGCACCCCATTACTCTCCCAGTGTCACATTGCCCGAATTGCTGGGGGCGTTGCGACACATAACACTACAACTGGTTCGCACTCCCGACGCCGCAATTACTCATGAGTTACAACGCGTTCGCGCTCCCGAGACCACACTACCCCGCAGTGTCTTACTAGTTCGCGCCCCCTGGGCAGCAAGACTGTGGCCAAAGCAGCACAAGTCCACACTCCCGAAGCAACATTTTCTGGCAACTTACTAAACATGAGCGCGTTCGAACCCACACTCCCCTGCAATCCTGGGACCGAACCCCTCGAAAAAGTATGACGCGTGCGCGCCAGCGGGGGCCACCTCCGCTCGCAGAGTACAGCGCGCTCGGGCTCCCTGGGCCCCAGCCCCTTCGTAGATGACAGCGTGTGCTGCCGCTCCCGAGGCCGCAGCCCCTCGTAACGTGCGACGCGGCGAAGCCCTGCAGATCGCAGGCTGTGGCGTCGAAGGCGCACCTCCGTTGAGACACTCACGATACAGTTAGGTCGGGCATGTCCTCCTATAGGCGGATGTTGGGCGAAAACTAAACATGAACAAGAACACCAAACATAAACAACAAAAAAACAAACAAAGAAAAAAAAAACGTCCCCATGGTATTCCTTACTATGTTTGAATACTCCTCCTGTAAAGGACCAGGCCCGACTTAACGATACAGTCAACCCGCCATGTCGACACTCTGGGAGCAGGGCACGGCCAGCGAAAGCGGCCAAGGATGGGCCAAAGGGAAGGGATGCAAGGGCAACCTTGGGAAAGGTGCTCCTCCTTACCATGTGGGTTGACTGCATTCTGGGCTGGCGGAACCCATGGTCGTCCCGAGGGTCAGGCTTCCGCAGGCGTCCCACGCAGGAGCCGCTGCTGTTGCCGCTCCTTCGGGAGGGATACGAAACAGCGGCCATGGCCAAAACTGCGTGTGGAAGCGCAGGTGTTGATCTTGGTCTCCGTCCAGCTTGGTCATCGTCAGATCGTGGATCGTCCTCGCGAGTCGGCGACGGCTGGCATGGACCATGACCAAGATCGGCATCGACAAGACCCTGCGACATCTCGGTCATAGTCATCGTGCTTCTCCCCCAGACTTGGAGAAGGGGCCTGAAGACCACACTTCGATCCCCGAGATCATCACCGACCTCCGAACCAAATATGCTGCGATCGTCGAGGGGCACGCTTCGATCGGCAAGAGATCGATCACGCAAGCCCCGCACCAGCAGTGGCTGCTCCTCAAGAGCGTGGACTCACCGACAGCATCGGCGAAGGCGACAGCAGCACCAACGGCACCGTGAAACCCTGGCCGAGAAGTCAGCCGCGCCTCCCAGGCAATGCCAAGGGGCGTCACCACCAGGGGTACCGTCGCCTACCAGAGGAGGACGACCACTCGGGACTCCCAGAGCCACTCAGGACCTCCCCACACGTTCGCAGTCGTCCGAGACCTCCTCGACCCTGTACCATCGAACCTCTGGCCTCGGCGAGAGCTGGCGACCCCCTCCCTTAGGTGGTGGCCCCTCAGTGGTGAGCATCGGCCGGGTCAATGGCGGCGGCGTGCGAATGATACCATGAGCTGCGAGCGCTGCCTCCTCTGAGGCCAAGGCTTTCGCCGTGAACACAAAGACCGGCGAGACTGGTTCTTGGATGAACTTGGCACGCCCGAGATGAGTACGGGAAAAATGGGTGCGCTGCTCCAAACCAACAACGGCCGTTGTTGGGCAGACGGCTTTCGCTTCGAATGGGCAATGCCCGCGGCGACGCCGACAGCGAACCCTGTTCAAAATGGACAGGAACTGATGTCGGTCTTGTTACCGATTGCTTCCGTGCCCAGTTCGCCCCCCCCCCCCGATACAAGTCCCAAACAATACAGTTGGAGTTCGGCCACAAGAAACCTCCGCAAGAAACCCAACCCTGAAATCCGCGATTTGTTCGGTGAAAACCAGATTTGTCGATCGAAAATCGTCTAGATCTTGTTGGGTCCCCATCGAAATCCAAGAAACCCAGGGCACCCTGGCAGAATCCAACTGGTTTCTTGGCACGCGCCCCCACTATAGCCACTGGCACCGCCGATGTGAAGGACCCGTGGAGCGTCACGGCCTCTCTACTTGCACTGCCCGGGCCTCCGCGACCAGAGCGGTAGAGGCGAGACGGGTCGGGCGAGGCGGCTGGGTGGCCCAGACCTTCTCCGCGCCGTCGAAGCCGAGGACGCTGAAGAAGCTCACCTCGGCCCAGCGGGGGGAGGGAGGAAGGAGGGAGGAGGGAGGAGGGAGGAGGGAGGAGGGAGGAGGGAGGAGGGAGGAGGGAGGAGGGAGGAGGGAGGAGGAGGAGGGAGGAGGGAGGAGGGAGGAGGAGGAGGAGGAGGAGGAGGAGGAGGAGGAGGAGGAGGAGGAGGAGGAGAGAAGGAGGAGGAGGAGGAGGAGGAGGAGGAGGAGGAGGGAGGAGGAGGAGGAGGAGGAGGAGGAGGAGGAGGAGGAGGAGGAGGAGGAGGAGGAGGAGGAGGGGGAGGAGGAGGAGGAGGAGGAGGAGGAGGAGGAGGAGGAGGAGGAGGAGGAGGAGGAGGGTGCCACAGAAGCCCCAGGGCAGCTCAGGAGGCCCTGAGGCTCGACGGGGAGCGTGCTCATCGATCCTTTCTATCGCAAGAGCACTGAGTGCCATCGCCTGCTGTGGAGGACGCCCGCGAGGATACGAGACTCTTGCCCGACTGCAAGGAGGAGGCGTGGAGGTAGGGAGCCCCAGGGAAGAGCAGAGGGGACCCTGCTGCTCCTGTTCCTCCTCCTCCTCCTCCTCCTCCGATCTCCGCCTCCTCCTTCGATATCCGCCAACTCTTCCCTTCCCTCCTCCTCCTCCTCTTCCTCCGATCTCCGCCCACTCTTCCATTCCCTCCTCCCCCTCCTCGTCGCCACGTCGTCATCGTCGTCGTCATCATCCCCCTCCCTCTGGAAACGATGCCGTCGTCGTCGTCGTCGTCGTCGGCGGCGGCGGCATCTTCGACACGACAGTGTCGCCGCGCCCCCGCCGTCGTCGCAACGACTCCTCGTCCTCCTGCTGGGACCGCTGCCCGCAGCAGCACGTCGTCGTCGGCGTCTCCGTCGTCGTTAGCGTCGTCGGCGCCGTGGTCGTCGGCGTCGTCGTCGTCGGCGGCGTCGTCGCCGTCGCATCGACGTCGTCGTCGCCGAGTGCGGGCCTTGTCTCGGCTCACCCAGCGCCACTGCAGAGGCCACTCCGCGGCGCTCCCGAAGCGGTCGTCGGACATGGACATGGCGGCGCCTGGGGGCAGCAGGAGGACCTGGGGCCGGAGAGGGGGGGGGACATCGTCGAGGGGGGGATAGGATGAGGAGGAGGAGGAGGAGGAGGAGGAGGAGGAGGAGGAGAGTGACAACTGAAGAAAGGAAGGAAGATGGGGAGTAGGAGGAGGAGGAGGAGGAGGAGGAGGAGGACGACGAACCACATCTGAAAGCTTACCTCTCCGACCCATCCCTTCCAACCGACGCGTGTCATGGCGGGCCTGACACTCCAAGATGGACCCCATCGTGTTGTGGACTATCGGGAACGGGAGCTGCGTACATTGGAGGAGGCGGCGGACGAGAAGGAGGATGAGCAGGAGGAAAAGGAGGATGAGGAAGGAGGAGGACTAGGAGGAACAGCAGCAGGAGCTGGAGTGGAAGGAGCGGGAGGAGAAGGAGGTTCAGGGAAAGGCGGAGGAGGGAAAGGAGGGGGCGACAACGAGGAGGAACGATTCGGATCCAAAAAAGTGGCCCACGCCAGGGCGAGAGTGCCACTCTGAACGACGGGAGCAAAGCGCCGATCCTGAACGTAAGAAACACTTAGAAATGACAAACGTTTCCGCTCCAGTGTCTGGCTCCAAGGCCCTCACGGACAGACCTAGGTCGAGAAACGCCGTATGGAAATGAAGTCAAGGGCCCCCGTCTTATGTTTGTCAGGACGTTGTAACATGAGTCACGTAGAACCTCGGCGAATGCATACTAGAATCATCGCATGAGCTTCACGCGCATTCAATGTATCTCAATTTCTACATGCGCTTGGGCCTAGCGTGTACTGGGATAGAAGGAAGGTGCCGAATTACCGGGAAACGTTGGCTTCTTGAGGTCACAGCGATGGCTGCTGCAGGCGCGATGGGGCTAAGCATTCGGGTCAGGACGAGGGGAACGTGAACGAACGTCTGTACGTAAGCATATGCTTCGCCCTGCTCTCCCCCTACCCGCCGGCAACGGGCTCTCCACCAGCCAAGAGTAGGAGAGGAAGAGAGCGAGGGGTGGGGATGCGGGGGAGTGGAGAGGGAGGGGCAAGGAAGTAGTGTTGAGGAGGACGGTGCGGAGGAAGGAAGAAGGAGGATGGAGGGAGGGAGGATAAAGACGAATAGTTGTATGATGCTATGGTGACGAGGAATAGAAGGACGTGGGAGGAAGAGTGGTGAAGAGCAAATGTAAGGATGACGATGAGAATGACGAGGATGACGAGGAGGAGGGGGTGCGGAGAAAGTTGACGAGGAGCAGTAGCAGCATGAGGGGGGGCTCCTCCTCCTCATCATCATCCAGCTCCTCATGATCATCATTCTCCTCCTCCTCCTACATGTCCTAGTGAACAACTCCTCGTCGAACCCCCACACATGTTGGCAGGGTGGACCGGGCGTTTCGCCGAAGAGATCCTCACCACTGATGACCCTGCAGGTTGAAATTGCAACAACTTCAAGGATGGAGGGCAGGTCGTCTTCAACACGTGTCTCTCGCCTTAGCGTCTCGCACATTCGTCTTGAACGTTTGCAACTGGTTCAAGGATGGGGGGTGCGTCCTTTTGAAAATGTCGCTTTCGCGTCAGCGCCGCGCAAGTTCTTAGCAACAGTTTGCGATAATTTCAAGATGGAGGCCAGCTTCTCTTCAAGATGTGGATATCGACTCAGCGCCGCGCACATTCGTCTTAAAAGTTCGCAACAGTTCCCTGGATTCGAATGGCTGTAAGTTCCAGGAACGGCGTTCTGGCACGATTCAGGACTGCCAAGACGCACACGACAGGTGGATTCGCAGTGTTGAAGTCCCAAGAACGACATTTCGGAGCGATTTAGGACTGCCAGGGCACAACAATTACGTTGATTCGCGGCGTTCCAGTCCCAGGAACTCTGTTCTGGCACGATTGAGGACTCTCAGACGGTTCTCCTTCAATGGGGCACTTCCCGCAATGAACATCATCTGTTGCAGGGACCTATGAAGAGGGAACTTAGAGGGAGGGTTGATAGCAACATCGTCGATGCTCCTGAAGCTTACACTGGTCCTCCTCCTCCTTCTCCTCCTCCTCCTCCTTCTCCTCTTCCTGCTCCTTCTCCTTCTCCGTCGTGGGGCTGTCGAAACAACATCTCAAGACGATACGAAGATTGCTGCTGCTGCCACGCCTTCCACAGGAAGACCACGTCGCGGAACCAGGCGAGCTCGGTGTAGAGCTCAATGAGCTCGGGCCGCTCAGCCGTGAGGAGCAAGTGGGCGTCGCGCCTGACGCCAGACACCCACACTCAACGCTTCAATTCGCATTGCTCCTTTCAATCCCGTCCCGTCCTTGCCATTCCCATCGCCTCACGTGGATGCAAGTTGCGGCGACGACCCATACCCCCACCCGAGCGCGCAGGGAAGCTGAACGGCTCTTGTCTTGAAGTGGCAAGCTCTCCGCGTCGATGGCAATGGTTTTTTCCCCGCAGCGCGAACTCCTTGCTCGGTGCTGGTTAGTCCGCAGTCGGCAGGCTCTATCCGTGCCCACGAGCGCTGGAGCTGCCGTGTGGGTGCTGCATGCCGCAGGCGGTGGCGGCGGCGGCGGCGGCGATCGCAGAGGAGCCTCGAGGAGCTCGTGCGTACTGGCGGCAGCAGCCCTCGGCGCGGGCTGCTGCGATCAGCAGCCCCCTGGAGTCTGGCGCCAGGCTGACTACCTACCAGACCACCCCAACCTAACCCGAAGACGCGAACTTCGGGTTGAGGGGGGGCTACGGGTGCCACACGTGTTTGTTCCCCGACACCCTCCCCACTGGGAGTGGAGGGCAAATTGAGGCCTTCGGGTTGGGTTGGGGTGGTCTGGTGGGTGGTGACGTTGTGGGGCGGGCGGAGAGGAGACGGCAAGGAGGAGCGGAGGGACACGGGCAGGACGACCGAGGGAGGGAGCAGAGAAGAAGAAGAAGAAGAAGAAGTATAAGGCAAGTACTGGGAGGTCTTCGTCGGAAGGATTCGGGAGAATGAAGCCTTACTGGGGGCCGTTACGCCGGACTGGGCAGCGGATGAAGCTGGACTGAGCCGGAGTGAACGGAATAAAGCCAGACCAAGCGGGATTAAGCCGGAGTAGGCCAGCTGTCGGACCATGGCAAAGTCAGAATTTGACCTCCCAGGAATTGCATCCGAAGAAGAAGACGAAGAAGATGAAACGAACTCTATACACCGACGCTTTTTTTTGGGCCCCGCACTGAAGTTCGCACAGGATAGCGGACCCTGGTGTATAAGGGACCTTGGTGCATACATCTGTCGCTGTTTCCTTGGGAAACGGGACAAAGTGTACAACACACCACCCCGACGTCGGCCCCGACCCTCAAAGAGCCCTGGGATTGAAAAACAGCTCGCCACTTGGAATGTATATGCTCCAACTTCCGAGAAGAAGGCAGAAGTGCCCCCGGCATCCGGCGTCGTGTTTGTTTCTCGCAGCGTGGGCCCTAAGGTTCGGTCCGTGTGGGGCGGGCCTCTGGCCCCGGACTCTGAAAGGGGGGAGGGGCGAGCACGGGGAGGAGGATGTCTGGGCATGCAGGAGGACGTGCGCGGCGCAGCGGGGTATCTGGCATGCGTCTCGGCACGCGTGCGCATATGGCATGTGTTTTCACAGGGCTTCGGCGCCACAGGGGCCACAAGTGGGGCATCCAACATGTGGACGTCGGATTCTTCACGCGTAAGTGAACATGTGTGGAGAAGCTGTGCCCAACATTTCTGCGCCAAAAGGGGCCACAGATGGGGCATCCGGCATGTGGGCGTCGGATTCCTTCGGCACCAGAGGGGCCACAATTGGAACATCAAACTTGTGGGCGTCGTACTCTCTACGCATGGTAATACGTGTGCGGAGGGTGTGTATCCAACGTGCGTCTGGCGCATGCGTGTTTGGTATGTGTACGACAGGGCATCGGATTCTTCACGCGCGGAAGCACGTGGAGAGGGTATGCACGTCAAAGAGGCCGCAAATGGGGCATCCAACACGTGGTCGTCGTATCCTGTTTCCGTGGCTTGCAATTTCGCTTGCTCCATGACAGTGCCTCGACATAGCACCTCCGTGAAGCAATCATTGATGTGTTAAGATAAATGCGCGCGGCGCAGAAGCGAGCGCACCAGTTTGAAAAGGAGCCTATCCCCATCCCTCAGCACTTGCAAACGTTTAAAACCAATGCGCGCGGCCCTCGGCGAACGCCCCAGCTTTGTTGCGAATCTCGAGCTTCAGGATCAAAAATGGTGAAGAGGTCTCACGCGAACCGCCTCGCCCGCCCTACTAACACGTCTCGGGGTGCGACAGGGATCAATGAGGACATGGGGTGGAATAGAAGGATGGGAGGAGGAGGCGGGAAGGAGAAAGAGGAGGACGACGAGAGAACGAGGGAGAGTAGGAAAAGGGAGGATAATGAGGTGGGAAGAAGAAGGAGGAGGAGGGCGAAGAGAGAATAAGGGGGAGGAGGAATAGGAGGAAGAAGAGGTGCGGAGAAGGAGGAGAAGGAGGAGGAGGAGGGGGCGGCGGAGGAGTAGGAGGAGGGAAGGAGTAGGAGGAGGGAAGGAGGAGGGAAGGAGGAGGGAGGAAGGATTTCTTGGACTGCGCATCTTATTCAACCGCTGGCTGGTCAGGTGACAGGTTGGCACCCGACACGCCAAAGAGGAGGAGCCGATGCCCTGACGTTGCATCGGTTCGGGCGCCAAGGTTGCGGGCAAACTTTGTTGCCTGCCGCATTAAAGGCGGAAAGTGCAGCGCAGCACGAAACGAAAACAGCCATTGCAAAGCAGGGGGAGGCACATCTAAGGAGACGGCGAGGCGGGCGGCCCTTGGCTGTTTCCTGGCGCCGGAGCCCCGCCATGCAGAGAAAGGCGCAAGTCCACGACCACTCATCACACACCAGAGGCAGGAGGGAGTCTTCTGCCCCAAACGACGCGAGAACGAGACGACGGTAGGGCAAACACCGATCTTCGCACCAAGACTCAAGAGAAGAAGCACTGCAACACAATATTTCCTGTTAGCCAAAGCGACTTGCCTGAACTGCATGGCGCCAGCCGGGTCCGAGCATGCGTAATGCCGTCAGTAGCCTGACCAGGGCAAGTGATCTCCATTCCACGACAGACGGCGGATGACAACACCATCGGTTATCTGCACACCAAGCAGACTTCAGTATCCCATGCAACGCGAAGCGGGAGCACACGGGCGAAGGGACGAGAACCTGCGGGTGCGGCATCGCCTGTCGCTCGAGAAAGGGGGCCTCGCACGTACGATGCGCTATCGGGTGCAGCACTACCCCCAGCGGTGGTCACGTGGGCCCCTGGCAAGAGAGCATTAGAGAGGCATGCGGCAGGTGGGCAGCTGCGGGGGAGTTGCTGAACCTGGCGGGGGGGGGGGCTCGGTATAGCACAAGAGAAAGATGAGGGAGTGAGGGGGGAAAGAGTTATCTGTGGCCGCGCCGCTTTCTCTGAACGCGCCCAAAGGGACGACGCCGACACCACGGCAAACCCGCGGCAAGCTCTGCGTCCCGTGCCCAGGTGGGCGCGGCCGCCACTGCGGCAAACCGCGACCTATGTTTAGGTCGGACGTGTCCTCCTACAGGCGGATACTGGACGAAAAATCAAGACTCAAAAAAAACATCGTCCCCACCTGATAATTTTGACTATCTGTGGATATTCCTCCTGTAGAGGGACAGGCCCGATTTGGACCTACTCGGCGGAGGCGGCCGTCGGTGCACCCTCCCGCGCTGCCTCGGAGCGTCCAGGCCCAGGCAGAGGCCGAGCTGCTCCACGAAGAGGCGGTCGCCTGCGGCGCAGCCGGGCGGGCGGGGGGGCGGCGAGGGGGTGCCGCCGCGGGAGGCCCGCCAGCCCTGTGAGGCGTGAGTGGTCTAAGAGGCGAAAGCTCCTCCTCCTCCTCCCTCTCCTGCTCCTGCTCCTCCTGCTCCTCCTCCTCCTCCTCCTCCTCCTCCTCCTCCTCCTCCTCCTCATCCTCCTCCTGCTCCTCCTCCTCCTCCTCCTCCTCCTCCTCCTCCTCCTCCTCCTCCTCATCGAGCATCAAGAGTGTCAGAAATCTGGGCTAGCTTTCCACAAGTTTCGAACGACAAGCCTGGGCAAGAGATGAGCGATAACGCTGGAAGGCCAACGCGCTCCAGAAACTCGGCCAGCTTTGCGGCAAGTTGGCTCAGATGCGCTGGCCCAGCTTTTCAAGACGGCATTTCTTAATCAGATGCTCGACTTTAGAGCGTTTCCCCTTCCACCCCCTTTCTTCCCCTTCGGAGTGGGGCTCACCCCTCCCCCTATCCCCACCCCCCGGAACGGAGAGGAGGTTTCGCGGGTCGCAAGAAGGCAACAACCACGAATTCCTCTCAAGGTGTTGGTCATATGTGGGCCTCCTGGGGGGGACCCTAACGTAGTACGGTCCCTCCTGTGATCGATCTCCTCCAAGATGGCCCCGAGATGGCCCCCGAGGCTCCCGAGGGTGCCCCAAGAGGCCCCCAAAACGCCCCCAAGATGCCCCCAAGAGAACCCCAAGATGCCCAAGAGGCCCCCCAGCGGCACCCAAGACACCCCAAGAGGCCTCGGCGAGAAGGCCAAATTCATCGATGTTGCCCAGGTTTTGGCCACATGTTGGCCTCCTGAGGGGGGACCCGAATGAAGGAACCCTTCTCCCGTGGTCGATCTCCTCCAAGATGGCCCCGAGATGGCCCCCGAGGCTCTCAATGGTGCCCCAAGACGACCCTAAGAGGTGCCCAGGAGGCCCCAAGGGGCCCCCAAGATGCCCCCAAGAGGTTCCCAAGAGAACCCCAAGGAGGCTCCAAGAGGCCGTCCCAGAGGCACCCAAGACGCCCCAAGAGGCCTCGGCGAGAGGCTAACGTCATTGACTTTACCACGAATTTGGCCACATGTTGACCTCCTGGGGGGGGGGGTGGCGGGGCAATGTAGTACGGACCGTCCTTTGATCTACCCCTCCAGGATGGCCCCCAAATGACCCCCGAGGCTCCCAAGGGTGCCCCAAGACAGCACAAAGAGGTGGCCAGGAGGCCCCAAGAGGCCCCCAAAACGCCCAAAAGATGCCTCCAAGAGGCTCTCAAGCCTCCCAAGTGACCCCCAAGAGGCCCCAACAGGCCCCCCAGTGGCACCCAAGAGGCCCCAAGAGGCCCCCAGGATTGCCAAGAAACCTCCAAGACGTCCGAAGAGGACTCCAAGAAGCTCCCGAAAGACATCCGAATAGACTCCGAGAGGCATCATGAGTCATGAGGCAGCTTGCCTTTCTGCTTGCCCTCCTCCTCCTCCTCCTCCTCCTCCTCCTCCTCCTCCTTCTCCTCCTCCTCCCTCTCTTGCTCCTGCTCGATCCTCCTCCCCCCTCCCTCCTCGATCCTCCTCCTCCTCCTCCTCCTCCTCCTCCTCCTCCTCCTCCTCCTCCATCCTCCTCCTCCTCCTCCTTCCTCATGCGCCTATTCCCTCTTTCTCCTCCTCCCTCATGCCCCTCCCCCTCGTCCTACTCCTCTTCCTGCTCCTTCGATTCCTCCTCCATCCTCCCCCTCTTGGGGTATGAAGCCTTACCCAACAATAAACTCCAACGCGCTGCTCCTCCACATCCCCGATCAAAGGAACTCGTCCGGGCATCGTTTTTGGATGGGTTTGAGTCTGTCGCGGGCGGCTGGTCTGGACGTGGGCCTGGGCGTCACGACGGATGGCCACGTATACTCTACCCGGCGCTGGAGCCGTCAATTCCCTCTTAGTGAAAGGATTTGGCCGTAGACTTTCTCTCACGGAGAAGATTTGGCCGTCAACTCTCCGAATTGACGAATCCCTTTGACGGCCTCCCTCCGGATAGACGAACCCCCATTGAATGAATGAATGAATGAACGAATGAATGAATGAATGAATGAAGGAACGAGGTGCAGTAAATGACTCAAGACGTGGACGAGTTCTGCTGGTGTGCGCGGCCCACCATGATGCTACGATGGGATGTGGCCTCGGTGCTACGCGCTCTCCAAGGAATGGCACGGCCCGGTGCCAATGACATTAGATTGAACGCCAAGCGCGCCAAATATGTCGCAACGCTTTGACGGCTCGGGGCCGAAGAGGAAAGGCCGAACGCCGAAGACCCAAGCAGGACAGGATTGAAACCTCCGGCCTATCCCTGGCACCTCCGAAAAAAACCTGTAACAAGCAAGTGTCATCAGCATCACCTTGCTGGTAGATTGCGAGGGTGCGGGCCAAGTGGCGCGCCCCCCGCCTCCGAGAGATTTGCGGACACATCGTGAATGGAAGCTTGAGGTGGTCATCCGGTCTCCACCGATCGAGGGCACGTTTGATCGCCCTGGGACTGCGCGCAAAAGACCCATCAAACCTGCATAAGACGATTCGCCTGCTAGATGGAACCCGCGGACGAGGGCGGGCGAGAGCCATGAACGACGGCGCGGGAGAATCTCGCACATGTACGCGGCAAGGACATGCCTTCCAGAAACGGTCCCTGAACGCAGTCACGCACGAGTCGGCGGCGCGGCAGCTCGTATCCTGGATCCAAAGCTCTTCGGCCACGATGCGTGCACGTGCGGCGGGTGCGCCGAGGAGTCGCACAGCGGCACCCCTTACGGATGTGAAACCCACAACAACATTGTCACCTCAGTCACAAACCACAAACTGAGATCCAACGCGATCGTGTGAACAGGATCGATGGAAGCGATTAACAGATCAAAACAGTGGCTTCGAGCCTGTGTGCGTTGTAACATCTCGTGGAGCCGGTGGGGCTTAGAACTAACGCGCAGAATGTCATTGCGAAAACGGCCGTAGAAAACAAAGCCGTACTTGCGCTTCAAATCTGGACGGAGCACAACATGAACTTCGACCGTATTGTAAAACGCGAGATCCGAAACTTCGCCGCTGCAGCACAAGCCCATGCCAGTGCCCCGGAAGACTCTGTACAAGTAGGGGCGTGCACCGAAATCATCCGACAAACAGACACACTGGTTGCGGACAGCGCTGGACAACAACTCTCGGAATTGCTAACGGGCCTCAGCGACATGCCTTGTGCAGTCGGCGATGAGAAGGCCGTGCTCACCTGAAACGCAAGCACCTTTTTGATGCCAAGTTTGCAGAACACGCAGCCCTGGGGCAGAGCGAGCGCAGACAGCTGCCGTTGCAGCTGTTCTGTATGAGAGAGCAAATGCGGCATACAGTAGAGAACCTGTCTGCACCGCCACGCTACCCAGCGCATGCCAGGGCATGAGGCGCCGCGAAGTACAATGAAGCACTTTGCACGTGTTTTCACTGTCGGAGCCAGCACAGAAAACAACCGCGTGGGCTGAGGACGGAAATCATGCAGAAGGGCCTTCACCAGGTCGTCGTTGCGAAAGCCCTTGAGCGGCCTCACAATACTCAGACATCGCCTCCACCGCGCATTGCTCGCGCCATGCTACGCGAGAGTACATGTCAAAGGCCAGAACTTTGAGTTCCCCTCCAAGGATGACAGCCTTCGGTAGAATGGCAAAACTGCCGTCTTTGTCAGTGATGCTCGACGGCAAGATTGACAGCCATCGAGCACGGATGCGGCCTTCGGCGCCTGGAGGGTTCTGAGTAGACACTACGATGCGCCAGCGGGGACGGTGCTCCCGAAAATGCAAACTCGAGCCAACGTCCCTCAGGGACTGCGCTCGTGTGAAAGAACAAACATGTTTTCCATGTGACCGTCTCAACAGGAATTCCAAGGGCCAGGCGATGGCTCCAACGAGGGGACGCGCAGGCGACTCCCTGGGTAAAGTCAGCCATATACCATATACCACCCCGGTTCGCCGCGCCCTGCGTCGAACAGGACGTCGAGGTCAGCGGGCGACATCGCGCGGCACAGGGCGAGAAACTTGATTGCCACCGCGTCTGCCAGCAGCCGGTCCCCCAGCCTTTTCCGCTGCCTTTCGTCTTGCCACGCCCTGTGCATGTCTTGTCTTTGCGCGTGCCTTTGGCTTTGCTTTTGCGTGGAGCTTCCCCCTTGCTTTTGCCTCTGGTCGAGCCCGTGCCAGGCGGCCACGAAGGAGTCGAGTGCGGCCTGCCTTTGCCTTTGCCGTCGGCCTTGCCCTTTCCGACTGCATTGCCTTTGCCTCTGGCTTTGCCTTTGCCAGCCTCCGCGCCCCCGCTCGAAGCGGGGGCCTGGGAGTTGTGTGATGACGTCTGCCAAGTCGCTGGGCTGGATGTTGTTTCCCTTCTGGAGCTGCCGGACGTAAGCATCCGGGTGGGCGGTAGCGCCTGGGGCATTCAAGGATGAATATGTGTGCTTGCCCTGGGCCTCTCTCAGCTTCAAGCCGAGGGCAGTGCTCGGGTGGTCGGCCGGTCTCTTCTCCAGGAGGGCCTCGGCCACCCTGACTTTCCTGCTCTCCGCTTGTTTCCGCTTCTCCTCCTCCATCCTCCTGGCCTGCGCAGTTCGGTCCACGAGCTTCGCGAAGATGGCCTCGCACTTCGCGCGCAGGGATCCCTCCGAGCTGCCGTGCGGGCCGTCGTCGACCTCCAGAGGTCCAAGTACCTGGTGTTCCAGCCGCTGTCGATGGAGGTCCTCTCGGCCAGCAGACGGTCGATGAAGGCGTATTTCCTCGTGCTTTGCCGGGGGCGCGCCCGCTGCTCCTCCACGACGCGCGGGTCCAGCTCCCTGCACTTCTCCAGGTAGAGGGTGCGGAGCTTGCGCTTGGCGTCGAGGATCGTGCGCCCGCTGTCGAAGTGGACGGCGTAGCGCGTGCCCTGGAGCGTCACCGTAACCAGGAGAGCAGTCTCGAACCCGAGATTCGCAGGCTTCACGCCGGCTGGGATCGCGCCGCCCCTCAAGGACTGCAGTTCAAGCTCGAGCTTGGTCTTGCAGGCGCTTGTCCGCTGGAGGCTTTCGATGTTGGCGGCCAGGGTCGTGTTAACCTTTTTGATGGAGGGCGGAAAGCGCTCTTTCATATGTTGGGTTCCAGGTTCTTTCGGCACAGATTGTTTGATAACGCTTGCTCGGTATTAAGGCCAGGGGGCGGAGGGGGGCCATGCTGCGAGATGGTTCCTCAGTGTGTGTGTGTGTGTGTTGAAAAGTTTTCCTTCAACGACATTCACGCCCTTCAATGCTGGCCCTGCTAACGCCCTTCAATGCTGGCCCTGCTAACTCGCGCGCGTGCCGCTTGCATCACGAGCAGAACGAAACGAGACCGCGAAGGAGATCCGCAGCCCCGATCAGAAGAGGATGAAGCCGATGCTGCACTGTGCAGCGCTGCTCCGCCCAGGAGGAGGCAGCGACCCAAAAATGCCGTCGCAACACATCACCAGCTGGGATGGGAGAGACACGGAAAGAGTTAAAGGGGCCCTGGGACACACAAATAAATACACACAAATAACAGGATTCCCGATATCTTCCCATATGCTCTGGGTTTTTGTCTCCCCCCCCATTGTCCATATCTTCCCATATGTTCTGGGGAATCGACGATTAAGTGTGTCTGTGTGTGTGTGTCTTCCCCCCCTGAAGAGTGACCCTGGGCAAGAAATGACATCTGGCGCGCGGCTCTCGGGGAGCCGCGGAGGGGCCGAACCTAGGCGCGCAAGACACGCCCATCGCACCGCCTTCGGCGATCGGGGGACCTCGGCGGGCGGTGGACAAACCTCCCTTTAGTAAACCTCCCCTTAATGAAAACGGCCTGGGACCGAAACCGACGGAGCTGGACCCGCAAAAATGACGGCCGTGACGTCCTCTCGCGAACCGAAAACGGCCAATTCGCTAATCGACGTGTCGGGGTAGGAGGTCTATCAGCCTCCGAGGGAGATACAGAAGTGGGGGTGGCACGCAGAGCTAACGCTGCTTCACCTTCGCGAATCAGCGTTCATGCCGTTGCTTCCTCTTCGAGGACAGGGGACGGAGCAGCTCCGCCTTCCGAGCACGCCATGGACTTGTCGAAGTGGAAGATGACGTGGTCGTCGTCGATCCTACCCCGGATGCTGTAGAAGTAGTCCTGGCAGGGGCGAAGGAGGAGGGCCAGGACGACAGGGGGGGAAGAAGGAGGACAAGGGGGGCGAGGACATGAGTGAGGAGGAGGAAGATAGGAGGAGAAGGAGGAGGAGGGGCAGGAGGAGGAGGTGAAGGAGGGGCAGGAGGATGAGGAGGAGGAGCAGGAGGAGGAGGAGGAGGGGGAGGAGGAGGAGGAGGAGGAGGAGGAGGAGGAGGAGGAGGAGGAGGAGGAGGAGGAGGAGGAGGAGGAGGAGGAGGGGAGGAGGAGGAGGAGGCGGAGGAGGAGGAGGAGAAAGAAAAACGGGAGGAGAGGGACGAAGAGGAAGGAGGAGGAGGAGGAGGAGGAGAAGGAAGAAGAGGAGGTGTGACCATCCACTGCCGCTAAACCTACACACGTCCCGATTGTGCGTGCCATCCTTGCGCAAGGGCCATGTTCCAAGCCTCTGCATCGTTCCGGGTTCGCGGCCACGAAAAAGAGGAGAAGGGGATGGGGGCGAGATGGAGGAGGCGGAGGCGGAAGGAGAAGAGAG
>CAUYUJ010000221.1:0-37500 GCA_963575745.1 Prorocentrum cordatum | reverse complement strand
GCCCAGCTCCATCCATCCCCTCCTCATCAGCATCCCCCATCGCCCTTCAGCGTCATGTTGCTCGTCATCGCCGTCGCCCTCATCCCAACAGCATCATCATCATCATCATCATCATCATCATCATCATCATCATCATCATCATCATCATCATCATCATCATCATCATCATCATCATCAGCATCATCATCAGCATCATCATCATCAGCATCATCATCATAATCATCATCATCAGCATCATCAGTATCATCATCATCATCATCAGCAGCAGCATCATCATCATCACCATCATCAGCATCATCATCATCATCATCATCATCATCAGCAGCAGCAGCAGCATCAGCATCAGCATCATCACCATCGTCATCAGCATCATCGTCATCATCATCAGAATCACCATCAGCATCATCATCACCATCATCATCATCAGCAGCATCATCATCATCAGCATCATGATCAGCATCATTATCATCAGCATCATCATCATCGTCAGCATCATCATCAACAACATCATCATCATCAGCATCGTCATCATCATCATCATCGACAGCATCATCATCACCATGACCATCACCATCATCATCATCAGCATCATCATCGTCATCAGCATGTTCGTCGTCATCATCATCAGCATCATCATCGTCATCAACATCATCAGCATCATCAGCAGCATCATCATCTTCAGCATCATCAGCATCAGCAGCATGGTCATCATTCTCCTGACCAGAAGCAGCATCATCATCATCAGCATCATTATCAGCAATAGCAGCATCATCGCCATCATAAGCATCACCAACGGCATAATCATCGTCGTCAGCAGCAGCATCGTCGTCATCATTATTGTCATCAACATCAGCATCAGAATCATTATCCACCTCCCCACCATAATCAGCATCAGTATCAGTATCATCCTCATTCTCAGCATAATCGTCATCAGCAGCATCAGTAGCAGCCGACTCAGCACCATCATTCTCATCATCATCAGCATCATCATCCTCCTCTCATCATCATCATCAACATCGTCATCATCAGCATCACCGTCATCATGTGCAGCAGCAGCATCATCAGCATCATCATCAGCAGAAACAGCAGGATCGTCATCACCATCGTCATCGGTATCACCCCAATAATCAGCATCACCAGCATCATCGTCATCGCCATCGTCATCGCCATCATCCTCATCATCACCACCATCATCATCGTAATCCTCATCATCAACATCATCATCGTAGTCGTCATCATCACCAGCATTCACATCATCATCAGCAGCGGCATCAGCAGCAGCATCAGCATCAATCACAGCATCATTATCAGCATCACCACCGTCATCGTCACAGTCACCAGCATCGTCATCATCCTCATCACCACCGCCATCCCCATTATCATAATCACCTTCATCAGCATAATCGGCATTCGCACAAAATAATCATCAGCGTATTAAGCACGGTCGACAGCATCACTATTAAATTTATCAGCTGCAGAATCATCATGCCCAGCAGAAGCAACGGCCTCGTCAGTATCGTCGTCATCATCGCCGTCACCGGCAAGCACATCATCACCACAACACCACCATCATCACCATCGCCATCAGCATCAGCATCAGTGTCATTCCTCTTCCTCCTCCCATAAGTTCCCCTCCTCGCAGTATCGTCGTTGTTTCTGTTGTTCTCAACCTCGCGGAGCTGGCAACATGTTGTCTCAAAGGTGTGGATGCTTGCGCCAGCTGTTGCACTGATGTGGGTCCGCCAGCTTGCGCTGCATGGTCCAGCCCGAGTGCGACACACCGACGACCGCCCAGCAATGCTGCGACCTAGATGTTGCGTTCTACGTAAGCCTGCTAAGTTGCACTGAATACAAAATCCAATACACGTTTCCTCCTGCTCCTCTCCTCCTTCTCCTCTTTCCTTGTCCTTCCTCCTCCCCGTCCTCCTCCTCCTCCTCCTCCTCCTCCTACTCCACCTACTCCTCCTCCTCTCCTCCTCCTCCTCCTCCTCCTCCCTACTCCTCCTCCTCTTTCCTCCTCCCCCTCTCCCTCATCCTTTCTCCTCCCCCTCCTCCTCCGCCTCATTATCAACTCTTCTCTCTTCCTCCTCCTTCCTCCTCCCCCTCTCCGCCTCCTTCTCCTCCTCCCAAACGTGTACGAGCTTGAAGCTCGATATTTCCCATAGCTGCATTGGGAAGCGAATGGCTTTCAACATGAGGCTCTCGTCTCGGCACCGCACAGGCACGCACGTAATTCCAGTAACCGAAGGGATGGAGGGCGGCCGGTTCACAACATGGAGCTATCGCCTGGGCGCCGCGCACATCCGCACTTAAAAAGAGGCATTTTGCACAGATGGATGGCGGGCGGTTTTCAACATGGGGCTATCGCCACGGCGCCGCGCACACCCACGTCTAAACAAACAGAAAGGTAGACGGATGCAAAGTGAGTGACGATCAAAATGGGGATCTCGCCTTGGCACCGCGCACACACGTCTTCGACCTGTCCAGCATTTGCACTGATGGAGGGCGGTTCCTACGTATTCACAGTATGGCTCGTTCCTGAGACGACTCTCTCGACATCACCGCACGTCAAAGAGTGTGCGAGGGCGACACGGATGGAGGGCGGCTCCTCTCCTACATTCGGGAGCGGCCAAGAGGGGGGTGTCCAAGAGGGGGGGGTGCAAATCATGACTGGCGGCATGTACGCGGCCCAGCGGGGGGGCCAGGGACGTCATGAAGTGAGAAGAGGCGCCATGAGAATTCTGGGGAAATATCATGGCCCACGCCATGACATCCACCCCCCCTAGTCATCACCCCCCTCTTTGCCGCCCCCGATACATGGGGCTCTCGGTTGAGACGTCTCTGTGCACGATGTGTCCACGAACGTGCGCAAGAGCAGCACGATAATCACTAAAGGAGGGCGGACCCTTTATACGGAGCGGGACCGTCGCCGGGCACGTCCTTGGAAGGTATACAGCCGGCCCGCGTCGCAAGGAGGCGCGATGAGGATTAAGTCGGGCGTGTCCCCCTTCAGGGCAATTGTGGGCGAAAAATAAGAAATACTCAAAAAATACCCCCCGAATGGATAAAAATAGTCAAGAATTCGTCCCCTGACTATTTGTTGACAATTTTTGAATGTTCCCCCTGTAGAGGGACAGGCCCGACTTAAGATAAGGATGCAAAGAGCCTTGGACGCTCGATTCGAAGCTCTTCGAGCGGGGCGCGGCCCACGAATATGACCAAGGATGAACCGACAAGCCTCGTCAAAAATATCCAGAAATGGAAGTTGGCATCCTGGAGCACGATGCTTTCGGGCACTTGTCAGACAGCGCGTTCTTCAATGCTGAGAGGGTGGGGTCAGTTTTTGGACAACACCGCGTCCGAGTCAACAGGCATCCGTCAGCATTGGAGTAGCACTGACCCCACAATCACCGAATTCAGAAGTCTTCTGTTATTTTTTACCAGGTTTGGAGGAGCCAGGGATGCAAGGAGCACACTTGGAAAGGCTGCCCACCCTTACCATGCGGGGTCGACTGCGACCCAGCATTGGCGCATCCACTGGTTACAGCTCGAGAGATGACGGCTGGCTTCTGTCACGCCGGAGCTCACGTGGAGCCATGGGGCGCTCGTCGGTCTCGAGGTGGGCGCTCCGCTCAATGGAGAAAAGAATGCCCGTAGGGACGAACGAGGTGGCAACCTGGGACGGGAGCGTGCACTGCGGCATCGCTGATACATGCTTCAGCCTTACTCTGGTCCTCCGCCTTCTCTTCCCCCGCCTCTTCCTCATCTGCCTGCTGGCCCGACCTTCTCCCCAACCTCCACTTCATCATGTAGTGCACCCCCCGGCAACGATCCCCTCTGGCGTCTTTTCGCGGAGTTCCGAGTTACGTATTCCTCTTCATCATCCTCATCGCCCTCCTCATCATCATCGCCCCAATGCTCTGCGCCCGTTGCGCCCAGATCTACGCGCAGCGTCTGGAGAAAGCATGGGCGTCAGGCAGGACCCAATGGACCCCGAGCCCATTCCGAGACCAACCTGGACAACATTGTCCCTGGCGTGGTTCACAGTAGACACAAAGGTACGCGGCAGACACCCGGCCCAGCCTCATTTTTTTGGAGACAGGCCACCGCAGCCCTGGCCTCGCGATTGAGGCGCAGCCCAAGCGCCGCAGCCGAGAAGTGGCGAGTGATGAGGTGGATGTGCCGCATGATGTCCGACTTTGTCTCGAAGCGCAGCTCCTTCCACCGCCCCCCGAGGATGAGTGAACCAGCCACGCGAATCCCCCCCCCACACCCGAGGGGGAGGAGGAGGAGGAGGAGGAGGAGGAAGAGGAAGAGGAGGAGGAGGAGGAGGAGGAGGAGGAGGAGGAGGAGGAGAAGGAGGAGGAGGAGGAGGAGAAAAAGGAGCAGGAGGAGCAGGAGGAGCAGGAGGAGCAGGAGGAGCAGGAGAAGCAGGAGGAGGACGAGGAGGAGGAGCAGGAGGAATAGGAGGAGGAGGAGGAGGAGGAGGAGGAGGAGGGAGGAGAATCACCAGTCGTCAGTACTTGTTTGCTCGGTTGGGGGCCCCATGAGGCAACGTGGCATCGGGCATCCAGACACCTCTGGAGACCCGCGGGAACCTCGAGAGGCCTCTGGCAGCCCCCAGGGGCTTCCAGAGGACATCCCCGGTGATGTCTCGCACGGCGCCCGGGAGCGGAGGGAAGAGCATGGGAGGGAGGACGGGAGGGAGGCCAGGAGATCGGGAGGCCGCGGACAAAGCCCCTTCCCTCGGCTCCCGGCGCACCCACGTCTCCAACGTTGAGGCAGACGCGCCCCCGTGGCGACAAAAACACCTGTCCTCGGCTCCTGCCCTGAGGTCCGGCGCCTGCAAGAGAAAACGCAGCGTCGCAGGAAGAATCACCAGGGGAGCGTGTTCTTAGCCGGCGTTTCGACATTTGGCGGAAGGGGGGGGGGGGGGGTAGGGGGGGTCTGGCTCTGGACCTCTCTGCTCAATGCGACTGTTTGCAGCAGTGCGTCCCACCCTGAGCCGCAAAAACTGCGGCAGGGGCCTTCCGCTTCCCATGATGGCCCATGGCCAGGTGGGCCAGGGCACCTGCAAGACGGCAGCGACCGCCTTGGAACGCAGACAGCCTGCGGCCGCAAAGGCCAACGTGGGGGGGGGGGGGGGGGGGGGGGGGGGAAATTCTCGAACGTCGCACCCACACCTCCAACGCTGAGGCGGACGTGCCGCCCACATCTCCAACGTCGCACCCACATCTCCAACGTCGGCTCCCGGCGCACCCACATTTGAGCAGGGACCAACCGTCCCGGCATTCCTATAGTCCTACCACGACATTTTCTTGGAACCCAGAAATGTTCGAATAACAGAAACAATGATCTTAGAACATAAACCCGATGCGATAAAACAAGACAGTCCCAACCAGAAATGTTCTAAGAACCTTTCGTGGGAACCACAAAAGGTTCTTAGAACACTGTTTGGCAGGACTATAGGCACGCCAGGACGCTTCGCCACTGCTTGACACATCTCCAACGCTGAGGCGGACGGGCCACCGTGGAGACAAGGCCACCGTGAAAAAAAGCCCTTCCCTCGGCTCCCGGCGCACCCACATCTCAAACGTTGAGGCGGACGGACGAGCCGCCGCGGAGACAACAAGCCCATCCATCGGCTCCTGCTGCCCAGAGATCCGACGCTTGCACAAAATAATTGCAGCATCCCCAAAGAAATCACGACCCGAGCCCCAGACCCCATCTCCTTCTGCGTCCTCTTAGGAATTGGGATTCGATCTGTGAGGGTCCTGGGGCCCGCAATTGAACGCAAACGCCCGGCTCGAAAAAATGGAGCCGCCAAGATCTCAGGGTGGCGCACCCGGATCTCGGACGTCGTGCTTGTTTCAGTAAAAGGGCCCAGGGACACACAAATGATAAACACAAATCCCAGGATTCCCGATACTTTCCCATATTTTCTGGGGTTTCGTCTTCACCCACACGTCCCAGATGTCCCATAGCTGTTACCTGGGAGTCGGCGATGACGTGTGTCTGTGTGCGTTTTCCCCCGGGGGGGCCAGCCTCTGCTCCCGAGCCGCTCCTCCTCGCCCCTCCTCGCCCCTCCTCCACTGCCCCTAATCCATCCTCCCGCCGCCTCCTCCTCCTCCTCTTCCTCCTCCTCCTCCCGACCTGCTCTGCCCCCCTTGCATCCTCATCCTCCGATCCTACAATCCTCCAATCGTCCAATCCTCCTCTCCTCCACTTCCTCCTCCTCCTCCTCCACCACCTCTTCCAAGGCACCCGCAGGGGGCCCGTGAGGGGCCCTCGGAGGCCGACCGTGGCCCACAAAAGAGCCCTGGGCCGCGACTGCCTGCACACCGCGGGGAGGCGGGGGCACGGGCCTCGGAGAAAAGAGCGAACCGCAGGCTACGCTCCTCGGTCCACGCCTCCCCCCAGGATGCTCCGAGCTGGCGCTGGGTCCGAGGAGCTGCGCTTCGACCGCAGCCTCCCTCGCGCGTGTAGGCTTGAAGCTTGGGGGAGCGGGGGAGGCTCCACGAATTGCTTCCCCCTACCGTAGGACTCGGGGGCGGCCAAGGGGGGGGGGCGTCCAGGAGAGGGGGGGGGCGCAGATCATGGCAAGCGGCATGTGCGCGGCCCAGAGAGGGGGGCCAGGCACGCATTGAAATCATTGAAATAAGAAGAGGCGCCATGAAATCTGGGGAGATTTTATGGCCCCCGCCATGATGTCCACCCCCCCTTGTCATCACCCCCCTCTTGGCAGCCTGCCCCCGAAGGACAGAGATCGTGCATATCCGCTCGGGCTGAACCGGGCCTCCGCCCGCCGCGCGGGCCGACCCGGTGCGGAGGGGCTCCGTCGGAGGGGTCCGCCGCGGGAGCTCGCGGGCGCTTTGCCGAGGGCGTTTCGGGCCCTGCCCGGTCTGCGGCCCTGGGGTCCTCCTCCTCCTCCTCCTCCTCCTCCTCCTCCTCCTCCTCCTCCTCCTCCTGCTCCTGCTCCTCCTCCTCCTCATGTTCCTCCTCCTCCTCCTCCTCCTTCTCCTCCTCCTCCTCCTCCTCCTCCTCCTGCTCCTGCTCCTGCTCCTGCTCCTCCGCCGCGCCCTCCCCTCTCTCGCTCTGCCAAGACCTGCCACCGCCGAATCGGGGCATCGGCTCGGACCGGAGCGGGCACAGAATCGGGCCGCATCGTCCAGGAGTCGAGATCGAGAAACGAATTGGCCGCGCCAGGGTGCACAGCAGAGCCATGCGGGCCGTCGGGCTGCCTCGGTCCGCCGGGAGATATCGGAACCGAATCGGCTCGAGCCGGTCGAGGTCGAGATCCAAACCCGGATTGATCGGATCCAGAAATGGGCCCTGCGATGTCCGCTCGGGCCAGGTATGAGGCTTCCCCCCGCCGCGCAGGCCGACCTGTGGTGGGGAGGGGCCCCGCGGCGGGGTCCGCCGCGGGAGCTCGGGGGTGAGTGGAGCTACAATCGGGCCCAGGCCAGAAAGACATCCAGCAAGAGCACGAGACCCTCCGTCGGGCAAAACAAGCAGAACATCCAAGGGCACCCTCCCTATGATGCACAAGAGCATCCAGCAAGCACGACGAGCATCAGGGCACCCTCCCCGAGCCGACCTCGATCTGAGACTTCGGCACGACTGTAAGCCATATCCGTGGCGGCGGGCGGGTGGTAATGAGGGGTGGGTGACATACATGGTGGGGGCAACAAACAAGTCCTATTTCAAAGGGGCCCTTCAGGGCCCCATTTTGGCTCCTGCTGGCTCCAAAAGATGCCCTGCAGGGCCCCTTTAGGGCCCCTTCCTTTATCCCCCATGTGGGCCACCACCACCCATTATCACCCGCCCGACCTGTGGCGTTTCAGGCCCTGCCCGGTCTCCAGCTACGGAACCCTCATCCTCCCCATGACGTCCTCGCGTCGTGAACAAAATCGGGCCGAAGGCTTTTCGCCGTTGTCGGCCTCCTGAGGCATCACACCTTCTGATAACAGCCGATAATCCGAATATGAATGATGATCCACATTCACACAGTGCTACGAAAACCAGAAGCAGCATGAAAATACTATATATGTGAATGGTTGCATGTGTGTATGTATGTGTATGTATGGGCATGTATGGATGAATGGATGCAAACATATATATATATATGCATGTATGTGTGCATGCATGCATGCATGCATGCATGCATGCCTGTATGTATGTATGTATGTATGTATGGATGGATGGTTGTATGTATGTGTGTATGTATGTATGTTTGTATGTATGTATGTATGTATGTATGTATGTGCATGTGTGTATGTATGTATGTATGTATGTATGTATGTATGTATGCATGCATGCATGCATGTATGTATGTGTATATGTGTGTATGGTTGCGTGTATGCATGAGTGTATGTATGCATGCATGCATACATGCATGAATGTATGTATGTATGTATGTATGTATGTATGTATGTATGTATGTATGCGTGTATGTATGTGTGTATGTATGTATGTATGTATGGTTGTATGTATGTATGTATGTATGTATGGATGTATGTATGTATGTATGTATGTATAAATGTATGTATGTGTGTATGTATGTATGTGTGTATGTATGTATGTGTGTGTATGTATGTGTATGTATGTATGTATGTCTGTATGTATGTATGTACGTATATGTATGCATGTATGTGTGCATGTACGTATGGATGAATGTATGTATGTATGTATGTATGTATGTATGGCTGTATGTATGTATGGATGGATGGTTGTATGTATGTATGTGTGTAGGTGTGTAGGTGTGTATGTGTTGATTTGTGTATGTACGTATGTATGTATGTGTGTATGTACGTACGTATGTGTGTGTGTGTGTGCGTATGCATGTGTGTATGTATGGTTGTATGTACGCACGCATGTGTGTATGTATGTGTATGTGTAAACATATACGTATGTATGAGAGAGCACGTTTCATGGGCGCCCCCCAACACTTGGCGCCGTCGATAAGAACCAGGGGGACTCCCCTCCCCCCCCATCCCGAATCCCCCTCCCCTCCCGAATCCCCCCCCCATACCAGGGGGGGGTCCAAAACCACCTCCCTCCCCCCCCACCCCCGGCGCCGGCGCCGGCGCCGGCGCTGGCGGCAGCCAGCACCGCCGACGGCGGGGACGCAGCGACGATGACCAGAGAGGGCCACAGGGGGGGGAGGGGGGTTCCAACACCCCCCCCGCGCTGGCGCTGGCGCCGGGAGGAGGAGGAGGAGGAGGAGGAGGAGGAGGAGGAGGAGGAGGAGGAAAAGGAGGAGGAGGAGGAGGAGGAGGCGGAGGGGAGGGGGAGGGAGGAGGAGGGGGAGGGGGAGGGGGAGGAGGAGGAGGAGGAGGAGGAGGAGGAGGAGGAGGAGGAGGAGGAGGAGGAGGAGGAGGAGGAGGAGGAGGTGGAGGAGGTGTGGGCGGGGCCAGAACGTACGATCGTTCCTGTTACCGAAGGGGTGGGGTGACCCGGGCAACGACCGCAACGCGCCAGGGGGGCAACCAGCAAGCAGCCCGAGGGAAATCTCCCAGCGCCCGCGGCGCGGCAGCAAGACAGCATCCTCCCTGCTTCCCATGGCCGACAAGAAGACACATACGTGAGGGGCTGATGCTCCACGATGAACCCAAAAAGAAACCCATAGCATTTGGGGGAGGGGACCTAAGTTGGGAGGGCCAAGTACATCAAAGATAGACCGAACCGCCCAGATCTATCATTTCCTAATGCGAAGACGGGGACCTCAGTGAGGCCACATCTGCATCGTGAGACTAAGATTTGGGGTTCTTCTGTGCTCGATGACTCCAAACGGCCACAGGCTGCGGAAACGGCCTCGCCGATCGATCCGGGCGCCGCCAGGTGAAGCACAGCAGGAGCGTCGAGAAAGAAATGCCTGGCGGCAGGTATCCCCCCGAAGTTCCTGATTCCCCGGGCGCGGCCCCATGGGGGGCACCTCAGTCAGCTGAAATCTCGAAGAAGAATGTGCCCCAAGATTGCTGCAGCAAGTCTTCTTAGAGCAGGATTGCTGACAGCAAGACTGCTGATGCTGTGTCACGCTTCTCTGTGATCGCCCAGACGCTTGGCGCTCTTCTAGGCTGCCTTGCGATCTTATACGTGACCTGTGCCTGGTCAGGAGTCGCCCAAACGAGGGCACGACTTGCCTTCGAGTTTCGGGGCCCCATCCTCGGCTCTCATCGGGGGTACTGCATACTACCCAATTTGGACAAGCGCGTTCCGCTACTCGCAAACTAACTGCTCGCAGATGGCCTGGATCCGAAGCGGGGGATCTACGATAAATTACATCGAAACGGACGTGTTTTTGTTCGGACGTTTGCGAGTAGGCACTTTGCGAGTAGTGGAACGCGCTCGGTGACAGTTGTGGGATCACGCTGTGGCGTGACAGCGAGGAGCTCGTGTGACCGGAGTGAATGGTTCATGAAGCGTTCCTCAACGCTGCCTAGAAAAAAAAAAAAAAAAAACGATAATGCGGAGCCGCTCCCGGTCCCAGGATGGTCACAAAAAGACCACGCGCAGGCCAGTAAGAAGTGAGCACGCTGTGCCCTGGGCCCCGTTCTGCCATGTCATGTTGAGCCCCAGCCGTACTTTAGCGGCCAGTCCAGGAAGGAAGTGAGAGAGGGTGGGCCTTCTCAGAAAACTCGAAAGTTCCCCGGCCTTCTGAGAAGCTTTCCAAGCCTTCCCCGAAGACATAGAAAACTTCTCTGAAGGCCAGAGGGCTTCAGAGAAGGCCCGCCGCCTTCTGAGAGGGCTTTTTCCCTCTCACGTCCCACCCTCGCTCGCCGCCGAGTACTGTCTAACACAAGCCAGCAGTCACTCGCTCCCTGCAGACAGAGAATGACGACGAAGAAAGTGAGGAACCGACACCACGGTTATATGGTCATTCTGGAGACCTTCCTGAAGCCACTTGCTCCACTCCTGCGTCGAACCTCCGTCGACTCGAGTCGAATTTGAGTCGAAACTGAGTTGAACCTGAGTCGAACTAGAGTCGAAATGGAGTCGAACTTGAGTCGAAGTAGAGTCGAACAGATCCGTGCAGTGGTCCCCAGGAAGGTCCAAGAAACGATCATCTGACCACGGAGGCGCCAGCAGACACCCGCCTGACTTCGAAGCTCAGCGCGCGCCCGTTGTCGGGCTCAGGCCGTCGGCCTCGGTGCACTCCGACTGGCCAGCCTCGAGCTTATCCCTATTCCTGAGATTGACAAGCCCAGGGCGATGACAATATTGAGGATGTGCCCTCAAAAGCTGAGGAAAGCCTTGGGATCGGAACGATCAAAACCGAGAGAAAGTGACGCCGCTCAGAAGGACAGGGATGTGTTTCGGGCTGGCAACTGAAGTGACTCTGCCAACCGGTTTGTCGACCTGTGCCAGACTCTTACAAGCCTCCTAGCTGGAGCCCGAGTATATGGGGTCGGAGGATCTCGCCGCATCGCCGATACCTTTGCGAAGCATCGGCCATGCACTGGCGACGTCGGCGATGCATCTGCGACGTCGGCGTGGAGCAAATTGGGCCGCACATCGAGCCGCATCGCTGATGCACCGCCGATGCATCGGCGATGCGGCGCGATCCTCCGACATCATCTACTCCGAACCCATCCAGGAGGCCTGGAATGGACCAGCGCGCCCCACGACCCGCCAAGCAACTACCCGCAAATGACCTCGCTCCGCCTCGGGGCGGGGGATGCAAGATATACTGCATCCAGGCAACACATCTGTTTTCTTCTGACGTTCGCGAGCTGGCACCTTGCGAGTGGTGGAGCGCGCATGACAGGAGCAGGAGGAAGAGGAGGAAGAGGAGGAGGAGGAGGAGGAAGAGGAAGAGAGGAGGAAGAGGAGCAGGAGGAGGAGGAGGAGGAGCAGGAGGAGGAGGAGGAGGAGGAGGAGGAGGAGGTGATGGCACTCTGCCGTGCTCCCCGTCCCACGAGGGCCACAGCCCGGCGCCAGGAGAGTGCCCCCGGAGAGGCCCGCTCTCCCCCGGGCAGCGTGCGCCCCGGGCCGGGCGGCGAGAGACCTCCTCCTGCTCCTCCTCCTCCTCCTCCTGCTCTTCCCCCCTCCTGCTCCTCCTCCTCCTCCTCCTCCTCCTCCTCCTCCCTCCTCCTCCTCCTCCTCCTCCTCCTCCTCCTCCTCCTCCTCCTCCCTCCTCCTCCTCCTCCTCCTTCCTCCTCCTCCTCCTCCTCCTCCTCCTCCTCCTCCTCCTCCTCCTCCTCCTCCTCCTCCTCCTCCTCCTCCTCCGGGAGCACCCGCGGCGGCTCCTGCATCCAGAAGCACCGCTTCTCCCGCTCCGGGTTGTCCAGCGACAGCGGCATCGGCAGGAGCCTCGCCACCAGGTGCGCGACCAGGGCGAAGCGGGCAGGGGCGGAGTTGGCGATCTTGCTCCTCGCCACCGGAGCCCCGGCGCCGAGTGCCAGGGGGGGAAGGAGATGGGGGCAGGAGAGACCGCTCCGCGGCGACGAGGGCGAGAGCGAGGAGGCGGAGGCCGAGGAGGCGGAGGCGAAGAGGGAGGAGGGGGGGGAGGCCTCAGAGGGAGAGGGGTTGCGGAGGGAGGACGAGGAGCGGTGAGGAGAGAGAAAGAGAGGAGGGAGGACTGGGTTCGAAGAAAGAAAAAGGGAAGGGGGGAGGACGGGAAGGGAGGATGAGGATGAGGAGGAGGAGGAGGAGGAGGAGGAGGAGGAAGCGGAGGATCAGCAGAATGGAAGACGAAGAGGCTAAGACGTGAGCCGCCTGAAATTGAGTGCTCCCCGAGCAGTGCCCTGCTCTGTGCCTGGTGCTCCATGGCGCAAGGGTGGTGCTCCTCGGCTGGTGCCCTGTGATGCCGCCAATGCTTGCGATGTTCGCTTCTTGCCCTGCCGCCGTGTATGTGGTGCCCCTCGGCTGGTGCTCGATGATGCACTTCTGAATGCTGCGACTTGCTGTCATGCTGGTCGGGCCGTGTGGCTGGTGCCTGGCGCTGCACTTCAGTGCTGCTGCCTTTCGTTCGCTTGCCCTGGCGCTACACGGCCCGTCTGCTCCGCGGACCGTGCCCTTGTATACGAAGCCTGGAGGTGGTTGGCTGGCGAACTTCCCGCCATTGCCCTGGTGCTAGTGGTAGGTCGCGCATGTCCTCCTACTGGCGGATTCTGGAAGGAAAATAAGAAATACAACAAATACTGAAAAATAACCCCAAAGAGCGCACGACAACTCGTCCCCAGACTATGTTTCAAAAGTGTTATTAGATATTCCTCCTGTAGAAGGACATGCCAGACTTGCCTCTTGCCCTGGTGCTCGTGTGGGTGGCGCCAGGATGGCCGGTGCCTCCTCCGGGAACCGCGCTCTGCCCCCTGGAAAGCAGGGGCCCCAGGACACGGCAGAGCCTCCCACGACGATCCTCCTCCTCCTCCTCCTCCTCCTCCTCCTCCGCCTCCTCCTCCCTCCTCCTCCTCCTCCTCCTCCTCCTCCTCCTCCCTCCTCCTCCTCCTCCTCCTCCTCCTCCTCCTCCTCCTCCTCCTCCTCCTCCGCCTCCTCATCCTCCTCATCCTCCTCATCCTGGAGGCCTCCCCAAGAGGGTCCGAGCAGGTGGGGTCCCAGGATCGCGCCGCATCGTCAATGCACAGGCGGCACGTCGGTGACGTCGGCGATGCATCAGCGCCGACAGCGTGGAGAGCGACGTGCTCCACATCGAACCGTGTCGGCGATGCGGCGCGATCCTCTAACCCCAGCTGCTCGGACCCCATCTGGGGAAACCAAAGGTACCGATACCACTACTCCCTGGACCTCTCACGGGGTGCGGTCTGACCAGGATTTCGAGGCGAATCCAGCGGTGGCGACGAGGGCCTCCCAGGAGGCCCCACAAGGGGAAGAGGGGGGCAGGGTAGAGGTATGGGTACACTCTCCTCCTCTGTCCACCTGGGAGGCCTGGGAGGACGCCTCGGCACGGATCCCTGGGCTGCCGCCGGCCCGGGCGGGACCGCGCCAGAAGGGCCCCTCCAGCGCGCAGGGCCACCCCGAGGCGCGCGCGGCCGCACGGCGAAGGGGGCGGCGCTCGGGCAGGCGCCGCGCGGGCGCGAGACGGACCCTTCGGAGCACGCAGCCCAAGACAAACCCGCCGCCGCGCACCTCCCGCCACGGCGGCGGCGGCGGCGGCGGCGGCGGCGGCGGCGGCGGCGGCGGCGGCGGCAACGACGACGACGACGACGACGACGACGACGACGACGACGACGACGACGACGACGACGACGACGGCGGCGGCGGCGGCGGCGGCGGCGGCGGCGGCGGCGGCGGCGGCCTGGCTTTCGGGGCATGGCTGGGGCCTCCAGCAGCCATTCGGGGCAGGTCGCTGGAACCTGCCAGAGTTCACTCGGTTTCCAGGCCGCAGCTCGAGTCCCACGGCGGCCGCTCGGGCCGATTCGGGCATCCCGGAGACGCTCTCGGCGAGGCGCAGCTGCTGGAACGAATCTCGAACGGCCTCAAACGTCCGACCTCCAACTGACCTCAAATCATTCGCAACGAAATGCCCCCTGACCCTTTGGAAGGGGACCTGAGTTTGGAGGGCCAGAAAAATTTGGGACAGGGGTTCTTTTGCAGACGTATCGAGCCAGACCCCCCAAAATGATGACCCCCGAATGCGAAGACGGGGACCTCAGTGAGGCCACGTCTTCACTGCGTTGTTAGGGTCAGGGGTCCTCTCGTTCTCGATGATCAAACGTCCAACCTCTCGAGGTACCCCCGGGACCGACCTCAAACGACCAACCTCAGACATGCCAGGCGGCCGCGAGGAGCCGCCGCTGGAAGTGCGGGCTCGGCCTCGGCCCTGCTCTGCGACTCCGAGAACCTTTCGGGATCCACAGGAAGAGCCCTAGGAATCCCAGGAACTTCGCAGGCACTCCGTGTGATCCCAGGGGATATTCAGGAATGCTTGGGCATCCTGGAAATCCGTATGAATCCTTACGCGTCCGTAGGAATCATTAGAACTCCCATCCCTGGGGATCCTTGCGAATCCTCAAGGATCCGTAGGCAACCCGAGCAATTCCAACGAATCCTCAGAATCTGCAGGAATCCGAAGGAATCTTCAGAAATCGCTCTAAACCCGGAGGAATCCGTCGGAATCCTGAAGAATCCTTCGGGATCCTTAGGATGCATGAGGGATCCTCCAGAATCCCCTAAACCTTTCAGAACCTTCAGTAATCCTCAGGGATCTACAAAATCGATGAAGATCCAAAAGGATCCGATGGAATCCTGAAGAATCCGTGGGAATCCTGAGGTACAGTGGGGAAACCTTCGGAATCATCAGGTCCTCAGGAGCCTTCAGGAATCCTAAGGAGTCCGCAGGTCCTGGGGAACCGAAAGGAATCCTGAAAAATCTGATGAAATCCCTGGGAATCCCTCACGGCCACTTCGAGTGTCCCATTTCGGGCTCCTGTTGGGGCTCTTATGGGGGTCTCTTGAACAATCTGGCGGGCCGTTTCGGCAATCCTGTGGCCCTATTGGTCCGTTTGGGGGCCCTCTTGGGGGGGCGTTGGGGTCGTCTTCCAGCGACCTTGTGGGACTCTGGATTGCCTTGGACACCCTGAAGATCAGCAAGGCGAGTAAATCAAATATGTAGAACAGCATTAAAAAAAAAGTGAGCCTGGCGCGACCCCAACTAGGGGTCTTCTTTCTTCCAAAGCAAGTCAACACAATTCGGATCAATACGCTGCAATTCAAAACGATCCAAAGCACTGCCTGGAATTAATTGGCGTTGCTTGGCGTTGTTTGGCATTGTTTGTCATTGCTTGGAGCTGTTTGTAAGTGATTTGCATTGCTTGGCTTTGATTGGCTGTGCTAGGCCTTGCTTGGAGTAGCTTGGCATTGCTTGGCGTTGCTATGCGTTGCGTGGATTTGCTTGGCAATGCTTGACGTTGCTTGGCATTGCTTGGCAATTGGAGTGGCTTTGCATTGCTTGGCGTTCCACTTGGCGTTGCTTGGCAATGCTCAGCAGTGCTCGAGGAAGCCCGAAGAATCCGGGGAAGGCCACAGGAATCCAAGACCGAGGAACCAGGAACCCAAGACCGAGAAACCCGGGAACCGCCTCTGACGAAGGATGCCGAACCCAATCATTTCGTCACAAACAGATAGGAGCCCCTTGGGCAAAACCAAATTGGGGAATTCTGTGTGCCTCTGAGCGCCCTCTTGGAGGTCCTCCTTGGGCTCTCTTGAGCCGCCTTGGGAGCCCCCAGGGCTGTGTTGAAGCCACCTGGGGCTTTATTGGACGTATCTTGGGCCGTCCCAAAACACTTGTGGACCGTCATGCAACTGTCTTGGACGAGTTGCGCCCGCCTCGGAGGTTTTCAGAACTAGATGAGACTGCCAGGGGCCACATGAGTCCACCAGGGATCCAGCAAGGACCCCCTCATACACACACCACAACAACAACAACAACAACAACAACAACAACAACAACAGCAACGGCAACAGCAACAGCAACAACAACAACAACAAGAACAAACAAACAAACAAAACACGGCAAGACAAGGCTCCCAAGGGCGGGGTTTGGGGAGGGGCAACTATCTCACTCGCCAAGGACCCCCCAACGGCTCGAAGAATATTGCCCAAGCGGATGCAACGTCGTAACTTGTCTCTGTTGCCCGTAGCTTACCAGAAAGTAGACACCTGGGCATTTTCCAGCGAAGCTGTAGTTTGATTAAGCCCAGCTCGCGTGACTGATGTTTCTCGAGTCCCATGTCCTGTTAGGAATCGGTTCCAGCTCCCCAGTGCTGACTCAGGTGACTTATGACCGCAGCTAGCGCGCCCATCTACAAACATGCACTACAATGCCGCATCTGGCACGAAGCGGCAACAGGGATTGAGCCCAATTTAACACAAGGTACAAGGCCACGATGTGGAGCTGAACGAAAATCTGAGCATCGCGAGAGCAGTCATAACAGCAAATGCGGTTGAACAAGGAAATATGATTGTTATGGTGTGTGGCCATTCGAAACCAACTTTGTGCGAACTCTAACGCTTATGCTTCGAATTGCAAACCCAAGGTAAGAACATAAAGGGCACACCGCTCGAAACAAGCAATGTACCTGCAGGGGCTCTTCAATAAAGGAAAGTGTTTCCAGGCCTGGTAACCCCGTCTGCGAAGAGTCAGATTCAGGCATCTGCTGCAAGCGCAAGCAGGGGTCACAAATACATGTGATGGCCGACGGTCCACATGCCGAAACCGAGCAACGTCTTCTGAACGAATGCTTCATCTGATCCCTCTTCCTATTTGTCTACGTGACACAGGATACACCTAAGGACTCGGATGTCGGGAAACATGTTCGAACCAACAGTGCTTGCTTGACTTGGCCCTATACCTAGATGTCAATGGGTTTCCACGGTGGCTCCCCAGGGTTTCATCACCACGACATGGTACCATTGTCTGCGGTATGTGCACAAACTTGGAAACGTAAACACAAGATTCTGCATACATATATACATACATATCTATATAGAAGTGATGCACGTGTGTATGAATATATATATATGTGTACACAAGTGGCACGTGTGTGCCCAGGCTCATACAAAAAACT
This sequence comes from Prorocentrum cordatum, assembly GCA_963575745.1. Classification (NCBI taxonomy): domain Eukaryota; class Dinophyceae; order Prorocentrales; family Prorocentraceae; genus Prorocentrum; species Prorocentrum cordatum. The sequence goes on along the minus strand of CAUYUJ010000221.1, from coordinate 19,972 downwards.
GAAAGGGCGTTTGAAGCAGGAAGACACCATGACTGCGGGTCAGATATGGAGAAGGGGAAGCTGGGGCGGCGCCGCCAGGGCGTGCCTAAGAGAAGGGGAAAAGGCAGGAGGTGAACGCAGAAGAATCTAAGATCGAGGTCGCACTCGAGCGCAAGTGGGGTTGCCACACCTTGCGATGTGTGTACCAGGGCCCCCCAGGAAACCTCAGGAGGCCCGACTTGGATACCAGAAGAGGCTACATGAGGCCCCGGGATTGTGAGTGTTGTGTGTGTGATGTGTGATGTGTGATGTGTGATGTGTGATGTGTGATGTGTGCTCTGGGTTGTGCGTGTTTTCTGTGCGTTGTAGGTGTTGTGTGTGTGTTATGTTTGTCTAGCGTGTGATGTGTTGGGTGTGATTTGTGTCTCTGTGCGTGCATGCAGTTCTGAGGCCCCAGGAGGCCCCGGGAGGCCCCAGGCAGCCTCAGGAGGCCCCCCCAAGAGGGCCCCATGACGGCCCAAGTGGCCTCCAAGACGGCCCGCAGAGGGCCCCAAGACGGCCCAAGAGGCCTCCAACACGCCCAAGATGGCCTCCAAGACGCCCAAGATGGCCTCCAATATGGCCCTGAAGCGCCCCCAGAAGGCCCCCAGTCGGCCCAGAAAGGCCCCAAGACGGCTCCCGACGGCGTCAGACGTGCCAGGAACCCACCAAGACGGCCCAAGAGCCCTCCAAGAGGACCTCCAAGAAGACCCGCAGAAGCCAAAATCACTGTTTTGCTCTGACGTCTTTTCCGTGGTGAACTCTGATACCATGATGGTCGCGACCAGGTTATCGAGACGTGCAAACGGCGAACACACTCCTTACGAGAGGAGGGAGTGAAGAAGGTTAAAAGGGGCGTGCACTATATAGGGCAGGTCCAGGGTGGCTGAGGGTGGGAAAGCTTGAGCCCCAGCAGCGATATGGGGGGCTGCTGGAGGGCTGCAACATCTAAAGAACCTCAAAGCAATCACGTTCGACGCACAACCATGCTCTGACGTTTTTTCCGTGGTGAACTCTGATACCACATGGTCGCGACCAGGTTATCGAGACGTGCAAACGGCGAACACACTCCAACATTTTCGCAAAGCCGAAGTTCTCAGCGTAGCGGTATAGACCATTCACAGCATGTCGGGGAAGGCGTCAACCTCTGCATGTGATGAGAGATGGTTTGCCACATGCAGATCACCTTTGTTCACAAGTCGAGCAGAACAGCGCACAGCCAGCGAGCGAAGCGAAAGGGGTACGCAGCGGCCCTCAAAGTCATAGCCTTTCCCTCCAAAACGACATGTTCATGCCCAGGCCTGAAGGAACAGTACCCGTGTTTGCCTCGGCAACGCAGAGCTCCCGGGTAGGTTAAGGCGAAGTCCCCCGCCTCCGTGACACATCCCAGAGCCAACTTGGTCGCTTTCCGCCACCTGGATCCGAAAGCGCACTGATGCAGATCCAGAGTTTGGCTACAACTCAAAAGATGTTTCATGATATCCTGGCATCGCCACATGTGCGAAGTCTGAGGGTTCTCCAAAGCGAACGGCACCCCGAAAACATGGCACAACCGAACGATGTACACAGCCACACGCTTACAGAGATTACCTATGCTGACCGTAGTCTGGTCGGTTGGACGCAGGGATGGCAAGCCCTCTGGATATTGCGCGCTTCTGACAGGATATCTGTTGCGAGCCAGAGAGAACGAAGAGCAAGGAGGTGCCAACATGACTGCTTTGATGAGCCCAGCCCTAAAATGGACGAGAATCGCATCTAGATTATTGGCACTGCACACGTCCTGATCCCCCCCATTTCGCAGGTCCAACGACACTGAGTTGAAACCCAGTCGCGTGGCAAAGCCTCCGACTCCGCCTCCACCAGAAAAGAGATCCAGCAGACACGGCGCAGAAACAGCGGCCAGTTGCGAGCTCAGCGGAGCCCGCGAGAACCCTCGCGGCCGCCGAACGGCGGCACAAGCGCGGGCCGTCCCAGCAGCAGCACATCCTGCACTAGCTTCGCCGCCGCGGCGCAGTGTGCCTTGGAGGCGTCGCCCAGCTTCTCCAGGTTCTCGTTCAGTCGTCCTGACTTCTCGTATCTCTTCATCGAAATCATCGCCGCCCCTCGCCCCTTTTTTTGCACCTCTTCCAGAGAGCGCCGTCCCGTTGCCCGATCCAGCGATGCGCCGCTGCGCCGGCCTTGGTATGGGACGACGTCGGCTCCGATGTTCGTGACCGCTCTCCGGAAGAGGGCCAAGAACTGCGGGTAGCTCAAGTCCAGGATGGGCCGGGAAGGCTGACGACCCTTCAAGGCCTTGAAGATGTGACACTTCCACGGCAAACGTCCTGAATCGCAAGGGATGGCATCGCCCGCTGACCCCACCTTGCTTCGAGCCACCCCAGCCTCTGGAAACAGCCATACAACCCAGTTCCGCACTGCATGCTCCGTCGGTGCCAGAAATGAGTCGCTCGTGAGGCTCAGCATCTCTCCTGGCCGAAGGTAGCACTCTACCATGATCAGCACCATCGCGCCTACTAGAGGCGCCCCCAGGCGGCAGAGATCCACTGCCAACGCCTCCCAGATCGCGAACACCAAGGGCTTCCGAGATCGAGGTGGCGAAAGCTTCCCCCACCCTTTCAGGCAGCGCAGTGATCTCGGTAGATGTAGCCCGCCCAGGCGGCCGAAGTCCGGGCTGAAGAACAGCAGCTCGGCGAGCAGCTTCTCGCCCCGCCAGGCCTTGACGCCCTTCAAGAACTCCTCGTTCATGCATTCGACCAGCTGGCCGCCCGGCTCCTCGAGCTCGGACAGGGCCGTGAGACAGCAGCGGGCCCAAGCGCAGAATGCGAGCATGCACTGGCGGTCGGTCTCCAAGGTGCCTGCCCCCACCGATCTCTTCCGGAGGTAGCTGATGCCCAACTTCACGTCGTCCTTGCCCAACTCTGCGGCCCCTAGCACCTCGATCGCCTTCCTGATAAACGCCTTCCCGCGCGTCTGCAGGCGCCTTCGGGAGCGCGCAGCAGCCGGCGGCTCCTCGGCGTCGCTGCTCTCGACGCTCTCGCTCTCCGCCGCGACCTCGGCAAACCCCGTGGCCTGCAACGGCCTTGTCGGCCAGGCGGGGCTCGTCGGGGCTCAGTCGCAAGCAAGCTGCTACTGAGCTCTGCCGCGGCGGTCGGGCAGCGCCCTCCAGCACCAGCCTCGCGGCCAGCCCGCGGCTCTGATTCAGCGAGCGGGACCTCTGCGCCAGCGGCGGCCCCCCTGACTCCAGTCGGCGACCAGGGCTGCTCAGCGCCCGCGTCCGCCTCCGGCCCGTCTTGAGCGAGGCGGCTGGCGTCGGCACCGCAGGTCGGCTCGGCGTCAGCCGCCGACTGCTCTCTCCTGCCACGGGCCCCCACCGCGGGACCATCGACAGGGCTCGCCAGAACCTGGGGTGACAACGAGTTTGAGCCAAGATGGGTAACGAGGGACTTCTGGGCATCATAAGCTGGATCGAACCTTCGACTTCCCTCGTCGCCAGAACTGAACTCAGACGGAATCCAACGAACAACAAACTTAATGTCTCTAGCAAGGCGCAGGGCAGCAAAACGGCGGACCTGAATTAGAAGCCGGAAATCCCTGGACCTGAACCTGCAAAAACACAACACGACAGCGAGATTATCTCCTAACAAAAGAGAGCAGCATTCTTTTACAGGCTGGCAGTGCGCGGCACGAGCTGCAGCCTTCACCAGCGCTCGTGCCTCGAGTCTAAGGATATCGTCGGCGAAACCGATCGGCCATGACTGTGGCCCAATGCGAGTCGTGCAGGAGCCAGCTGGGCACCTCGGGGAAGCTCGGGTCCAGCTCCCAGCGCTCACTGGCCAGCACGCGCTGGAGCTCGGCGTCCAGCCGCTTCGGGACTCCCGCCTCATCTCGGACGACCTCGCCGGTCTCGCTGTCCAAGAGGAAGCCGGCACACTCGAAGGCATGCTGCCTCGCCAGCCCAGCACCCAGCCGCCACCGCGCCAGCTCCGAAACGCGGCCAACCTCCGCCACCGCCTCGGTCCCGAAGCAGGCCTCCGCAACGCCGTAGCCGTACAGGCTGGCGTCGGAGGAGTAGACCACTGGCGTCCACGGCCTCGTCCAGCTCGACTCCAGCATCACCATGATGCCCAGGTAGCAGTTCAACTCATCGCGCACGGTGGGCCACAGCACGGAGAAGGCGTGGTAGCTTTGCGCCACAAAAGCATATACCGAGTGGAAGATGGACAGCACTTCGCGGCGAACCAGAGCCATGAAAGTCATGTCTCGAGGTCTAGCCTTGCCTGCGCAGGAAGCATGGTGGCCAGCGACGGCGCGCCCACGACACTGTCTGGCAAGCTCACCCGCGAGTACTCGTAGGAGCCCATGCTGGTCGAGCCAAGGGGGGCGTACCCCGCCTTGCCCTTAAGAAGCCCGGCAGGAACCTCCCCCTCACTGACGGCGCTGTCAACGTCTATCCACTGGCGAGCCGCCGAGAAGACGCGCTGCTGCACGCCCGCCGAAATAGCATCCATCTTCATCTGGCTGGCCAAGCTCACTGGTGCCCGACCGCCTCGGTGGATGCCTCCACGCAAGTAGTTCAAGCTTTCGGAAGCAGCGCTGCCGCCCCGAAGCCAGCGCCGGCGCTGCGCCTCGCTGAGCCCCTCACACCACTCGGGAGGCAGCTCGCTCAGGAGAGCCAGCGGCAGGAAGGAAGCGCCGCGAAGCCCACTGGTGCCCTTCGATCTGCAGGGAGCGGTCGGGCGCCCCCCTCCGCCAAGGACGTCATGAGTCCGGCGGGCGGGCGCCACGGCCCCGCCCGCCTCGGCCTCGGCCACGGCCACGCCCACGGCCAGCAGCAGCAGCATCTCCAGCTCCGTCACCTCCAGCGCCGCCTCCGAGCGGCAAGCCGCCAGCGTCCACCGCGGCAGCCGCAGCGCCACGACCGCCCTCAGCCGGAGAGGCCGCAGGCGTCTTTGCCCGCGCCCGCAACGCCTCCAGCTCGTGCTCCTCCTTACTCAGCCGGCTGGCGTAGCTCCGCGGCGCCTCGGGCACCACGTCCAGCGGGTTCGTCGCCCCCGCCAGGTGCTTCGCCGCCGCCCAGTTCGCGTGGTCCGCGCCGTGCGCGTACGCCTCCGTATACTGCAGCAGCCGGCGGGCGATCACCTCCAGCGACGCCAGCGCTCCCATGTTCACCTGGTCGTAGGTGCCCGTGAGGTACAAACATTCGATGAGTGTCTGCACCTCGTGGTATGCGCGATCCCGTCGAGAGATCCCCGTCTCCTTGCACCACTCCTGGAACCAGATCTTGGGCGTGCCGCCGTGACGATACATCTTGCGGCACACCTCCAGGCAAGCAGGAGGCCCGCGCAGGCTTGAGTCCGAGAACACCTCTTGCGAGCTCTCCTGCACCACCTTGCGCCATTCCTTGAACCTCGAGCCTTTCTCGTCAACATCGATCCAGCACGTGCGCAAATCCTCGGCCTGCTCCTCGCCAGTGCCAGCTGCGCCGGCCGCAACCGTGGGCTCCGCAGGGGGCGTTGCGGTGCCGCCTCCGCCACCGCCGAAGAGCCGATCCCCGAGGGCGCCTCGGGGAGGTCGCTGCCGATCCGCCGCCATCAGCTTGTCGTCTCGCCAGCTGTCGGCCTGATCGTCCTCCACATACTCTATGAGCCGCCACTCGTCCATCTCATCCCTGTCGAGCCCGTAGCGGCCCCGCAGGATGGCAGCCGCTGAGAGGGGTATCATCTGGCCGAAGTCGCTGTCCTCGAACGAGCAACGCACCCACGATCCTGGCGGCCGCTCCGAAGGCGGCGGCGGGGGCGGCGGGCTTCCATCAACGAGCACGGGGAGGTCGGTCTGCACCTCCGCGCCCTTCTTGCGCAGGCGGCGCCGCACGCGAGGGACCTCCACGGCCGTCGGCGCGGGGATGTCCAGCCTGCCTCCGAGCCAATCCTGGCCAGCGTCAGCCCACCAGCCGTTTGCTGGCGGCCCGTGCTCGAGGACGGCTTCGCCTCGACCGCGTTTGATGAGCAAGACCAGCTCAGCCGCCTGCAGCTCCCTGTTGAACGCCACCACGTTCCTGACGCCCGGGGGGTACCGCCTCCGCCCCGTCATCGGGATGAGCGAGGCGTAGTCGCCGAAGTCCTCGGCGTATAAATCGTTGCCAGGCGTGTAGATCTGCCAGCTTGTGCGAGCCTCATTGTGAGGCCACAATAACACTCGTTCGTGCGTCCAGCCTGGGTCGTCACTGTACGTCACCAACACCCTGAGCCCAGGGCAAGTATTGTTGTCAGCCATCGTCACCGAGCTAGGCCAGGTGGATCCGAGCTCCACCTATCGGCTCGAGCACCTTGCGTGCCACTGCGTGATCCTCCACTCGGCTCCAACAGCCAGCAGCAGCGGCCAGCGTCGCCAGCGCCCCGCCGCCCAGCACCACGGCAAGCGGCACTTCCACGGTCGCGCCGGGTCCCGAGCCCGCCACTCGAAGCGGCGCCGGCTCGGGCTCCTTCGGCGCCGGCGGCGCCGGGCACGAGCAAGCCAGCACGGTGCTGGTGCTCGTGCCGGTGCTGCTCGTCGAGCTGGCCTCCAGCTCGTGGCCAGGACCGCTGCGCGGAGGCAGGCCGCTCGCCTCGTGCACCAGCGCGGGTCCCAGCACGTCGTGCGCCACGAACCCGGCCAGGAACGTGACCACGGCGCCTATCGCGCTGGTCGGGTAGGCTCGCATACCCGCCGAAAAGCTGGAGCCCCAGCAGCGATATGGGGGGCTGCTGGAGGGCTGCAACATCTAAAGAACCTCAAAGCAATCACGTGCGACGCACAACCATTCCTGAATTGTTTTTTTCTGAATATTTTGACAGTTGCTTCCTTTCGGCCTTCCGACGGCCCGAGACGGCCCAAGAGGCCCCCAAGGTCGCCCCAAGATCGCCCAAGAGGCCTCCAAGAGGGCCCCATGACGGCCCAAGAGGCCCCCAAGACGGCCCCAAGAGGGCCCCAAGACGGCCCAAGGGGCCTCCAAGACGCCCAAGATGGCCTCCAAGACGGCCCCGAAGCGCCCCAAGAGGACCCCAAGTCGGCCCAGAGAGGACCTCCAAACGGCTTCCGACGGCGTCAGACAGGCCTGGAGCCCACCAAGATGGCCGAAGGTGGCTCGCAGCTGGCCCAAGACGGCCCACGAGGCCCCCAAGAGGGCCTCCAGGAAGGCCAGAAGAGGCCAAAAACCTTGATTGTCCTAAGGTTTTTGACGGATTTCGGCATTTCCTTCTTTTCGGCCTTCCGACGGCCCGAGACGGCCCCAGAGCCCCCAAAGATCGCCGAAAGATCGCCCAAGAGGTGCCCAAGAGGTCTCCAAGATGGCCCCAGAACGGCCCAAGGGGGCCCCAAGACGGCCCCAAGAGGCCCCCAAGACGGCACAGGAGGCCTTTAAGACGCCCAAGATGGCCTCCAAGACGGCCCTGGAGCAATCCAAGAGGGCCCCAAGTCGGCCCATAGAGGCCCCCAAACGGCTTCCGACGGCGTCAGAGGGACCAGGAGCCCACCAAGACGGCCGAACTCCAAGAGGGCCTCCAGGAAGGCCCGACAAGGCCAAAATCACTGATGTTCCGTAGGTTTTTGAAGAATTCTGGCATTTGCATGTTTTCTGCCTTCCGACTGCCCGAGACGGCCCAGGTGCCCCCAAAGATCGCCCAAGAGGCCCAAGACACGGCCCAAAGAGACCCCCAAGACGGGCCAAGAGGTCTCCAAGACGCTCAAGATGGCCTCCAAGACGGCCCACGAGCCCTCCAAGACGTCCTCCAAGAAGGCCCGAAAGAGTCAAAATGGCCTCCAGACGGCCAAGATGACCTTCAAGATGCCCACGTGTTCCCCGAAGGCTTTCCAAACCGATTCGGGGAACACATGGTCCGATAGCTTTGCAGGTCTGGCCTCAACGTTCGGCCACATAGGCGCTTCCAAAAAGGCAGGGGGCGGCGGTGATTCGCCGTAGGCGTCTTCGATCCGCCGCCCCCTTTTGATGTATCAAAGGGGCGCCCGGCGTGCCGGATGAGATGGCAAAAGAACTCTCCCTGGGGCTTCGGCTCGTCCCGCCGGCCACCCAGAAAAGATCTCAAAACGCGTCCGTCGTGCCTCTGTTTCCTCCATTTGGCTCAAGATGGCGTCCAAGACGGCCAAGATGGCCCAGGATGGTCTCCAAGACGTCTCCAAGACGGCCCAAGATGGCCTCCAAGACGGCTAAGATGGCCCCAAGATGCCTCCAAGACGGCCCAAGATGGCCTCAAGATGGTCTACGACGGCCCATTAGGCCTGCAAGAGGCCTCCAAGACTGCCCAAGAGCCCTCCAAGACGTCCTCCAGGAAGGCCCGAAAGGGCCAACATCATTGATTATCCTTGGGTGTTGGAAGGCTGTTGGCATTTGCGCCTTTTCGGCTTTCCGACGGCCCGAGACGGCCCAAGAGGCCCCCAAGGTCGCTCCAAGATCGCCCAAGAGACCTCCAAGAGGGCCCCATGACGCCCCCAAGACCGCCCCAAGAAGGCCCGAAGACGGCCCAAGAGGCCTCCAAGACGCCCAAAATGGCCTCCAAGACCAAGAGGGCCAAGTCGGCCCAGAAAGGCTCCCGAAACGGCTTCCGACGGCGTCAGACAGGCCAGGAGCCCACCAAGATGGCCGAAGGCAAGACGCTCAAGATGGCCTCCAAGACGGCCCACGAGCCCTCCAAGACGTCCTCCAAGAAGGCCCGAAAGGGTCAAAATGGCCTCCAGGCGGCTTTCCAAACCGATTCGGGGAACACATGGTCCGATAGCTTGGCAGGTCTGGCCACAACGTTCGGCCACATAGGCGTTTCCAAAAAGGCAGGGGGCGACGGATTCGTCGTAGGCGTCTTCGATCCGCCGCCCCCTTTTGATTTATCAAAGGGGTGCCTGGCGTGCCAAACTATATGGCTTTTGGTTCTTTTTCCAAAAGAACTCCCCCTGGGGCTTCGGCCCGTCCCGCCGGCCACCCGGAAAAGATCTCAAAACGCGTCCGTCGTGCACCTGTTTCCTCCAGTTGGCTCAAGATGGCGTCCAAGACGGCCAAGATGGCCCAGGATGGTCTCCAAGACGTCTCCAAGCCGGCCCAAGATGGCCTCCAAGATGGCTAAGATGGCCCCAAGATGCCTCCAAGACGGCCCAAGATGGCCTCAAAATGGTCTACGACGGCCCATTAGGCCCGCAAGAGGCCTCCAAGACGGCCCAAGAGCCCTCCAAGAGGTCCTCCAGGAAGGCCCGCAGAGGCCAAAATCACTGATTTTCCTTAGGTTGTTTTTATAGTTTGACATTTGCTTCCTTTCGGCCTTCCGACGGCCCGAGACGGCGCAAGAGGCCCCCAAGGTCGCCCCAAGATCGCCCAAGAGGCCTCCAAGAGGGCCCCATGACGGCCCAAGAGGCCCCCAAGACGGCCCCAAGAGGGCCCCAAGACGGCCCAAGGGGCCTCCAAGACGCCCAAGATGGCCTCCAAGACGGCCCCGAAGCGCCCCAAGAGGACCCCAAGTCGGCCCAGAGAGGACCTCCAAACGGCTTCCGACGGCGTCAGACGGGCCAGGAGCCCACCAAGATGGCCGAAGGTGGCTCGCAGCTGGCCCAAGACGGCCCAAGAGGCCTCCAAGAGGGCCTCCAGGAAGGCCAGAAGAGGCCAAAAAGAGTGATTTGCCGTAGGTGTTTTAAGAGTATGTTCACATTTGCTTCCTTTCGGCCTTCCGACGGCCCGAGACGGCCCAAGAGCGCCGAAAGATCGCCCAAAGATCGCCCAAGAGGCCTCCAAGATGGCCCCAGAACGGCCCAAGGGGGCCCCCAAGACGGCCCCAAGAGGCCCCCAAGACGGCACGGGAGGCCTTTAAGACGCCCAAGATGGCCTCCAAGACGGCACTGGAGCATTCCAAGAGGGCCCCAAGTCGGCCCAGGGAGGCCCCACAAACGGCTTCCGACGGCATTAGACGGGCCAGGAGCCCACCAAGACGGCCGAACATGGCCCTAAGATGGCCCAAGACGGCCCAAGAGGCCTCCAAGAGGGCCTCCAGGAAGGCCCGACAAGGCCAAAATCACTGATGTTCCAGAGGTTTTCGAAGGTTGACCTTTGCTTCCTTTCGGCCTTCCGACGGCCCGAGATAGCCCAAGAGCCCCCAAAGATCGCCCAAGAGGTCTCCAGTATGGCCCCAAAACTGCCCAAGAGGCCCCCAAGACGGCCCCAAGAGGCCCCCAAGACGGCCCAAGAGGCCTCCAAGACGCTCAAGATGGCATCCAAGACGGCCCTGGAGCACCCCAAGAGAGGCCCAAGTCGGCCCAGCCTCGCCCACCGTGTTCCCCGAACGCTTTCCAAACCGATTCGGGGAACACATGGTCCGATAGCTTGGCAGGCCTCTGGCCAGAACGTTCGGCCACATAGGCGTTTCCAAAAAGGCAGGGGGCGGCGGTGATTCGCCGTAGGCGTCTTCGATCCGCTGCCCCCTGTTGACTCATCACAGGGGTGCCTGGCGTGCTGGATCCTTTCGGTTTTGGTTTTGGTTCTTTTCCAAAAGGACTCCTCCTGGGGCTCCGGCCCAGCCCGCCGGCCACCCGAAAGGCGCCGAATTCCCTCCCCAGAGGCTCCAAAGATGCCTCCTCCTCCTCCTCCTCCTCCTCCTCCTCCTCCTCCTCCTCCTCCTCCTTCTCATCCTCCACCACCTCCTCCTCCGCCTCCTCCTCCTGATCTTCCCCGCCATCCTCCCCCAAGTGTTCCCCGAGGGGGGTCCACAACGGTTGGGGGAACACATGGTCCGATAGCTTGGCAGAGCTCTTGCCACAACGCCCGGCCACATGGGCGATTCTAGAAGGCAGGGGCGGCGGTGATTCGCCGTAGGTGTCTTCGATATGCGTTCATACATATATACATAACTATATATGTATATCAATTTTGTAAATATATGCACATGTATGCATACAAAACGTATACTACACATACACGTGCATATACATATACATGCATGTATACATGCACACATACATATACATATACATATACAAATACATATACATATACATATGCATATGCATATACATGTGCATATACATATACCTATACATATGCATATACATATGCATACATATATATATATATATATATATACGTATACACGTACATATAGATGGACATAAACATATACGCATACATATACATACATATATGCATATACCTATACATATACATATACATATACATATACATATACATATGCATATGCATATACATATATCTACATATAAAATTCCATAAACGTATACATATAGCTATGCATATGTATGTAGATGTATGTATGTATATATATATACATATATATACCTATACACACACGTATACATATACAGATGCATATACATATACATGTACATAGACAGATACATATACGTATACATAGACATATACAGATAAACAGACATATACATACACAGATGCAAATACACATACATATACCTGTACACATACATAGACATATACACATATATATATATATATATGTACGTAGACATACACCTACGTATATACATGTACATAAGCATATACATACATATATACGTATATGTATGCATAAGTATATGCATATATATATACATATACATATGCATATACATATACATATACATATACGTATACATATACATATACACCTGTATAAATATACTATGTATATATTTACATGTGTATGCGCATGCGTGTGAATACATACGTACATATACATACAAATGCACGTGTACTCATGAACATGCACATGCACCCATTATACCATATACACAACGGTACCACCCAGGCCACTGTAGCACATCCGATTCCACACTGGGGGGACAGGTGCTCTGATCTCCGTCCACCCCATCAACGCGGCCCTCGAGCTCGGAGGGAAGGGGGCACGGATCGGGCGGGAGGAGCGAGAGCACGATGCCACCTCAGTCCAGGAGCTCCGCCTCGGCGGGCACGGCGGGGCATGCGGCGCCCGCGCCGAGGAGCACCTGCTTCAGCCTCGCTCTCGCCATCTCCAGCGCCTCGGCCGTCCTGGCGGCCTTGATCGCCCTCTCCGCCTCCCTGCTGGGCAACCACACGTGAACCCTAATCACAGTGGGGTGACTGGATAAGAAGCCCTTGGAGAAGGAACCTGGGGTCTGGAAGCCGGTGGAACTCCACTCGGGAGTTGGCCATGGATATCACCGCCGCCCCCATGAGACGAGGAATCCTGCAGGGTCTGAAGCCTCCCGGTCACATTCCTGAACGAACGCCCCCACCGTAGCCCCCGCAGGCCAGAGCTCTGAAACGCCGGCCAGGGCCCATCACTCGAAGGATGCCTGCAGCCATAAGTGAGGCTCAGCGGGGGTGTCCGACGCCCGAGCGCCGATGGAAGCCGCAGGGGTGGAGTTCGCATGCGGGTGCAGGCCTGCACTGCTGCCTGTGGGCCGCCTGCGCCGTCCGCTGCTCGCGCCGAAGGCCCACCGGCGCGGCCCTCTCCTGGGGAGGACGCCGGGTGCACACCGGCGCCGATCCTGGCCAGGCTCATCCTGGGCCCAGGATTGGAGCATACGCCCTCCTGGCATGGGTATGATGGCATCTATGTGATATGTGCTACTGTGTGTGAGAAGATACATATCTAATTAATTGCATGTGCATACGTATTTCTGTACATATATGTATATATATATATGTATATGTCATGTGTACGCTGATCCTGGGCCCAGCCCTGGCCGGGATCGGTGTAGGTGTCTTTTTAAAAATGAAAAATAAAATGGTATAGATCTATCTTTTATATATATATATACATATATATATATATATGTACATACCAAAAAACGCAGGCACTCCATGTGCTGCCCTCCACCGCGGAATGGTCAAAGCCGTGCCAAATGCTGGCCGCCACGCCACTGTCAGAGGCCTCCTGGATGGGGTCCGGTCCGAGTAGATGGGGGCGGAGGACCTCGCCGCATCGACGACACATCGGCGATGCATCGCCGATGCATCGGCAAGGCATCGGCGACGCACTGGCGACGACGGCGATGCATCGCCGATGCAGTGTCGATGCGGCACGATGCTCCGACTTCGTCTTCTCCGACCCCATCCAGGAGGCCCAGAACTGTAGCATGTGGATCACAAGCTCACGGAGGAAGAACAGGGAGCAAGGGGAAGGAGAAGAAGAAAAGGGACAGAGCGGGCAGGCAGGCAGTAGCGGTAGGTCGGGCATGTCCTCCTACAGGCGGATTTGGGAAAGAAAATGAAAAACAATAGAAACATCGCCCCCATACTAGTGTTTGACTATTTTGACTTCCCCTCCTGTAGAGGGACATGCCCGACTTAACAGTAGCACTGAGCACGCTGCGGCGGCAGCCAGCAGCCATGGATTACCCTGCAGCCACCACGCCGAGCGAGCCCCGAAAGGTGCGGGCCACTCAAAGCCACCAGCACAGGACTGCACGCTCCGGTATCCGCAGGAGGAGGAGAAGGAAGGACAAACGAAGGAGGAGGAGCGGGAAAGCGGGCGGACAAACGCCAAGCGCCCAAAGCTAGACGGGCAGTCCCGCGAACGTGGCCGAAGTTCCGCTGGCCAGTGTTCGGGCGCCCCGGGTATGTAGGCGGATGCTATAAAGCAGCGCCAGCAGGAAGAACGGGAGGCAAAAGCAGGGAGGAGGCAGCAGGGAGGGGGCGTGACAGAGGACAACAAACAGATCACAGAATTCACCTCAGAGGCAGCTCCAACTCCAACAGGCGAGCACTGGAGGTTCGATGAGAAACAGCGGCCCACACTGCTGGAGTGCCTGGCTCACACATGCGTACATCAAAAGATTTGCACGCTCAGGCGTGCCACCGCACAGGGGTCGGTCCCCCACCGATGGGTTCTCGGCGGTGGTGGTCCATGTTTCTCCTCTGAGGACTCATAAAACAAAGGCCCCCGGTTGGGGGGGCACAAGGAGGAGAAGAGGAGGGGAAAAAAGCAAGTCGGCGCCGAGCGAGCGGGTCTCCAGCTGACCAGGCGGCCTGCATGAGCCAGAGTGCCCCGCGGCTCGGTGGAGCATCAAGCCCTCACCTCGGACCCGCCAAACAATAATCCCGCGGGCCTCAGTGAGTGCCGCTGGGGCTGCACTCCCGCCCAAGGGGCAGCGTGCAGACGAAGCGACACCGACCGGAAACTCGGGATGGTGCGATGCCAGTGCCCAGCAGCAGCAGCAGGACGAGGATCACTGCGGGAGCGGGGCGGGCGAGAGGGGCCACGACCCCACTGCCCCCGCCCCCAGGAGGGGAGAAGAAGCAGGATCGGTGTAAAGGGAGGCCAGTCCACACGAAACCTTCCACAAGAAACCCAACCCTGAGACCCCAGGACGTCAATTTTTCTGGCGCGTGTGAACGTCACGCTTCCCATAGCAAAACCATCGAAACCAAAGATACCCAGGGCACCCTGGAGGCAAGCAGGGTGTTTATTGGCATGGGCCTCCACTGTAGGTGTGATTGGGGGAACCAGAAGGCACCGATACCGCTACTCCCCGGACCTCTCCTGGGGCGCGGTCTGACCAGGACCTCGAGGCGAATCTGGCGCCGGGGACGGGGGCCTCCCAGGAGGCCCAGCAAGGCGGAAACGAGAGAAGGGTAGCAGTATGGGCACCCTTTCCTCCTCTGGGTATGGCTTCGGGGGCGTCCAAGAGGGGGGCGTCCAACAGTGGGGGACGCAAAGCATGACCGGCGGCATGTGCGCGGCCCAAGGGGGTGGGGGCCGGGGACATAATGAAGTGAGGAGAGGCGCCATGAAACCTGGGGAGATACCAAGGCCCCCGCTGGTCGTCACCCACCTCCTGGCCGCCCCCCATGCTTGGTGCCCTCCAGGGCTGAACCTAAACGGTGCTTCTCGTTTTCGTATTGTCTTCGTTGTCCCTCGCTTTTGCCTCGAATCCGCTCCTCACCGCAGAACGAAGGTCGACACGAAGACGGCCCACGAAAGCACCAAAAAACACCGTTCAGGCCCAGCCCTAGTGCCCTCCGAGCCTCCTCCTCCCCGGCCGCCCGCAGCTCTGCCCCCCCCCCCCTCGCCTCGGGAGCGGCCAAGAGGGGGGGCGTCCAAGAGGGGGGGGTGCAGATCATGGCCGGCGGCCCGTGCGCGGCCCAGCGGGGGGGGGGGGCCAGGGACCTATAGTGAAAGAAAACGCGGCGCCATGACGTCTGGGGAAGATCCTGGCCCACGCCATGAGATCCACCCCCCGCCTAAAACCACCACCCCCCTCTCTGCCGCCCCCGACTCGCCCGATCGACCTCCCGGCCGCGTCTTGCTCACCGCCCTCTCTGCCGCCCCCGACTCGCCCCATCGCCCTCCCGGCCGCGTCCTGCTCGGCCGCCGGGGCCCGCCGCCGGGCCGCCCGCCCGCCCGCCCCGGCCGGCCGCGCGGCGGCCCGCGGCCGCTCCTGCGGCGGGGGGCGGGCGGGGCGGCCGGGGCGGGCCGGGCGGGGGCGGGGGGGGGCCGAGGGAGGCGCGCAGCACGCCCGCAGCTGCGGGCGGGCAGGGGCGAGAGAGGGAACGACGGGGGGTGGGTCGCGGGGTGGGTCGCGGGGTGGGTCGCGGCTGGGTCGCGCGGAAGGTGCGCAGCACCCCGCAGCTGCGGGCGTGCAGGATTGCGGACGCCACGACAGTGGACACCCTAGCAGTCCGATCATTGAACCTGAAATGTGTTCAAAACGTCGTAAACATGATCTAAACATGTTTCAGACATGTGTTAAGCATGTTTAAAGCATGTTTGGAGCACGTTTCAGGCATCTGGAGATTATTTGGCAACATGCTTCCTCTCCATTGATCGTCCTCCGCAAGTGTAGGAGTGAGAGAACGAACGACGGGGGTGGGTCGCGGGGTCGCGGGGTGGGTCGCGACTGGGTCGCGCGGGGGTCACGGGCGAGGACGGTGACGACAACGCAACAACGCGACGACGCAAAGACAGCAACAAAAACAGCAACAGCTACCGCAGCAGCAACAACAACAATCATGTTAAGACTGTTCGCTCCGATCTGCTCGCGTGCCATTCAACACGTCTATCCAAAGCCTCGATACCCGCCCTCTTCGACTTCGATCGTACCCCCTGAAGACTATACCTTTCAGACCTGCAACACTAATTGCGTGCAGCACTTAAGGCAGGGGAAGAGAGAACGGATGGAAGGACGGGATAGGGGGGAGGGAACATATATAGATATGGGACCAGAAGATGCGACAGCGGCGCCACGAAAGGCAGTGATGGGGCCACGAAGGGGGGCACGAAGGGCGCGAACGGGCCACGAAGGGCATATGTATATAAGGCCGCAAAGGGCAAGGACGGGCCACTGATAGCAGAAACGAGGCCACGAGGGGCAGCGAGGTGGCCGCGAAGAGCGACAGCGGGGCCACGAAGGGCGCGAATGAGCGGGGGCCACGAAGGGCATACATATATGGGGCCAGAAAGGGCGACAGCGGGGCCACAGAGGACAGCAAACGGGCAATGAAGGGCAGCGAAGGGGCCACGAAGGGCGATAGCGCGACCACGAAGGGCATGCGTATGGGACTACGAAGGGCGCAAGCGAGCGGGGGCCACGAAGGGCGTATAATGCGGGGCCACAGGAGGGCAGCGACGGGGCCGCTGAGGGTAGCACCCGGGCCACGAAGGGCACCGAGGGGGACACCAACGGCGACAGCGGGGCCACGAATGGCATGCATATGGGGCGACGACGGGCGCGAGCGAGCGGGGGCCACGAAGAGCATTCGTATATGGGGCCACCAAGGGCGGCAGCGGGGACACTTGAGGGCAGCAAAGGGGCAACGAAGGGCAGCGAGAGAGCCACGAAGGGCGACACCGGGGCCACGAAGAGCATGCGGGGCCACGACCAGCGCTTGCGAGCAGCGACCACGAAGGGCATAGAATGCGGCGCCACAGGGGCCAACGACGGGGCCAAAGAGAGCAGCGAGCGAAGGCGACCGCGGAACCAGTACGGGTAACAAGGGGCATCGAAGGCGGGCGAAGGGCAGCGAGCGGCGACTGCAGTCCCTAAAGGGCTGGTCGAGCGGGCAGGCCTCGACGGGTGGGTCGAGCAGGCGGGTCGTTGAAGCGTGAATCCTGCTTGGGTCGCCAGGAAGTAGGTAGCGGGATCGCGACTCCAAAGTAAATCGTGAGGAGGTCCAAAGCGAGAGCGCGATTCCTGACGATCGAAGAGCGGCATCTTAATAGATTGTGAGGAAGTCTCCGGCGAGAGCGCGATTTCTACATCGTACGGAAGGCTCAGGCGCGAAATTATCAGGCAGGAGCTGTTGCTGCTGTTGCTGTTGTTGCTGAACTCGTACTAATGAACAAAAACTGTTGTTGATCGCAACCCTTTGGTGACCATTTTGTTGTTTCAATTGAAGTACTTCCCTCAAGGCCCGCACCCTGTTATTTCTTCCCAAGGAAAATCACGAGGGACAAACTGAATTGTTGGCCCCTGGATTACAACAACAACGGCCCTCGCCTGAGACTTCCTCACAAGTTAGCCAAGACCCCTGCTCCCGCCGGATACTTCCTCACATTTTACTCAGGAATCGCGCTCTCGCTTGGGACTTCATGGAAATTGATTATGACATCGCTCCCTCGGCGCTCTGGAGTCCCGCTCTCCCTGGAGATTTGCTTGCAATGTATTCAAGAATCGCGCTCTTGCGTTAGCACTCCCCACAATGTACTCAAGCGCCGCGCTCCCGACACTCAAGCACCCAGGAGTCGCGCTTACACTTGGGACTCCCTCGCAGCTTACTTAGGAATCGGGATCTCGCTGCCCTTCGTGGCCCCGTGGCAGCCCTTCGTGGCCCTCTCGCTGCCCTTCGTGGACACGCTGTCGCCCTTCGTGGCCCCGTTGCAAGCCTTCGTGGTCCCCTCGCTGCCCTTCGTGGCCCCGTTGCAGCCCTTCGTGACCCCCTCGCTGCCCCTCGTGGCCCCGTTGCAGGCATTCGCTGCCCACTCGCTGCCCTTCGTAGCCCCGTTGCAGCCCTTCGTGGCCCCCTCGCTTCCCTTCGTGGCCCCGTTGCGCCCCTTCGTGGCCCCCTAGAAGCCTTCGTGGCAGCCCCGTCGTTGCCCTCTGCGGCCACGCATTCTCTGTCCTTCGTGACCCCCGCTCGTTCGAGCCCTTCGTGGCCCCATACACGTGCCCTTCGTGGCCCCACTGTCACCCTTCGTGGCCCCCATCGCTGCCCTTCGTGGCCCCGTTGCAAGCCTTCGTGGCCCCCTCGCTGCCCGTCGTGGCCCCGTGGCAGCCCTTCGTGACCCCCTCGCTGCCCCTCGTGGCCCCGTTGCAGGCATTCGCTGCCCACTCGCTGCCCTTCGTAGCCCCGTTGCAGCCCTTCGTGGCCCCCTCGCTTCCCTTCGTGGCCCCGTTGCGCCCCTTCGTGGCCCCCTAGAAGCCTTCGTGGCCCCGAAGCAGCCCCCCCTCGCTGCCCTACGTGGACCCGTTGCTGCCCTCTGTGGCCCCGTCGTTGCCCTCTGCGGCCACGCATTCTCTGCCCTTCGTGGCCCCCGCTCGTTCGAGCCCTTCGTGGCCCCATACACGTGCCCTTCGTGGCCACACTGTCACCCTTCGTGGCCCCCTCGCTGCCCTTCGTGGCCCCGTTGCATGCCCTTCGTGGCCCCCGCTTGTTCGCGCCCGTCGTGGCCCCATATGCATGCGCTTCGTGGCCCCGCTGTCGCCCTTCTCGGCGCCTTCGCTGCCCTTCATGGCCCCGTCGCTGCCCTCTGCGGCCCCTTCGCAGCCCTCTGCGGCCCAATATACGCATGCCCTTCGTGGCCCCCGCTCGGTCGCGCCCGTCGCGGCCCCATGCGCGCGCCCCTCGTGGCCCCGCCGTCGCCCTTTGCGGCCCCCTTGCTGCCTTACGTGGGCCCGTTGCTGCCCTGTGTGGCCCCGTCGTTGCCCCCTGTGGCCACGCATTCTCTGCCCTTCGTGGCCGCTGGTCGTTCGCGCCCTTCGTGGCCCCATACACGTGCCCTTCGTGGCCCCGCTGTCGCCCTTCGTGGCCCCCGCCCTGCCCTTCGTGGCCTCGCTGTCGCTCTCGGTCTCGCTCTCGTTCTCATTTTCCCTCGTCGTCGTCGTCGCCGTCGTGGTCGTCGTCGTCAAAGCCGCCGTCGTCGTGATTGGTCCCCTGTCCTTCACTCTTGGGGTCGGGCTGCCGCCGATCAGCGCTGCCGCTGGCCAGGCCGACGGTTCGCGGCCGCCCCGCCGCTTGCTGGGGCCCGGCCTGCAGGGCAGAAAGATCTACCCCCCAAAAGGGAGCACGATCGATGACGAAGAGGGCGGGTATCGAGGGTTTGGGAAATACGCGTTGTATGGCACTCGAGCAGATAAGAGCGAACAGTCTTAAATTGATTATTTGTGTTGCTGCTGTAACTCGGGGGCCAGGGACGCAGTTTGACGCTCGAGATTTTGCCTGATGCGAAACACGGTACGAGCTCGGGTAAAGGCACTTCACATGAACAACTACAATGTGTACCAGGCGGGGGGTCAGCAACAATTCAATACTTACGCTTCAGCAATGAGAAAACAACAAATACAGCAGCAGCAACAACAACAGCAACAGCAACAACAGCAACAACTATTACAGTTACTACTACAACTACTACAACTACTACAACTACTACGAAAACAACAACTACTACTACTACGACCACTCCGACTACGACTGCTACAACTACTACTACCACTACTACTACCAAGACCAACAACAACAAGTACTACTACTACTACTACTACTACTACTACTACTACTACTACTACTACTACTACTACTACTACTACTACTACGACTACGACTACGATTACGACTACGACTACGACTACTACCACTACGACGGCTAATACTACTACTACTACTACTACTACTACTACTACTACTACTGCCAGTTACTACTGCTACTACTACTACCACTACCACTACTACTACTACAACAACTACTACTACTACTACTACTACTACTACTAC